>JAWQEG010000030.1:5690000-5692500 GCA_033782935.1 Petrolisthes cinctipes
CTCTCTCTCTCTCTCTCTCTCTCTCTCTCTCTCTCTCTCTCTCTCTCTCTCTCTCTCTCACATATTATTATTATTATTATTATTATATATATATATATATATATATTTTTTTTTTTTTTTTTTTTTTTTATTATTATTATTATTATTATTTTTAATATTATTATTATTATTATTATTATTCAATCAATCAATCATTTCCTGTAGCACCCACAGGGATGCATAGGGCCTCAATGAACTCGTGCCACCACACCTTATCCTGAGCCAACTCCTCCAAATCTCCCCAACATTCATCTCCCGCTTCCCGCCTCATTGTTCTCACCCACGTCTCTCTAGGCCTTCCTCTTCTTCTTGTACCATGTGCTACCCACCCTAGTGTATCTCGTACTATCCCATGTCTTCTATACACATGACCTAACCACTTCCAACGTGACATCCTAACATATTCATCAACTTGCTGCACCCCTGTTATTTCTCTAATTCTGCTATTCGATATCCTATCCCACCACTTAATTCCTAATATTCTTCTAAGTACCTTATTTTCAAACACCAAGAATTTACGGTCCATATTCGCTGTACTGTACCATGATTCGTGACCGTAGGTTAGTATACTCCTAACCATTACTTTATAAATTTTGATTTTTGTATGCACAGAAAATTTTTTATTCTTCCAAACAGTTTTAAGCATTCCCATTGCCTGATTTGCCTTTCTTAACCTTTCTTCGTATTCTAAGGTCAAAGAACCATCCTTCGTTAAAAAGGTACCTAAATATTTAAACGTTTCAACCTGCTTTACCACCACACCTCCAATCATACAGTCCTGTGCATTTTCCATGTTCATATTAATAATTTCAGTTTTTCCACAATTAATAACCAAACCCACCCTTAAGCCCTCTCTCACTAAACAATCCAACACCCTCTGCATCTATCTCCTCCGGCCCATCACACTTCAAAACTATATCATCTGCATAATCCAGGTCCAAGAGCTTCCCATTCTCTCCCCAGAGTATACCTGCACCAGTTTCTATACCAACCCTTTTCATTACGTAATCTATGACCAATACGAACAACAAAGGCGACAAGATGCCACCCTGAATCACACCTGACTTGACTTCAAACGGATCACTCATACAACCATCAACCATCACTTTACAAAATGTGCCATCATGCATGTTCGTAACGACCTTCACAAACTCCTCCGGAATTCCATAAAGCCTCATAATCTTCCCCATAGTCCCTCTCGAAACACTATCAAATGCTTTTTCGAAGTCAACAAAGCAAAAGCTCAACGGAACTCTCATTTCATTTACTTGTTGCATTAAATGCCTAATAAGAAAAATTTGATCATTACATACAACCACGTCCCTTTCTAAAACCGGCCTGCTCGTTCCTAACTATATCATCAACCACTGGCTCCAGCCTATTTAACAACACTACTAAACACTTTCAAAGCTATCGGTGACAAAGTGATTCCCCTCCAATGACCACATTCACTCAGGTCTCCTTCCTTATTATTATTATTATTATTATTATTATTATTATTATTATCTTGAGCCTGAATTTAGAATATAAACGAGTAGAGAACGCTTTTCAGCATGTATTTCACTTGGAATTTGTAAATTGTTGTAGCACAGAGAGAGAGAGAGAGAGAGAGAGAGAGAGAGAGAGAGAGAGAGAGAGAGAGAGAGAGAGAGAGAGAGAGAGAGAGACCCAAATGAGGACTTTTCGGGTGTTTTTGTGGTGAATATGCAAGACGTTATGAGTCGCTAGAGGTGGTGGGGGGGAAGTGGTCGATACGAAAGAGTGAGGGACTGTGAAATGTAATGGCCCCGGTTCGATTCTCATCCTCTATTTTTTTAATATTCTAGCACTGAGTAAAGCATGTACAGATCGCTTCTGGGACGGACCCCCAAATATCGAATTATATATATATATATATATATATATATTTTTTTTTTTTAATACCGAGACCCCAAAATATCGAATTATTCGCGTCTGTTCTTAGCCTACATTTGTGACGATAATAATAATTGTGTCGGTGGCCTAGTGGTTAGAGTGAGGTGATTATAAATCTGGTCGTGTATTTTGAAAATATTCTCTCTCTCTCTCTCTCTCTCTCTCTCTCTCTCTCTCTCTCTGTGTGAGTTTGTGTGTTTTAGATAGATAGATAGACGGATTGATTGATTAAATCATTGTATTAATTGATTAATTGACTGATTGATTATTATTATTATTATTAATATATATATTTTTTTTAATTATTATTATTATTAATATTATTATTATTATTATTATTATTATCATTATTATTTGAGAGTGTATGTATGTATGTTCTGAGACATTAATACATACATACACACACACACACAGAGAGAGAGAGAGAGAGAGAGAGAGAGAGAGAGATTCTCTTGCTAATAAACTGTTTGAATTTAAATATGATTTTAAGAGAGAGAGAGAGGACCATCTCTCTCTCTCTCTCTCTCTCTCTCTCTCTCTGTGTGTG
>JAWQEG010000030.1:6300000-6825000 GCA_033782935.1 Petrolisthes cinctipes
TTCAGGCTCAAAACACCCGATAATTCGATATTTTGGGGTCCCATAAGCGATCTGTACATGCCTACTCCGTGTTAGAGTATTGTCAAAATACAGGCCAAAAACATGCTAAAAATCGATATTTTAGATGCCTAAAGTCAATATGTGCATGTATCTTCTGTACCCGTTTATATCTCAAATTCAGGCTCAAAACACCTGAAAATTCAATATTTTGGGGTCCCAGTAGCAATCTGTACATGCCTACTCAGTGCTAGAATATTTTCAAAATATAGGCTAAAAACATGCTAAAAATTGATATTTTAGGTGCCAAAAAGTCGATATCTCAAATTAAGGCCCAAAATACCCGAAAATTCGATATTTAGGGGTCCCAGAAGCGATCTGTACATGCCTACTCCATGTTAGAGTATTTTCAAAATACAGGCTAAAAACATTCTGAAAATCGATCTTTTAGGTGCCCAAATGTCGATATGTGCATGCATCTTCTGTACGCGTTTATATCTCAAATTCTGTCCCTAAACACCCGAAAATTCGATATTTTTGGGTCCCAGAAGCGATCTGTACATGCCTACTCAGTGCTAGAATTTTCTCAAAATATAGGCTCAAAACATGCTCAAAATCGATATTTTAGGTGCCCAAAAGTCGATATGTGCATGCATCCTCTCTACTCGTTTATATCTCAAATTCAGGCTCAAAACACCCGATAATTCGATATTTTAGGGTCCCAGAAGCGATCTGTACATGCTTACTCAGTGCTAGAATATTTTCAAAATATAGGCTAAAAACATGCTCAAAATCAATATTTTAGGTGCCAAAAAGTCGATATCTCAAATTAAGGCCCGAAACACCCGAAAATTCGATATTTAGGGGTCCCAGAAGCAATCTGTACATGCCTACTCCGTGTTAGAGTATTTTCAAAATACAGGACAAAAACATAATGAAAATCGATCTTTTTGGTGCCCAAAAGTCGATATGTGCATGCATCTTCTGTACCCGTTTATATCTCAAATTTTGGCCCTAAACACCCGATAATTCGATATTTTTGGGTCCCGGAAGCGATCTGTACATGCCTACTCAGTGCTAGAATGTTTTCAAAATATAGGCTCAAAACATGCTCAAAATCGATATTTTAGGTGCCCAAAAGTCGATATGTGCATGCATCTTCTGTACTCGTTTATATCTCAAATTCAGGCTCAAAACACCCGATAATTCGATATTTTGGGGTCCCTGAAGCGATCTGTACATGCTTACTCAGTGCTAGAATATTTTCAAAATATAGGCTCATAACATGATAAAAATCGATATTTAAGGTGCCTAAAGGCGATATCTCAAATTCAGGCCCAAAACACCCGAAAATTCGATATTTTGGGGTCCCAGAAGCGATCTGTACATGTCTACTCCGTGTTAGAGTATTTTCAAAATACAGGTCCAAAACATGCTCAAAATCGATGTTTTAGGTGCCAAAAAGTCGATATGTGCATGCATCTTCAGTACCCGTTTATATCTCAAATTCAGGCTCAAGACACCCGAAAATTCGATATTTTGGGGTCCCATAAGCGATCTGTACATGCCTACTCCGTGTTAGATTATTTTCAAAATACAGGCCAAAAACATGCTGAAAATCGATATTTTAGATGCCTAAAGTCAATATGTGCATGTATCTTCTGTACCCGTTTATATCTCAAATTCAGGCTGAAAACACCCGAAAATTCAATATTTTGGGGTCCCAGTAGCAATATGTACATGCCTACTCAGTGCTAGAATATTTTCAAAATATAGGCTAAAAACATGCTAAAAATTGATATTTTAGGTGCCAAAAAGTCGATATCTCAAATTCAGGCTCAAGACACCCGAAAATTCGATATTTTGGGGTCCCATAAGCGATCTGTACATGCCTACTCCGTGTTAGAGTATTTTCAAAATACAGGCCCAAAACATACTGAAAATCGATCTTTTAGGTGCCCAAATGTCGATATGTGCATGCATCTTCTGTATGCGTTTATATCTCAAATTCTGTCCCTAAACACCCGAAAATTCGATATTTTTGGGTCCCAGAAGCGATCTGTACATGCCTACTCAGTGCTAGAATTTTTTCAAAATACAGGCCCAAAACATGCTTAAAATCGAGGTTTTAGGTGCCAAAAAGTCGATATGTGCATGCATCTTCAGTACCCGTTTATATCTCAAATTCAGGGTTAAAAACACCCGAAAATTCGATATTTAGGGGTCCCAGAAGCGATCAGTACATGCCTACTCCGTGTTAGAGTATTTTCAAAATACAGGCCAAAAACATACTGAAAATCGATCTTTTAGGTTCCCTAAAGTCGATATGTGCATGCATCTTCTGTACCCGTTTATATCTCAAATTCTGTCCCTAAACACCCGAAAATTCGATATTTTTGTGTCCCAGAAGCGATCTGTACATGCCTACTTAGTGCTAGAATGTTTTCAAAATATTGGCTCAAAACATGCTAAAAATCAATATTTTAGGTGCCTAAAGGCGATATCTCAAATTCAGGCCCAAAACACCCGAAAATTCGATATTTTGGGGTCCCAGAAGTGACCTGTACATGACTAATCCGTGTTAGAGTATTTTCAAAATACAGACCCAAAACATGCTCAAAATCGATGTTTTAGGTGCCAAAAAGTCGATATGTGCATGCATCTTCAGTACCCGTTTATATCTCAAATTCAGGCTCAAAACACCCGATAATTCGATATTTTGGGGTCCCAGAAGCGATCTGTACATCCCTACTCCGTGTTAGAGTATTTTCAAAATACAGGCCCAAAACATGCTGAAAATCGATACTTCAGGTGCCAAAAAGTCGATATCTCATTTTAAGGCCCGAAACACCCGAAAATTCGATATTTAGGGGTCCCAGAAGCGATCTGTACATGCCTACCCCGTGTTAGAGTATTTTCAAAAAAACAGGCTAAAAACATACTGAAAATTGATCTTTTAGTTGCCCAAAAGTCGATATGTGCATGCATCATATGTACACGTTTATATCTCAAATTCTGGCCCTAAACACTCGAAAATTCGATATTTTTGGGTCCCAGAAGCGATCTGTACATGCCTACTCAGTGCTAGAATTTGTTTCAAAATATAGGCTAAAAACATGCTCAAAATCGATATTTTAGGTGCCAAAAAGTCGATATCTCAAATTAAGGCCCAAAACACCCGAAAATTCGATATTTAGGGGTCGCAGAAGCGATCTGTACATGCCTACTCCGTGTTAGAGTATTTTTAAAATACAGGCCAAAAACATACTGAAAATCGATCTTTTAGGTGCAATAAAGTCGATATGTGCATGCATCTTCTGTACCCGTTTATATCTCAAATTCTGTCCCTAAACACCCGAAAATTCGATATTTTTGAGTCCCAGAAGCGATCTGTACATGCCTATTTAGTGCTAGAATGTTTTTTAAAATATTGGCTCAAAACATGCTAAAAATCAATATTTTAGGTGCCTAAAGGCGATATCTCAAATTCAGGCCCAAAACACCCGAAAATTCGATATTTTGGGGTCCCAGAAGTGATCTGTACATGCCTAATCCGTGTTAGAGTATTTTCAAAATACAGACCCAAAACATGCTCAAAATCGATGTTTTAGGTGCCAAAAAGTCGATATGTGCATGCATCTTCAGTACCCGTTTATATCTCAAATTCAGGCTCAAAACACCCGATAATTCGATATTTTGGGGTCCCAGAAGCGATCTGTACATGCCTACTCCGTGTTAGAGTATTTTCAAAATACAGGCCCAAAACATGCTGAAAATCGATACTTTAGGTGCCAAAAAGTCGATATCTCAAATTAAGGCCCGTAACACCCGTAAATTCGATATTTAGGGGTCCCAGAAGCGATCTGTACATGCCTTCCCCGTATAAGCGTATTTTCAAAATGCAGGCTAAAAACATACTGAAAATCGATCTTTTAGGTGCCCAAAAGTCGATATGTGCATGCATCTTCTGTACCCGTTTATATATCAAATTCTGGCCCTAAACACCCGAAAATTCGATATTTTTGGGTCCGAGAAACGATCTGTACATGCCTACTCAGTGCTAGAATTTTTTCAAAATATAGGCTCAAAACATGCTCAAAATCGATATTTTAGGTGCCCAAAAGTCGATATGTGTATGTATCTTCTGTACTCGTTTATATCTCAAATTCAGGCTCAAAACACCCGAAAATTCGATATTTTGGGGTCCCAGAAGCGATCTGTACATGCTTACTCAGTGCTAGAATATTTTCAAAATATAGGCTCAAAACATGCTAAAAATCGATATTTTAGGTGCGTATAGGCGATATCTCAAATTCAGGCCCAAAACACCCGAAAATTCGATATTTTTGTGTCCCAGAAGCGATCTTTACATGCTTACACAGTGCTAGAATTTTTTCAAAATATAGGCTGAAAACATGCTCAAAATCGATCTTTTAGGTGCCCAAAAGTCGATATGTGCATGCATCTTCTGTACTCGTTTATATCTCAAATTAAGGCTCAAAACACCCGAAAATTCGATATTTTGGGGTCCCAGAAGCGATTTGTACATGCCTACTCAGTGCAAGAATATTTTCAAAATATAGGCTAAAAACCTGCTCAAAATCGATATTTTAGGTGCCCAAAAGTCGATATGTGCATGCATCTTCTGTACTCGTTTATATCTCAAATTGAGGCCTAAAACACCCGGAAATTCGATAATTTGGGGTCCCAGAAGCGATCTGTACATGCCTAATCCGTGTTAGAGTATTTTCAAAATACAGACCCAAAACATGCTCAAAATCGATGTTTTAGGTGCCAAAAAGTCGATATGTGCATGCATCTTCAGTACCCGTTTATATCTCAAATTCATGCTCAAAACACCCGATAATTCGATATTTTGGGGTCCCAGAAGCGATCTGTACATGCCTACTCCGTGTTAGAGTATTTTCAAAATACAGGCCCAAAACATGCTGAAAATGGATACTTTAGGTGCCAAAAAGTCGATATTTTAAATTAAGGCCCAAAACACCCGAAAATTCGATATTTAGGGGTCCCAGAAGCGATCTGTACATGCCTAATCAGTGTTCGAGTATTTTCAAAATACAGGCTAAATACATACTGAAAATCGATCTTTCAGTTGCCCAAAAGTCGATATGTGCATGTATCTTCTGTACACGTTTATATCTCAAATTCTGGCCCTAAACACCCGAAAATTCGATTATTTTGGGTCTCAGAAGCAATCTGTACATGCCTACTCAGTGCTAGAATTTTTTCAATATACAGGCCCAAAACATGCTTAAAATCGATGTTTTAGGTGCCAAAAAGTCGATATGTGCATGCATCTTCAGTACCCGTTTATATCTCAAATTCAGGGTTAAAAACACCCGAAAATTCGATATTTTGGGGTCCCAGAAGCGATCTGTACATGCCTACTCCGTGTTAGAGTATTTTTAAAATACAGGCCCAAAACATGCTGAAAATCGATATTTTAGATGCCCAAAGTCAATATGTGCATGTATCTTCTATACCCGTTTATATCTCAAATTCAGGTTCAAAACACCCGAAAATTCAATATTTTGGGGTCCAAGAAGCAATCTGTACATGCCTACTCAGTGCTAGAATATTTTCAAAATATAGGCTAAAAACATGCTCAAAATCAATATTTTAGGTGCCAAAAAGTCGATATCTCAAATTCAGGCCCAAAACACCCGAAAATTCGATATTTAGGGCTTCCAGAAGCGATCTGTACATGCCTACTCCATGTTAGAGTATTTTCAAAATACAGGCCAAAAACATACTGAAAATCGATCTTTTAGGTGCCCAAAAGTCGATATGTGCATGCATCTTCTGTACCCGTTTATATCTCAAATTCTGTACCTAAACTCCCGAAAATTCGATATTATTGTGTCCCAGAAGCGATCTGTACATGACTACTCAGTGCTAGAATTTTTTTCAAAATATAGGCTAAAAACATGCTCAAAATCGATATTTTAGGTGCAAAAAAATCGATATCTCAAATTAAGGCCCAAAACACCCGAAAATTCGATATTTAGGGGTCGCAGAAGCGATCTGTACATGCCTACTCCGTGTTAGAGTATTTTTAAAATACAGGCCAAAAACATACTGAAAATCGATCTTTTAGGTGCCCTAAAGTCGATATATGCATGCATCATCTGTACCCGTTTATATCTCAAATTCTGTCCCTAAACACCCGAAAATTCGATATTTTTGTGTCCCAGAAGCAAACTGTACATGCCTACTTAGTGCTAGAATGTTTTCAAAATATTGGCTCAAAACATGCTAAAAATCAATATTTTAGGTGCCTAAAGGCGATATCTCAAATTAAGGCCCGAAACACCCGAAAATTCGATATTTAGGGGTCCCAGAAGCGATCTGTACATGCCTAATCCGTGTTAGAGTATTTTCAAAATACAGACCCAAAACATGCTCAAAATCGATGATTTATGTGCCAAAAAGTCGATATGTGCATGCATCTTCAGTACCCGTTTATATCTCAAATTCAGGCTCAAAACACCCGATAATTCGATATTTTGGTGTCCCAGAAGCGATCTGTACATGCATACCCCGTGTTAGAGTATTTTCATAATACAAGCTAAAAACATACTGAAAATCGATCTTTTAGTTGCCCAAAAGTCGATATGTGCATGCATCTTCTGTAAACGTTTATATCTCAAATTCTGGCCCTAAACACCCGAAAATTCGATATTTTTGGGTCCCAGAAGCGATCTGTACATGCCTACTCCATGTTAGAGTATTTTCAAAATACAGGCCAAAAACATACTGAAAATCGATCTTTTAGGTGCCCAAAAGTCGATATGTGCATGCATCTTCTGTACCCGTTTATATCTCAAATTCTGTCCCTAAACACCTGAAAATTCGATATTTTGGTGTCGCAGAAGCGATCTGTACATGCCTACTTAGTGCTTGAATGTTATCAAAATATAGGCTCAAAACATGCTGAAAATCGATATTTTAGGTGGCCAAAAGTCGATATGTGCTTGCATCTTCTGTACCCGTTTATATCTCAAATTCTGGCCCTAAACACCCGATAATTCGATATTTTTGGGTCCGAGAAACGATCTGTACATGCCTACTCAGTGCTAGAATGTTTTCAAAATATAGGCTCAAAACATGCTCAAAATCGATATTTTAGGTGCCCAAAAGTCGATATGTGTATGCATCTTCTGTACTCGTTTATATCTCAAATTCAGGCTCAAAACACCCGAAAATTCGATATTTTGGGGTCTCAGAAGCGATCTGTACATGCTTACTCAGTGCTAGAATATTTTCAAAATATAGGCTCAAAACATGCTAAAAATCGATATTTTAGGTGCGTAAAGGCGATATCTCAAATTCAGGCCCAAAACACCCGAAAATTCGATATTTTTGTGTCCCAGAAGCGATCTGTACATGCCTACTCAGTTCTAGAATTTTTTCAAAATATAGGCTTAAAACATGCTCAAAATCGATATTTTTGGTGCCTAAAAGTCGATATGTGCATGCATCTTCTGTACTCGTTTATATCTCAAATTCAGGCTCAAAACACCCGAAAATTCGATATTTTGGGGTCCCAGAAGCGATCTGTACATGCCTACTCTGAGTTAGAGGATTTTCAAAATACAGGCCCAAAACATGCTGAAAATCGATATTTTAGATGCCTAAAGTCAATATGTGCATGAATCTTCTGTACCCGTTTATATCTCAAATTTAGGCTCAAAACACCCGAAAATTCAATATTTTGGTTTCCCAGAAGCAATCTGTACATGCCTACTCAGTGCTAGAATATTTTCAAAATATAGGCTAAAAACATGCTCAAAATCAATATTTTAGGTGCCAAAAAGTCGATATCTCAAATTAAGGTCCGAAAAACCCGAAAATTCGATATTTAGGGGTCCCAGAAGCAATCTGTACATGCCTACTCCGTGTTAGAGTATTTTCAAAATACAGGCCAAAAACATACTGAAAATCGATCTTTTAGGTGCCCAACCGTCGATATGTGCATGTATCTTCTGTACCCGTTTATATCTCAAATTCTGGCCCTAAACACTCGAAAATTCGATATTTTTGGGTCCCAGAAGCGATCTGTACATGCCTACTCAGTGCTAGAATGTTTTCAAAATATAGGCCCAAAACATGCTCAAAATCGATATTTTAAGTGCCCAAAAGTCGATATGTGCATGCATCTTCTGTTCTCGTTTATATCTCAAATTCAGGCTTAAAACACCCGAAAATTCGATATTTTTTGGTCCCAGAAGCGATCTGTACATGCTTACTCAGTGCTAGAATATTTTCAAAATATAGGCTCTAAACATGAAAAATATTGATATTTTAGGTGCGTATAGGCGATATCTCAAATTCAGTCCCAAACCACCCGAAAATTTGATATTTTGGGGTCCCAGAAGCGATCTGTACATGCCTACTCCGTGTTAGAGTATTTTCAAAATACAGGCCCAAAACATGCTCAAAATCGATGTTTTAGGTGCCCAAAAGTCGATATGTGCATGCATCTTCAGTACCCATTTATATCTCAAATTCAGGCTCAAAACACCTGAAAATTCGATATTTTGGGGTCCCTGAAGCGATCTGTACATGCCTACTCAGTGCTAGAATGTTTTCAAAATATAGGCTAAAAACATGCTCAAAATCGATATTCTAGGTGACAAAAAGTCGATATCTCAAATTAAGGCCCAAAACACCCGAAAATACGATATTTAGGGGTCGCAGAAGCGATCTGTACATGCCTACTCCGTGTTAGAGTATTTTTAAAATACAGGCCAAAAACATACTGAAAATCGATCTTTTAGGTGCCAAAAAGTCGATATGTGCATGCATCTTCAGTACCCGTTTATATCTCAAATTCAGGCTCAAAACACCCGAAAATTCGATATTTTGGGGTCCCAGAAGCGATCTGTACATGCCTACTCCGTGTTAGAGTATTTTCAAAATACAGGCCAAAAACATGCTGAAAATCGATGATTTAGATGCCTAAAGTCAATATGTGCATGTATCTTCTGTACCCGTTTATATCTCAAATTCAGGCTCAAAACACCCGAAAATTCAATATTTTGGGGTCCCAGAAGCAATCTGTACATGCCTACTCAGTGCTAGAATATTTTCAAAATATAGGCTAAAAACATGCTAAAAATCGATATTTTAGGTGCCAAAATGTCGATATCTCAAATTAAGGCCCAAAACACCCGAAAATTCGATATTTAGGGGTCCCAAAAGCGATCTGTACATGCCTACTCCGTGTTAGAGTAATTTCAAAATACATGCCAAAAACATACTGAAAATCAATCATTTAGGTGCCCAAAAGTCGATATGTGCATGCATCTTCTTACCCGTTTATATCTCAAATTCAGGCTCAAAACACCCGAAAATTCGATATTTTGGGGTCCCAGAAGCGATCTGTACATGCTTACTCAAGGCTAGAATATTTTCAAAATATAGGCTCAAAACTTGCTAAAAATCGATATTTTAGGTGCGTAAAGGCGATATCTCAAATTCAGGCCCAAAACACCCGAAAATTCGATATTTTGGGGTCCCAGAAGCGATGTGTACATGCCTACTCCGTGTTAGAGTATTTTTAAAAGACAGGCCCAAAACATGCTCAAAATCGATGTTTTAGGTGCCAAAAAGTCGATATGTGCATGCATCTTCAGTACCCGTTTATATCTCAAATTCAGGCTCAAAACACCCGAAAATTCGATATTTTGGGGTCCCAGAAGCAATCTGTACATGCCTACTCCGTGTTAGATTATTTTCACAATACAGGCCCAAAACATGCTGAAAATCGATGTTTTAGATGCCTAAAGTCAATATGTGCATGTATCTTCTGTACCCGTTTATATCTCAAATTCAGGCTCAAAACACCCAAAAATTCAATATTTTTGGGTCCCAGAAGCAATCTGTACATGCCTACTCAGTGCTAGAATATTTTCAAAATATAGGCTAAAAACATGTTCAAAATCGATATTCTAGGTGACAAAAAGTCGATATCTCAAATTAAGGCCCAAAACACCCGAAATTTCGATATTTAGGTGTCGCAGAAGCGATCTGTACATGCCTACTCAGTGCTAGAATGTTTTCAAAATATAGGCTCAAAACATGCTCAAAATCAATATTTTAGGTGGCCAAAAGTCGATATGTGCATGCATCTTCTGTACTCGATTATATCTCAAATTCAGGCTCAAAACACCCGAAAATTCGATATTTTGGGGTCCCAGAAGCGATCTGTACATGCTTACTCAGTGCTAGAATATTTTCAAAATATAGGCTCAAGACATGCTCAAAATCGATATTTGAGGTGCGTAAAGGCGATATCTCAAATTCAGGCCCAAAACACCCGAAAATTCGATATTTTTGTGTCCCAGAAGCGATCTGTACATGCCTACTCCGTGCTAGAATTTTTTCAAAATATAGGCTCAAAACATGCTCAAAATCGATATTTTAGGTGCCCAAAAGTCGATATGTGCATGCATCTTCTGTACTCGTTTATATCTCAAATTCAGGCTCAAAACACCCGAAAATTCGATATTTTGGGGTCCCAGATGCGATCTGTACATGCTTACTCAGTGCTAGAATATTTTCAAAATATAGGCTCTAAACATGCTAAATGTCGATATTTTAGGTGCGTAAAGGCGATATCTCAAATTCAGGCCCAAAACACCCAAAAATTTGATATTTTGGGGTCCCAGAAGCGATCTGTACATGCCTACTCTGTGTTAGAGTATTTTTAAAATACAGGCCCAAAACATGCTCAAAATCGATGTTTTAGGTGCCCAAAAGTCGATATGTGCATGCATCTTCAGTACCCATTTATATCTCAAATTCAGGCTCAAAACACCCGAAAATTCGATATTTTGGGGTCCCAGAAGCGATCTGTACATGCCTACTCAGTGCTAGAATGTTTTCAAAATACAGGACCAAAACATGCAGAAAATCGATATTTTAGATGCCTAAAGTCAATTTGAGCATTAATCTTCTGTACCCGTTTATATCTCAAATTCAGGCTCAAAACACCCGAAAATTCAATATTTTGGGGTCCCAGAAGCAATCTGTTCATGCCTACTCAGTGCTAGAATATTTTCAAAATATAGGCTAAAAACATGCTCAAAATCGATATTCTAGATGACAAAAAGTCGATATTTCAAATTATGGCCCAAAACTCCCGAAAATACGATATTTAGGGGTCGCAGAAGCGATCTGTACATGCCTACTCCGTGTTAGAGTATTTTTAAAATACAGGCCAAAAACATACTGAAAATCGATCTTTTAGGTGCCCAAAAGTCGATATGTGCATGCATCTTCTGTACCCGTTTATATCTCAAATTCTGTCCCTAAACACCCGAAAATTCGATATTTTTGTGTCCCAGAAGCGATCTGTACATGCCAACTTAGTGCTAGAATGTTTAAAAAAAAAAAGGCTCAAAACATGCTCAAAATCGATATTTTAGGTGCCCAAAAGTCGATATGTGCATGCATCTTCTGTAGTCGTTTATATCTCAAATTCAGGCTCAAAACACCCGAAAATTCAATATTTTGGGGTCTCAGAAGCGATCTGTACATGCCTACTCAGTGCTAGAATATTTTCAGAATATAGGCTAAAAAAAATGCTAAAAATCGATATTTAAGGTGATAAAAAGTCGATATCTCAAATTAAGGCCTGAAACACCCGAAAATTCGATATTTTGGGGTCCCAGAAGCGATCTGTACATGCCTACTCCGTATTAGAGTATTTTCAAAAGACAGGCCCAAAACATGCTCAAAATCGATGTTTTAGGTGCCAAAAAGTCGATATGTGCATGCATCTTCAGTACCCGTTTATATCTCAAATTCAGGCTCAAAACACCCGAAAATTCGATATTTTGGGGTCCCAGAAGCAATCTGTACATGCCTACTCCGTATTAGATTATTTTCACAATACAGGCCCAAAACATGCTGAAAATCGATGTTTTAGATGCCTAAAGTCAATATGTGCATGTATCTTCTGTACCCGTTTATATCTCAAATTCAGGCTCAAAACACCCAAAAATTCAATATTGTTGGGTCCCAGAAGCAATCTGTACATGCCTACTCAGTGCTAGAATATTTTCAAAATATAGGCTAAAAACATGCTCAAAATCGATATTCTAGGTGACAAAAAGTCGATATCTCAAATTAAGGCCCAAAACACCCGAAAATTCGATATTTAGGTGTCGCAGAAGCGATCTGTACATGTCTACTCAGTGCTAGAATGTTTTCAAAATATAGGCTCAAAACATGCTCAAAATCAATATTTTAGGTGGCCAAAAGTCGATATGTGCATGCATCTTCTGTACTCGATTATATCTCAAATTCAGGCTCAAAACACCCGAAAATTCGATATTTTGGGGTCCCAGAAGCGATCTGTACATGCTTACTCAGTGCTAGAATATTTTCAAAATATAGGCTCAATACATGCTCAAAATCGATATTTGAGGTGCGTAAAGGCGATATCTCAAATTCAGGCCCAAAACACCCGAAAATTCGATATTTTTGTGTCCCAGAAGCGATCTGTACATGCCTACTCCGTGCTAGAATTTTTTCAAAATATAGGCTCAAAACATGCTCAAAATCGATATTTTAGGTGCCCAAAAGTCGATATATGCATGCATCTTCAGTACCCATTTATATCTCAAATTCAGGCTCAAAACACCCGAAAATTCGATATTTTGGGGTCCCAGAAGCGATCTGTACATGCCTACTCAGTGCTAGAATATTTTCAAAATATAGGCTCTAAACATGCTAAATGTCGATATTTTAGGTGCGTAAAGGCGATATCTCAAATTCAGGCCCAAAACACCCAAAAATTTGATATTTTGGGGTCCCAGAAGCGATCTGTACATGCCTACTCTGTGTTAGAGTATTTTTAAAATACAGGCCCAAAACATGCTCAAAATCGATGTTTTAGGTGCCCAAAAGTCGATATGTGCATGCATCTTCAGTACCCATTTATATCTCAAATTCAGGCTCAAAACACCCGAAAATTCGATATTTTGGGGTCCCAGAAGCGATCTGTACATGCCTACTCAGTGCTAGAATGTTTTCAAAATACAGGACCAAAACATGCAGAAAATCGATATTTTAGATGCCTAAAGTCAATTTGAGCATTAATCTTCTGTACCCATTTATATCTCAAATTCAGGCTCAAAACACCCGAAAATTCAATATTTTGGGGTCCCAGAAGCAATCTGTTCATGCCTACTCAGTGCTAGAATATTTTCAAAATATAGGCTAAAAACATGCTCAAAATCGATATTCTAGATGACAAAAAGTCGATATTTCAAATTATGGCCCAAAACTCCCGAAAATACGATATTTAGGGGTCGCAGAAGCGATCTGTACATGCCTACTCCGTGTTAGAGTATTTTTATAATACAGGCCAAAAACATACTGAAAATCAATCTTTTAGGTGCCCAAAAGTCGATATGTGCATGCATCTTCTGTACCCGTTTATATCTCAAATTCTGTCCCTAAACACCCGAAAATTCGATATTTTTGTGTCCCAGAAGCGATCTGTACATGCCAACTTAGTGCTAGAATGTTTAAAAAAAAAAAGGCTCAAAACATGCTCAAAATCGATATTTTAGGTGCCCAAAAGTCGATATGTGCATGCATCTTCTGTAGTCGTTTATATCTCAAATTCAGGCTCAAAACACCCGAAAATTCGATATTTTGGGGTCCCAAAAGCGATCTGTTCATGCTTACTCAGTGCTAGAATATTTTCAAAATATAGGCTCAAAACATGCTAAAAATCGATATTTTAGGTGCGTAAAGGCGATATCTCAAATTCAGGCCCAAAACACCCGAAAATTCGATATTTTGGGGTCTCTGAAGCGATCTGTACATGCCTACTCCGTGTTAGAGTGTTTTCAATATACAGGCCCAAAACATGCTCAAAATCGATGTTTTAGGTGCCAAAAAGTCGATATGTGCATGCATCTTCTTTACCCGTTTATATCTCAAATTCAGGCTCAAAACACCCGAAAATTCAATATTTTGGGGTCCAAGAAGCAATCTGTACATGACTACTCAGTGCTAGAATATTATCAAAATATAGGCTAAAAACATGCTAAAAATCGATATTTTATGTGCCAAAAAGTCGATATCTCAAATTAAGGCCCGAAACACCCGAAAATTCTATATTTAGGGGTCCCAGAAGCGATCTGTACATGCCTACTCCGTGTTAAAGTATTTTCAAATTACAGGCCAAAAACATACTGAAAATCGATCTTTTAGGTGCCCAAAAGTCGATATGTGCATGCATCTTCTGTACCCGTTTATATCTCAAATTCTGGCCCTAAATACCTGATATTTCTATATTTTGGGGTCCCAGAAGCGATCTGTTCATGCTTACTCAGTGCTAGAATATTTTCAAAATATAGGCTCAAAACATGCTAAAAATCGATATTTTACGTGCGTAAAGGCGATATCTCAAATTCAGGCCCAAAACACCCGAAAATTCGATATTTTGGGGTCTCAGAAGCGATCTGAACATGCCTACTCCGTGATAGAGAATTTTCAAAATACAGGCCCAAAACATGCTCAAAATCGATGTTTTAGGTGCCCAAAAGTCGATATGTGCATGCATCTTCTGTACCCGTTTATATCTCAAATTCAGGCTCAAAACCCCCGAAAATTCAATATTTTACGGTCCCAGAAGCAATCTGTACATGCCTACTCAGTGCTAGAATATTTTCAAAATATAGGCTCAAAAACTGCTAAAAATCGATATTTTAGGTGCCAAAAAGTCGATATCTCAAATTAAGGCCCGAAACACCCGAAAATTCTATATTTAGGGGTCCCAGAAGCGATCTGTACATGCCTACTCCGTGTTAGAGTATTTTCAAAATACCGGCAAAAAACATACTGAAAATCGATCTTTTAGGTGCCTAAAAGTCGATATGTGCATGCATCTTCTGTACCCGTTTATATCTCAAATTCTGGCCCTAAACACCTGATAATTCGATATTTTGGGGTCCCAAAAGCGATCTGTTCATGCTTACTCAGTGCTAGAATATTTTCAAAATATAGGCTCAAAACATGCTAAAAATCGATATTTTAGGTGCGTAAAGGCGATATCTCAAATTCAGGCCCAAAACACCCGAAAATTCGATATTTTGGGGTCTCTGAAGCGATCTGTACATGCCTACTCCGTGTTAGAGTATTTTCAATATACAGGCCCAAAACATGCTCAAAATCGATGTTTTAGGTGCCAAAAAGTCGATATGTGCATGCATCTTCTTTACCCGTTTATATCTCAAATTCAGGCTCAAAACACCCGAAAATTCAATATTTTGGGGTCCAAGAAGCAATCTGTACATGTCTACTCAGTGCTAGAATATTTTCAAAATATAGGCTAAAAACATGCTAAAAATCGATATTTTATGTGCCAAAAAGTCGATATCTCAAATTAAGGCCCGAAACACCCGAAAATTCGATATTTAGGGGTCCCAGAAGCGATCTGTACATGCCTACTCCGTGTTAGAGTATTTTCAAAATACAGGCCAAAAACATACTGAAAATCGATCTTTTAGGTGCCAAAAAGTCGATATGTGCATGCATCTTCTGTTCCCGTTTATATCTCAAATTCTGGCCCTAAACACCCGAAAATTCGATATATTTGGGTCCCACAAGCGATCTGTATATGCCTACTCAGTGCTAGAATATTTTCAAAATATAGGCTAAAAACATGCTCAAAATCGATATTCTAGGTGACAAAAAGTCGATATCTAAAATTAAGGCCCAAAACACCCGAAAATTCGATATTTAGGTGTCGCAGAAGCGATCTGTACATGCCTACTCAGTGCTAGAATGTTTTCAAAATATAGGCTCAAAACATGCTCAAAATCAATATTTTAGGTGGCCAAAAGTCGATATGTGCATGCATCTTCTGTACTCGATTATATCTCAAATTCAGGCTCAAAACACCCGAAAATTCGATATTTTGGGGTCCCAGAAGCGATCTGTACATGCTTACTCAGTGCTAGAATATTTTCAAAATATAGGCTCAATACATGCTCAAAATCGATATTTGAGGTGCGTAAAGGCGATATCTCAAATTCAGGCCCAAAACACCCGAAAATTCGATATTTTTGTGTCCCAGAAGCGATCTGTACATGCCTACTCCGTGCTAGAATTTTTTCAAAACATAGGCTCAAAACATGCTCAAAATCGATATTTTAGGTGCCCAAAAGTCGATATGTGCATGCATCTTCAGTACCCATTTATATCTCAAATTCAGGCTCAAAACACCCGAAAATTCGATATTTTGGGGTCCCAGAAGCGATCTGTACATGCCTACTCAGTGCTAGAATATTTTCAAAATATAGGCTCTAAACATGCTAAATGTCGATATTTTAGGTGCGTAAAGGCGATATCTCAAATTCAGGCCCAAAACACCCAAAAATTTGATATTTTGGGGTCCCAGAAGCGATCTGTACATGCCTACTCTGTGTTAGAGTATTTTTAAAATACAGGCCCAAAACATGCTCAAAATCGATGTTTTAGGTGCCCAAAAGTCGATATGTGCATGCATCTTCAGTACCCATTTATATCTCAAATTCAGGCTCAAAACACCCGAAAATTCGATATTTTGGGGTCCCAGAAGCGATCTGTACATGCCTACTCAGTGCTAGAATGTTTTCAAAATACAGGACCAAAACATGCAGAAAATCGATATTTTAGATGCCTAAAGTCAATTTGAGCATTAATCTTCTGTACCCATTTATATCTCAAATTCAGGCTCAAAACACCCGAAAATTCAATATTTTGGGGTCCCAGAAGCAATCTGTTCATGCCTACTCAGTGCTAGAATATTTTCAAACTATAGGCTAAAAACATGCTCAAAATCGATATTCTAGATGACAAAAAGTCGATATATCAAATTATGGCCCAAAACTCCCGAAAATACGATATTTAGGGGTCGCAGAAGCGATCTGTACATGCCTACTCCGTGTTAGAGTATTTTTATAATACAGGCCAAAAACATACTGAAAATCAATCTTTTAGGTGCCCAAAAGTCGATATGTGCATGCATCTTCTGTACCCGTTTATATCTCAAATTCTGTCCCTAAACACCCGAAAATTCGATATTTTTGTGTCCCAGAAGCGATCTGTACATGCCAACTTAGTGCTAGAATGTTTAAAAAAAAAAAGGCTCAAAACATGCTCAAAATCGATATTTTAGGTGCCCAAAAGTCGATATGTGCATGCATCTTCTGTAGTCGTTTATATCTCAAATTCAGGCTCAAAACACCCGAAAATTCGATATTTTGGGGTCCCAAAAGCGATCTGTTCATGCTTACTCAGTGCTAGAATATTTTCAAAATATAGGTTCAAAACATGCTAAAAATCGATATTTTAGGTGCGTAAAGGCGATATCTCAAATTCAGGCCCAAAACACCCGAAAATTCGATATTTTGGGGTCTCTGAAGCGATCTGTACATGCCTACTCCGTGTTAGAGTGTTTTCAATATACAGGCCCAAAACATGCTCAAAATCGATGTTTTAGGTGCCAAAAAGTCGATATGTGCATGCATCTTCTTTACCCGTTTATATCTCAAATTCAGGCTCAAAACACCCGAAAATTCAATATTTTGGGGTCCAAGAAGCAATCTGTACATGACTACTCAGTGCTAGAATATTATCAAAATATAGGCTAAAAACATGCTAAAAATCGATATTTTATGTGCCAAAAAGTCGATATCTCAAATTAAGGCCCGAAACACCCGAAAATTCTATATTTAGGGGTCCCAGAAGCGATCTGTACATGCCTACTCCGTGTTAGAGTATTTTCAAAATACCGGCAAAAAACATACTGAAAATCGATCTTTTAGGTGCCTAAAAGTCGATATGTGCATGCATCTTCTGTACCCGTTTATATCTCAAATTCTGGCCCTAAACACCTGATAATTAGATATTTTGGGGTCCCAAAAGCAATCTGTTCATGCTTACTCAGTGCTAGAATATTTTCAAAATATAGGCTCAAAACTTGCTAAAAATCGATATTTTAGGTGCGTAAAGGCGATATCTCAAATTCAGGCCCAAAACACCCGAAAATTCGATATTTTGGGGTCTCTGAAGCGATCTGTACATGCCTACTCCGTGTTAGAGTATTTTCAGTATACAGGCCCAAAACATGCTCAAAATCGATGTTTTAGGTGCCAAAAAGTCGATATGTGCATGCATTTTCAGTACCCGTTTATATATCAAATTCAGGCTCAAAACACCCGAAAAATCGATATTTTGGGGTCCCAGAAGCGATCTGTACATGCCTACTCTGTGTTAGAGTATTTTCAAAATACAGGCCCAAAACATGCTGAAAATCGATATTTTAGATGCCCAAAGTCAATATGTGCATTTATCTTCTGTACCCGTTTATATCTCAAATTCAGGCTCAAAACACCCGAAAATTCAATATTTTACGGTCCCAGAAGCAATCTGTACATGCCTACTCAGTGCTAGAATATTTTCAAAATATAGGCTCAAAAACTGCTAAAAATCGATATTTTAGGTGCCAAAAAGTCGATATCTCAAATTAAGGCCCGAAACACCTGAAAATTCGATATTTAGGGCTCCCAGAAGCGATCTCTACATGCCTACTCCGTGTTAGAGTATTTTCAAAATACAGGCCCAAACATGCTCAAAATCGATGTTTTAGGTGCCCAAAAGTCGATATGTGCATGCATCTTCTTTACCCGTTTATATCTCAAATTCAGGCTCAAAACACCCGAAAATTCAATATTTTGGGGTCCAAGAAGCAATCTGTACATGTCTACTCAGTGCTAGAATATTTTCAAAATATAGGCTAAAAACATGCTAAAAATCGATATTTTATGTGCCAAAAAGTCGATATATCAAATTAAGGCCCAAAACACCCGAAAATTCGATACTTTGGGGTCCCAGAAGCGATCTGTACATGCCTACTCCGTGTTAGAGTATTTTCAAAATACAGGCCCAAAACATGCTGAAAATCGATATTTTATATGCCCAAAGTCAATATGTGCATGTATCTTCTGTACCAGTTTATATCTCAAATTCAGGCTCAAAACACCCGAAAATTCAATATTTTGGGGTCCAAGAAGCAATCGGTACATGTCTACTCAGTGCTAGAATATTTTCAAAATATAGGCTAAAAACATGCTAAAAATCGATATTTTAGGTGCCAAAAAGTCGATATTTCAAATTAAGGCCCGAAACACCCGAAAATTCTATATTTAGGGGTCCCAGAAGCGATCTGTACATGCCTACTCCGTGTTAGAGTATTTTCAAAATACAGGCCAAAAACATACTGAAAATCGATCTTTTAAGTGCCAAAAAGTCGATATGTGCATGCATCTTCTGTACCCGTTTATATCTCAAATTCTGGCTCTAAACACCCGAAAATTCGATATATTTGGGTCCCAGAAGCGATCTGTATATGCCTAGTCAGTGCTAGAATTTTTTCAAAATATAGGCTCATAACATGCTAAAAATCGATATTTTAGGTGCCAAAAAGTCGATATCTCAAATTAAGGCCCGAAACACCCGAAAATTCTATATTTAGGGGTTCCAGAAGCGATCTGTACATGCCTACTCCGTGTTAGAGTATTTTCAAAATACCGGCAAAAAACATACTGAAAATCGATCTTTTAGGTGCCCAAAAGTCGATATGTGCATGCATCTTCTGTACCCGTTTATATCTCAAATTCAGGCTCAAAACACCCGATAATTCGATATTTTGGGGTTCCAGAAGCGATCTGTACATGCTTACTCAGTGCTAGAATATTTTCAAAATATAGGCTCAAAACATGCTAAAACTCGATATTTTTGGTGCGTAAAGGCGATATCTCAAATTCAGGCCCAAAACACCCGAAAATTCGATATTTTGGGGTCCCAGAAGCGATCTGTACATGCCGACTCCGTGTTAGAGTATTTTCAAAATACAGGCCCAAAACATGCTCAAAATCGATATTTTAGATGCCTAAAGTCAATATGTGCATGTATCTTCTGTACCCGTTTATATCTCAAATTCAGGCTCAAAACACCCGAAAATTCAATATTTTGGGGTCCCAGAAGCAATCTGTACATGCCTACTCAGTGCTAGAATATTTTCAAAATATAGGCTCAAAACATGCTAAAAATCGATATTTTAGGAGCGTAAAGGCGATATCTTAAATTCAGGCCCAAAACACCCAAAAATTCGATATTTTGGGGGCCCAGAAGCGATGTGTACATGCCTACTCCGTGTTAGAGTATTTCTCATAATACAGGCCCAAAACATGCTCAAAATCAATATTTTAGGTGCCAAAAAGTAGATATCTCAAATTAAGGCCCGAAACACCCGAAAATTCGATATTTAGGGGTCCCAGAAGCGATCTGTACATGCCTACTCCGTGTTAAAGTATTTTCAAATTACAGGCCAAAAACATACTGAAAATCGATCTTTTAGGTGCCCAAAAGTCGATATGTGCATGCATCTTCTGTACCCGTTTATATCTCAAATTCTGGCCCTAAATACCTGATATTTCTATATTTTGGGGTCCCAGAAGCGATCTGTTCATGCTTACTCAGTGCTAGAATATTTTCAAAATATAGGCTCAAAACATGCTAAAAATCGATATTTTACGTGCGTAAAGGCGATATCTCAAATTCAGGCCCAAAATACCCGAAAATTCGATATTTTGGGGTCTCAGAAGCGATCTGAACATGCCTACTCCGTGATAGAGAATTTTCAAAATACAGGCCCAAAACATGCTCAAAATCGATGTTTTAGGTGCCCAAAAGTCGATATGTGCATGCATCTTCTGTACCCGTTTATATCTCAAATTCAGGCTCAAAACCCCCGAAAATTCAATATTTTACGGTCCCAGAAGCAATCTGTACATGCCTACTCAGTGCTAGAATATTTTCAAAATATAGGCTCAAAAACTGCTAAAAATCGATATTTTAGGTGCCAAAAAGTCGATATCTCAAATTAAGGCCCGAAACACCCGAAAATTCTATATTTAGGGGTCCCAGAAGCGATCTGTACATGCCTACTCCGTGTTAGAGTATTTTCAAAATACCGGCAAAAAACATACTGAAAATCGATCTTTTAGGTGCCTAAAAGTCGATATGTGCATGCATCTTCTGTACCCGTTTATATCTCAAATTCTGGCCCTAAACACCTGATAATTCGATATTTTGGGGTCCCAAAAGCGATCTGTTCATGCTTACTCAGTGCTAGAATATTTTCAAAATATAGGCTCAAAACATGCTAAAAATCGATATTTTAGGTGCGTAAAGGCGATATCTCAAATTCAGGCCCAAAACACCCGAAAATTCGATATTTTGGGGTCTCTGAAGCGATCTGTACATGCCTACTCCGTGTTAGAGTATTTTCAATATACAGGCCCAAAACATGCTCAAAATCGATGTTTTAGGTGCCAAAAAGTCGATATGTGCATGCATCTTCTTTACCCGTTTATATCTCAAATTCAGGCTCAAAACACCCGAAAATTCAATATTTTGGGGTCCAAGAAGCAATCTGTACATGTCTACTCAGTGCTAGAATATTTTCAAAATATAGGCTAAAAACATGCTAAAAATCGATATTTTATGTGCCAAAAAGTCGATATCTCAAATTAAGGCCCGAAACACCCGAAAATTCGATATTTAGGGGTCCCAGAAGCGATCTGTACATGCCTACTCCGTGTTAGAGTATTTTCAAAATACAGGCCAAAAACATACTGAAAATCGATCTTTTAGGTGCCAAAAAGTCGATATGTGCATGCATCTTCTGTTCCCGTTTATATCTCAAATTCTGGCCCTAAACACCCGAAAATTCGATATATTTGGGTCCCACAAGCGATCTGTATATGCCTACTCAGTGCTAGAATATTTTCAAAATATAGGCTCAAAACATTCTAAAAATCGATATTTAAGGTGCCTAAAGGCGATATCTCAAATTCAGGCCCAAAACATCCGAAAATTCGATATTTTGGGGTCCCAGAAGCGATCTGTACATGCCTACTCCGTGTTAGAGTATTTTCAAAATACAGGCCCAAAACATGCTCAAAATCGATGTTTTAGGTACCAAAAAGTCGATATGTGCATGCATCTTCTGTACCCGTTTATATATCAAATTCAGGCTCAAAACACCCGAAAATTCGATACTTTGGGGTCCCAGAAGCGATCTGTACATGCCTACTCCGTGTTAGAGTATTTTCAAAATACAGGCCCAAAACATGCTGAAAATCGATATTTTATATGCCCAAAGTCAATATGTGCATGTATCTTCTGTACCAGTTTATATCTCAAATTCAGGCTCAAAACACCCGAAAATTCAATATTTTGGGGTCCAAGAAGCAATCGGTACATGCCTACTCCGTGTTAGAGTCTTTTCAAAATACAGGCCAAAAACATACTGAAAATCGATCTTTTAGGTGCCCAAAAGTCGATATGTGCATGCATCTTCTGTACCCGTTTATATCTCAAATTCTGTCCCTAAACACCTGAAAATTCGATATTTTTGTGTCCCAGAAGCGATCTGTACATGCCTACTCAGTGCTAGAATGTTTTCAAAATATAGGCTCAAAACATGCTCAAAATCGATATTTTAGGTGCCCAAAAGTCGATATGTCCATGCATCTTCTGTACTCGTTTATATCTCAAATTCAGGCTCAAAACACCCGAAAATTCGATATTTTGGGGTCCCAGAAGCGATCTGTACATGCCTACTCAGTGATAGAATATTTTCAAAATATAGGCTAAAAAAATGCTAAAAATCGATATTTTAGGTGCCAAAAGGTCGATATCTCAAATTAAGGCCCGAAACACCCGAAAATTCGATATTTAGGGGTCCCAGAAGCAATCTGTACATGCCTACTCCGTGTTAGAGTATTTTCAAAATACAGGCCAAAAACATACTGAAAATCGATCTCTTAGGTGCCCAAAAGTCGATATGTGCATTCATCTTCTGTACCCGTTTATATCTCAAATTCTGGCCTTAAACACCCGAAAATTCGATATTTTTGTGTCAAAGAAGCGATCTGTACATGCCTACTCCGTGCTAGAATGTTTTCAAAATATAGGCTCAAAACATGCTAAAAATCGATATTTTAGGTGCCCAAAGTCGATATGTGCATGCATCTTCTGTACTCGTATATATCTAAAATTCAGGCACAAAACACCCGAAAATTCGATATTTTGGGGTCCCAGAAGCGATCTGTACATGCTTACTCAGTGCTAGAATATTTTCAAAATATAGGCTCAAAACATGCTAAAAATCGATATTTGAGGTGCGTAAAGGCGATATCTCAAATGCAGGCCCAAAACACCCGAAAATTCGATATTTTGGGGTCCCAAAGCGATCTGTACATGCCTACTCCGTGTTAGAGTATTTTCAAAATACAGGCCAAAAACATACTGAAAATCGATCTTTTAGGTGCCCAAAAGTCGATATGTGCATGCATCTTCTGTACGCGTTTATATCTCAAATTCTGGCCCTAAACACCCGAAAATTCGATATATTTGGGTCCCAGAAGCCATTTCTATATGCCTACTCAGTGCTGGAATGTTTTCAAAATATAGGCTCATAACATGATAAAAAATCGATATTTTAGGTGCCAAAAAGTAGATATCTCAAATTAAGGCCCGAAACACCCGAAAATTCGATATTTAGGGGTCCCAGAAGCGATCTGTACATGCCTACTCCGTGTTAGAGTAATTTCAAAATACCGGCAAAAAATATACTGAAAATCGATCTGTTAGGTGCCCAAAAGTCGAGATATGCATGCATCTTCTGTACCCGTTTATATCTCAAATTCTGGCCCTAAACACCTGAAAATTCGATATTTTTGGGTCCCAGAAGCGATCTGTACATGCCTACTCCGTGCTAGAATGTTTTCAAAATATAGGCTCAAAACATGTTAAAAATCGATATTTGAGGTGCGTAAAGGCGATATCTCAAA
Source organism: Petrolisthes cinctipes (assembly GCA_033782935.1). NCBI lineage: Eukaryota > Metazoa > Arthropoda > Malacostraca > Decapoda > Porcellanidae > Petrolisthes > Petrolisthes cinctipes. The sequence goes on from JAWQEG010000030.1 coordinate 6,323,952, forward strand.
TTCAGGCCCAAAACACCCGAAAATTCGATATTTTGAGGTCCCAGAAGCGATCTGTAGATGCCTACTCCGTGTTAGAGTATTTTCAAAATACAGGCCCAAAACATGCTCAAAATCGATGTTTTAGGTGCCAAAAATTCGATATGTGCATGCATCTTCTGTATCCATTTATATCTCAAATTCAGGCTCAAAACACCCGAAAATTCGATATTTAAGGGTCCCAGAAGCGATCTGTACATGCCTACTCCGTGTTAGAGTATTTTCAAAATACCGGCAAAAAACATACTGAAAATCGATCTTTTAGGTGCCTAAAAGTCGATATGTGCATGCATCTTCTGTACCCGTTTATATCTCAAATTCTGGCCCTAAACACCTGATAATTAGATATTTTGGGGTCCCAAAAGCGATCTGTTCATGCTTACTCAGTGCTAGAATATTTTCAAAATATAGGCTCAAAACATGCTAAAAATCGATATTTTAGGTGCGTAAAGGCGATATCTCAAATTCAGGCCCAAAACACCCGAAAATTCGATATTTTGGGGTCTCTGAAGCGATCTGTACATGCCTACTCTGTGTTAGAGTATTTTCAAAATACAGGCCCAAAACATGCTGAAAATCGATATTTTAGATGCCCAAAGTCAATATGTGCATTTATCTTCTGTACCCGTTTATATCTCAAATTCAGGCTCAAAACACCCGAAAATTCAATATTTTACGGACCCAGAAGCAATCTGTATATGCCTACTCAGTGCTAGAATATTTTCAAAATATAGGCTCAAAAACTGCTAAAAATCGATATTTTAGGTGCCAAAAAGTCGATATCTCAAATTAAGGCCCGAAACACCCGAAAATTCGATATTTTTGGGTCCCAGAAGCGATCTGTACATTCCTACTCAGTGCTAGAATTTTTTCAAAATATAGGCTCAAAACATGCTCAAAATCGGTATTTTAGGTGCCCAAAAGTCAATATGTGCATGCATCTTCTGTACTCGTTTATATCTCAAATTGAGACTCAAAACACCCGATAATTCGATATTTTGGAGTCCCAGAAGCGATCTGTACATGCCTACTCAGTGCTAGAATATTTTCAAAATATAGGCTCAAAACATTCTAAAAATCGATATTTAAGGTGCCTAAAGGCGATATCTCAAATTCAGGCCCAAAACATCCGAAAATTCGATATTTTGGGGTCCCAGAAGCGATCTGTACATGCCTACTCCGTGTTAGAGTATTTTCAAAATACAGGCCCAAAACATGCTCAAAATCGATGTTTTAGGTACCAAAAAGTCGATATGTGCATGCATCTTCTGTACCCGTTTATATATCAAATTCAGGCTCAAAACACCCGAAAATTCGATACTTTGGGGTCCCAGAAGCGATCTGTACATGCCTACTCCGTGTTAGAGTATTTTCAAAATACAGGCCCAAAACATGCTGAAAATCGATATTTTATATGCCCAAGTCAATATGTGCATGTATCTTCTGTACCAGTTTATATCTCAAATTCAGGCTCAAAACACCCGAAAATTCAATATTTTGGGGTCCAAGAAGCAATCGGTACATGTCTACTCAGTGCTAGAATATTTTCAAAATATAGGCTAAAAACATGCTAAAAATCGATATTTTAGGTGCCAAAAAGTCGATATCTCAAATTAAGGCCCGAAACACCGGAAAATTCTATATTTAGGGGTTCCAGAAGCGATCTGTACATGCCTACTCCGTGTTAGAGTATTTTCAAAATACCGGCAAAAAACATACTGAAAATCGATCTTTTAGGTGCCCAAAAGTCGATATGTGCATGCATCTTCTGTACCCGTTTATATCTCAAATTCAGGCTCAAAACACCCGATAATTCGATATTTTGGGGTCCCAGAAGCGATCTGTACATGCTTACTCAGCGCTAGAATATTTTCAAAATATAGGCTCAAAACATGCTAAAACTCGATATTTTTGGTGCGTAAAGGCGATATCTCAAATTCAGGCCCAAAACACCCGAAAATTCGATATTTTGGGGTCCCAGAAGCGATCTGTACATGCCGACTCCGTGTTAGAGTATTTTCAAAATACAGGCCCAAAACATGCTCAAAATCGATATTTTAGATGCCTAAAGTCAATATGTGCATGTATCTTCTGTACCCGTTTATATCTCAAATTCAGGCTCAAAACACCCGAAAATTCAATATTTTGGGGTCCCAGAAGCAATCTGTACATGCCTACTCAGTGCTAGAATATTTTCAAAATATAGGCTCAAAACATGCTAAAAATCGATATTTTAGGAGCGTAAAGGCGATATCTTAAATTCAGGCCCAAAACACCCAAAAATTCGATATTTTGGGGGCCCAGAAGCGATGTGTACATGCCTACTCCGTGTTAGAGTATTTTTCATAATACAGGCCCAAAACATGCTCAAAATCAATATTTTAGGTGCCAAAAAGTAGATATCTCAAATTAAGGCCCGAAACACCCGAAAATTCGATATTTAGGGGTCCCAGAAGCGATCTGTACATGCCTACTCCGTGTTAGAGTATTTTCAAATTACAGGCCAAAAACATACTGAAAATCGATCTTTTAGGTGCCCAAAAGTCGATATGTGCATACATCTTCTGTACCCGTTTATATCTCAAATTCAGGCTCAAAACACCCGAAAATTCGATATTTTGGGGTCCCAGAAGCGATCTGTACATGCTTACTCAGTGCTAGAAAATTTTCAATATATAGGCTCAAAACATGCTAAAAATCGATATTATAGGTGCGTAAAGGTGATATCTCAAATTCAGGCCCAAAACACCCGAAAATTCGATATTTTGAGGTCCCAGAAGCGATCTGTACATGCCTACTCCGTGTTAGAGTATTTTCAAATTACAGGCCAAAAACATACTGAAAATCGATCTTTTAGGTGCCCAAAAGTCGATATGTGCATGCATCTTCTGTACCCGTTTATATCTCAAATTCTGTCCCTAAACACCCGAAAATTCGATATTTTTGTGTCCCAGAAGCGATCTGTACATGCCTACTCAGTGCTAGAATGTTTTCAAAATATAGGCTCAAAACATGCTCAAAATCGATATTTTAGGTGCCCAAAAGTCGATATGTCCATGCATCTTCTGTACTCGTTTATATCTCAAATTCAGGCTCAAAACACCCGAAAATTCGATATTTTGGGGTCCCAGAAGCGATCTGTACATGCCTACTCAGTGATAGAATATTTTCAAAATATAGGCTAAAAAAATGCTAAAAATCGATATTTTTAGGTGCCAAAAGGTCGATATCTCAAATTAAGGCCCGAAACACCCGAAAATTCGATATTTAGGGGTCCCAGAAGCAATCTGTACATGCCTACTCCGTGTTAGAGTATTTTCAAAATACAGGCCAAAAACATACTGAAAATCGATCTCTTAGGTGCCCAAAAGTCGATATGTGCATTCATCTTCTGTACCCGTTTATATCTCAAATTCTGGCCTTAAACACCCGAAAATTCGATATTTTTGTGTCAAAGAAGCGATCTGTACATGCCTACTCCGTGCTAGAATTTTTTCAAAATATAGGCTCAAAACATGCTAAAAATCGATATTTTAGGTGCCCAAAGTCGATATGTGCATGCATCTTCTGTACTCGTATATATCTAAAATTCAGGCTCAAAACACCCGAAAATTCAGTATTTTGGGGTCCCAGAAGCGATCTGTACATGCTTACTCAGTGCTAGAATATTTTCAAAATATAGGCTCAAAACATGCTAAAAATCGATATTTGAGGTGCGTAAAGGCGATATCTCAAATGCAGGCCCAAAACACCCGAAAATTCGATATTTTGGGGTCCCAAAGCGATCTGTACATGCCTACTCCGTGTTAGAGTATTTTCAAAATACAGGCCAAAAACATACTGAAAATCGATCTTTTAGGTGCCCAAAAGTCGATATGTGCATGCATCTTCTGTACGCGTTTATATCTCAAATTCTGGCCCTAAACACCCGAAAATTCGATATATTTGGGTCCCAGAAGCGATATCTATATGCCTACTCAGTGCTGGAATGTTTTCAAAATATAGGCTCATAACATGCTAAAAATCGATATTTTAGGTGCCAAAAAGTAGATATCTCAAATTAAGGCCCGAAACACCCGAAAATTCGATATTTAGGGGTCCCAGAAGCGATCTGTACATGCCTACTCCGTGTTAGAGTAATTTCAAAATACCGGCAAAAAATATACTGAAAATCGATCTGTTAGGTGCCCAAAAGTCGAGATATGCATGCATCTTCTGTACCCGTTTATATCTCAAATTCTGGCCCTAAACACCTGAAAATTCGATATTTTTGGGTCCCAGAAGCGATCTGTACATGCCTACTCCGTGCTAGAATGTTTTCAAAATATAGGCTCAAAACATGCTAAAAATCGATATTTGAGGTGCGTAAAGGCGATATCTCAAATTCAGGCCCAAAACACCCGAAAATTCGATATTTTGAGGTCCCAGAAGCGATCTGTAGATGCCTACTCCGTGTTAGAGTATTTTCAAAATACAGGCCCAAAACATGCTCAAAATCGATGTTTTAGGTGCCAAAAATTCGATATGTGCATGCATCTTCTGTATCCATTTATATCTCAAATTCAGGCTCAAAACACCCGAAAATTCGATATTTAGGGGTCCCAGAAGCGATCTGTACATGCCTACTCCGTGTTAGAGTATTTTCAAAATACAGGCCAAAAACATACTAAAAATCGATCTTTTAGGTGCCCAAAAGTCGATATGTGCATGCATCTTCAGTACCCGTTCATATCTCAAATTCAGGCTCAAAACACCCGAAAATTTGAAATTTTGGGGTTCCAGAAGCGATCTGTACATGCTTACTCAGTGCAAGAATATTTTCAAAATGTAGGCTCAAAACATACTAAATATCGATATTTTAGTTTCGTAAAGGCGATATCTCAAATTCAGGCCCAAAACACCCGAAAATTCGATATTTTGGGGTCCCAGAAGCGATCTGTACATGCCTACTCCGTGTTAGAAAATTTCAAAATACAGGCCCAAAACATGCTCAAAATCGATGTTTTAGGTGCCCAAAAGTCGATATGTGCATGCATCTTCAGTACCCATTTATATCACAAATTCAGGCTCAAAACACCCGAAAATTCAATATTTTGGGGTCCCAGAAGCAATCTGTACATGCCTACTCAGTGCTAGAATATTTTCAAAATATAGGCTAAAAACATGCTCAAAATCGATATTTTAGGTGCCAAAAAGTCGATATCTCAAATTAAGGCCCAAAACAACCCGATATTTCGATATTTAGGGGTCGCAGAAGCGTTCTGTACATGCCTACTCCGTGTTGGAGTATTTTTAAAATACAGACCAAAAACATACTGAAAATCGATCTTTTAGATTCCCAAAAGTCGATATGTGCATGCATCTTCTGTACCCGTTTATATCTCAAATTCTGTCCCTAAACACCCGAAAATTCGATATTTTTGTGTCCCAGAAGCGATCTGTACATGCCTACTCAGTGCTAGAATGTTTTCAAAATATAGGCTCAAAACATGCTCAAAATCGATATTTTAGGTGCCCAAAAGTCGATATGTCCATGCATCTTCTGTACTCGTTTATATCTCAAATTCAGGCTCAAAACACCCGAAAATTCGATATTTTGGGGTCCCAGAAGCGATCTGTACATGCCTACTCAGTGATAGAATATTTTCAAAATATAGGCTAAAAAAATGCTAAAAATCGATATTTTAGGTGCCTAAAAGTCGATATCTCAAATTAAGGCCAGAAACACCCGAAAATTCGATATTTAGGGGTCCCAGAAGCAATCTGTACATGCCTACTCCGTGTTAGAGTATTTTCAAAATACAGGCCAAAAACATACTGAAAATCGATCTTTTATGTGCCCAAAAGTCGATATGTGCATGCATCTTCTGTACCCGTTTATATCTCAAATTCTGGCCTTAAACACCCGAAAATTCGATATTTTTGTGTTCCAGAAGCGATCTGTACATGCCTACTCCGTGCTAGAATGTTTTCAAAATATAGGCTCAAAAAATGCTCAAAATCGATATTTTAGGTGCCCAAAGTCGATATGTGCATGCATCTTCTGTACTCGTTTATATCTCAAATTCAGGCTCAAAACACCCGAAAATTCGATATTTTGGGGTCCCAGAAGCGATCTGTACATGCTTACTCAGTGCTAGAATATTTTCAAAATATAGGCTCAAAACATGCTAAAAATCGATATTTGAGGTGCATAAAGGCGATATCTCAAATTCAGGCCCAAAACACCCGAAAATTCGATATTTTGGGGTCCCAAAGCGATCTGTACATGCCTACTCCGTGTTAGAGTATCTTCAAAATACAGGCATAAAACATGCTGAAAATCGATATTTTAGGTGCCCAAAGTCAATATGTGCATGCATTTTCAGTACCCTTTTATATCTCAAATTCAGGCTCAAAACACCCGAAAATTCGATATTTTGGGGTCCAATAAGCGATCTGTATACGCCTACTCCATGTTAGAGTATTTTCAAAATACAGGCTCAAAACATGCTGAAAATCGATATTTTAGGTGCATCATCTGTGCCCGTTTATATCTCAAATTCAGGCTCAAAACACACGAAACTTCGATATTTTGGGGTCCCATAAGCGATCTGTACATGCCTACTCAGATACAGGCCCAAAACATGCTGAAAATCGATATTTTAGGTGCCCAAAAGTCGATATGTGCATTCATCTTCTGTACCCGTTTATATCACAAATTCAGGCTCAAAACACCCGAAAATTCGATATTTTGGGGTCCCAGAAGCCATCTGTACATGCCTACTTAGTGCTAGAATATTTTCAAAATATAGGCCCAAAACATGCTAAAAACCGATATTTTCGGTGCCCAAAGCCGATATCTCAAATTCAGGCACAAAACACCCGAAAATTCGATATTTTGGGCTCCCAGAAGCGATCTGTACATGCCTACTCAGTGATAGAATGTTTTCAAAATATAGGCTTAAAACATGCTAAAAATCTATGTTTTAAGTATCCAAAGTCTATATGTGCATGGATTTTCTGTACCCGTTTATATCTCAAATTCATTCTCAAAACACCTGAAAATTCGATATTTGGGGTCCAAGAAGCAATCCGTACATGACTACTCCGTGTTAGAGTATTTTCAAAACACAGGCATAAAACATGCTGAAAATCGATATTTTAGGTGCCCAAAGTCAATATGTGCATGCATTTTCAGTACCCTTTTATATCTCAAATTCAGGCTCAAAATACCCAAAAATTCGATATTTTGGGGTCAAATAAGCGATCTGAATATGCCTACTCCGTGTTAGAGTATTTTCAAAATACAGGCCCAAAACATGCTGAAAATCGATATTTTAGGTGCCCAAAGTCAACATGTGCATGCATTTTCTGTACCCGTTTATATCTCAAATTCAGGCTCAAAACACCCGAAAATTCGATATTTTGGGGTCCAATAAGCGACCTATATATGACTACTCCGTGTTAGAGTAATTTCAAAATACGGCTCAAAACATGCTGAAAATCGATATTTTAGGTGCCCAAAGTCAATATGTGCATGCATTTTTAGTACCCGTTTATATCTCAAATTCAGGCTCAAAACACCCGAAAATTCGATATTTTGGGGTCCAATAAGCGATCTGTATATGCCTACTCCGTGTTAGAGTATTTTCAAAATACAGGCTCAAAACATGCTGAAAATCAATATTTTAAGTGTCCAAAGTCGATATATGCATGAATCTTCTGTACCCGTTTATATCCCAAATTCAACCTCAAAACACCCGAATATTCGGTATATTTGGGTCCTAGAAGCGATCTGCACATGCCTACTCCTAGTCAAAATGTTTTCAAGATACAGATAAAAACATGTTAAAAATCGATATTTTAGGTGCCCAAAGTCAATATGTGTATGCATCTTCTGCACAAGTTTATATCACAAATTCAACCTCAAAACACTCGAAAATTCGGTATTTTTGGGTCCGGGAAGCGATCTGTACATGCCTACTCCTAATTAGAATGTTTTCAAGATACAGACCCAAAACATGCTCAAAATCGATATTTTAGGTGCCCAAGAGTCGATATGTGCATGCATCTTCAGTACCCGTTTATATCTCAAATTCAGGCTCAAATCACCCGAAAATTCGATATTTTGGGGTCCAATAAGCGATCTGTACATGCCTACTCCGTGTTAGAGTATTTTCAATATACAGACCCAAAACATGCTGAAAATCGATATTTTAGGTGCCCAAAGTCGATATGTCCATGCATCTTCTGTACCCGTTTATATATCAAATTGAGGCTCAAAACACCCGAAAATTCGATATTTTGGGGTCCCAGAAGCCATCTGTACATGCTTACTCAGTGCTAGAATATTTTAAAAATATAGGCCCAAAACATGCTAAAAATCAATCTTTTAGGTGCCCAAAAGTCGATATGTGCATGCATCTTCTATACCCGTTTATATATCAAATTAAGGCTTAAAACACCCGAAAATTCGATATTTTAGGGCCGCAAAAGCGATCTGTACATGCCTACTCAGATAAAAGGCCCGAAACATGCTGAAAATCGATATTTTAGGTTCCCAAAGTCAATATGTGTATGCATCTTCTGCACCCGTTTATATCCCCAATTCATTCTTAAAACACCCGAAAATTCGATATTTTTGGGTCCCAGAAGCGATCTGTACATGCCTACTCAGTGCTAGAATTTTTTCAAAATATCGGCTCAAAACATGCTAAAAATCGATATTTTAAGTGTCCAAAGTCGATATATGCATGCATCTTCTGTACCCGTTTATAACCCAAATTCAACCTCAAAACACCCGAAAATTCGGTATATTTGGGTCCTAGAAGCGATCTGCACATGCCTACTCCTATTTAGAATGTTTTCAAGATACAGATGAAAAACATGTTAAAAATCGATATTTTAGTTGCCCAAAAGTCGGTATGTGCATGCATCTTCAGTACCCGTTTATATCTCAAATTCTGGATAAAAAAACACCCGAAAATTCGATATTTAGGGGTCCAAGAAGCGATCTGTACATGCCTACTCCGTGTTAGAGTGTTTTTAAAATACAGGCCCAAAACATGCTAAAAATCGATATTTTAGGTGCACAAAGTCAATATGTGTATGCACCTTCTGCACCCGTTTATATCACAAATTCAACCTCAAAAACACCCGAAAATACCATATTTTTGTGTCCAAGAAGCGATCTGTACATGCCTACTCAGTGCTAGAATGTTTTCAAAATATAGGCTCAAAACATGCTAAAAATCGATATTTTAAGTGTTCAAAGTCGAAATGTGCATGTATCTTCTGTACCCGTTTATATCTCAAATTCAGGCTCAAAACACTCAAAAATTCGGTATTTTTGGGTCCGGGAAGCGATCTGTACATGCCTACTCCTAATTAGAATGTTTTCAAGATACAGACCCAAAACATGCTCAAAATTGATATTTTAGGTGCTCAAAAGTCGATATGTGCATGCATCTTCAGTACCCGTTTATATCTCAAGTTCAGGATCAAAACACCCGAAAATTCGATATTTTGGGGACCAAGAAGCGATCTGTACATGCCTACTCAGATACAGGCTCAAAACACCCGAAAATTCAATATTTTCGGGTCCAATAAGCGATCTGTATATGCCTACTCCGTGTTAGAGTATTTTCAAAATATAGGCCCAAAACATGCTAAAAATCTATATTTTAGGTGCCCAAAGTCGATGTCTCAAATTCATTCACAAAACACCCGAAAATTCGATATTTTGGGGTCCCAGAAGCCATCTGTACATGCCTACTCAGTGCTAGAATATTTTCAAAATATAGGCCCAAAACATGCTAAAAACCGATGATTTAGGTGCCCAAAGCCGATATCTCAAATACAGGCACAAAACACCGGAAAATTCGATATTTTGGGCTCCCAGAAGGGATCTGTACATGCCTACTCCGTGTTAGAGTATTTTCAAAATACAGGACCAAAACATACTGAAAATCAATCTTTTGGGTGCCCAAAAATGGATATGTGTATGCTTCTTCTGTACCCGTCTATATCTCAAATTCAGGCTTAAAACACCCAAAATTCGATATATTTGGGTCCCAGAAGCGATCTGTACATGCCTACTCAGATACAGGCCCAAAACATGCTGAAAATCGATATTTTAGGTGCCCAAAGTCAATATGTGCATGCATCTTCTGTACCCGTTTATATGCCAAATTCAACCTTAAAACACATGAAAATTCGATATTTTTGGGTCACAGAAGCGATCTGTACATGCCTACTCAGTGCTAGAATTTTATCAAAATATAGGCTCAAAACATGCTAAAAATCGATATTTTAAGTGTCCAAAGTCGATATGTGCATGCATCTTCTGTACCCGTTTATATATCAAATTCATGCTCAAAAAGCCCGAAAATTTGGTATATTTGGGTCGTAGAAGCGATTTGCATATGCCTACTCCTAGTAAGAATGTTTTCAAGATACAGACGAAAAACATGTTCAAAATCGATATTTTAGTTGCCCTAAAGTCGATATGTGCATTAATCTTCAGTACCCGTTCATATCTCAAATTCAGGCTCAAAACACCCGAAAATTCGATATTTTGGGGTCCAAGAAGCGATCTGTACATGCCTACTTAGTGCTGGAATATTTTCAAAATATAGGCCCAAAACATGCTAAAAATCGATATTTTAGGTGCCCAAAGTCGATATCTCAAATTCAGGCACAAAACACCCGAAAATTCGATATTTTGGGGTCCCAGAAGCAATCTGTACATGCCTACTTAGTGCTAGAATATTTTCAAAATATAGGCCCAAAACATACTGAAAATTAATCTTTTGTGTGCCCAAAATCGGATATGTGTATGCATCTTCTGTACCCGTTTATATCTCAAATTCAGGCTTAAAACACCCAAAATTCGATATTTTTGGGTCCCAGAAGCGATCTGTACATGCTTACTCAGATACAGGCCCAAAACATGCTGAAAATTGATATTTTAGGTGCCCAAAGTCAATATGTGCATGCATCTTCTGTACCCGTTTATATCCCAAATTCAACCTTAAAACACCCGAAAATTCGATATTTTTGGGTCCCAGAAGCGATCTGTATATGCCTACTCAGTGCTAGAATTTTTTCAAAATATATTCTCAAAACATGCTAAAAATCGATATTTTAAGTATCCAAAGTCGATATATGCATGCATCTTCTGTAACCGTTTATATCTCATATTCATGCTCAAAAAGCCCGAAAATTCGGTATATATGGGTCCTAAAAGCGATCTGCACATGCCTACTCCTCTCCTAGTTAGAATGTTTTCAAGATACAGACGAAAAACATGTTCAAAATCGATATTTTAGTTGCCCAAAAGTCGATATGTGCATGCATCTTCAGTACCCGTTTATATCTCAAATTCAGGTTCAAAACACCCGAAAATTCGATTTTTGGGGGTCCAATAAGCGATCTGTATATGCCTACTCCGTGTTAGAGTATTTTCAAAATACAGGCCCAAAACATGCTAAAAAATCGATATTTTAGGTGCCCAAAGTCAATATGTGCATGCATCTTCTGTACCCGTTTATATCTCAAATTCAGGCTCAAAACACACGAAAATTCGATATTTTGGGGTCCCATAAGCGATCTGTACATGCCTACTCAGTGCTAGAATATTTTCAAAATATAGGCCCAAAATATGCTAAAAATCGATATTTTAGGTGCCCAAAGTCGATATCTCAAATTGAGACACAACACACCCGAAAATTCAATATTTTGGGGTCCCAGAGGCGATCTGTACATGCCTACTCCGTGTTAGAGTATTTTCAAAATACAGGCCCAAAACATACTGAAAATCGATCTTTTAGGTGGCCAAAAGTAAATATGTGCATGCATCTTCTGTACCCGTTTATATCTCAAATTCAGGCTCAAAACACCGAAAATTCGGTATTTTTGGGTCCCAGAAGCGATCTGTACATGCCTACTCTTAGTTAGAATGTTTTTAAGAAACAGACCTAAAACATGCTCAAAATCGATATTATAGCTGTCCAAAAGTCGATATGTGAATGCATCTTCAGTACCCGTTTATATATCAAATTCGGGCTCAAAACACCCGAAAATTCGATATTTTGGGGTCCAAGAAGCGATCTGTACATGCCTACTCCGTGTTAGAGTATTTTCAAAATACAGGCCCAAAACATGCTGAAAATCGAAAATTTAGGTGCCTAAAGTCAATAAATGCATGCATCTTCTGTACCTGTTTATATCTCAAATTCAGGCTCAAAAAACACGAAAATTCGATATTTTGGGGTCCCAGAAGCGATCTGTACATGCCTACTCAGTGCTAGAATATTTTCAAAATATAGGCCCAAAACATGCTAAAAATCGATATTTTAGGTGCCCAAAGTCGATATCTCGAATTCAGACACAAAACACCCGAAAATTCGATATTTTGGGGTCCCAGAAGCGATCTGTTCAAGCCTGCTACGTGTTAGAGTATTTTCAAAATACAGGCATAAAACATGCTGAAAATCAATATTTTAGGTGCCCAAAGTCAATATGTGCATGCATTTTCAGTACCCTTTTATATCTCAAATTCAGGCTCAAAACACCCGAAAATTCGATTTTTGGGGGTCCAATAAGCGATCTGTATATGCCTACTCCGTGTTAGAGTATTTTCAAAATACAGGCCCAAAACATACTGAAAATCAATCTTTTAGGTGCCCAAAAGTAAATATGTGCATGCATCTTCTGTACCCGTTTATATCTCAAATTCAGGCTCAAAACACCGAAAATTCGGTATTTTTGGGTCCCAGAAGCGATCTGTACATGCCTACTCTTAGTTAGAATGTTTTTAAGAAACAGACCTAAAACATGCTCAAAATCGATATTTTAGCTGTCCAAAAGTCGATATGTGAATGCATCTTCAGTACCCGTTTATATATCAAATTCGGGCTCAAAACACCCGAAAATTCGATATTTTGGGGTCCAAGAAGCGATCTGTACATGCCTACTCCGTGTTAGAGTATTTTCAAAATACAGGCCCAAAACATGCTGAAAATCGATATTTTAGGTGCCCAAAGTCAATATGTGCATGCATCTACTATACACGTTTATATCTCAAATTCATGCTCAAAATACCCGAAAATTCGGTATATTTGGGTCCTAGAAGCGATCTGTACATGTCTACTCCTAGTTAGAATGTTTTCAAGATACAGACGAAAAACATGTTCAAAATCGATATTTTAGGTGCCCAAAAGTCGATATGTGCATGCATCTTTAGTACCCGTTTATATCTCAATTTCAAGCTCAAAACACCCGAAATTTCGAATTTTTGGGGTCCAAGAAGCTATCTGTACATGCCTACTCTGTGTTAGAGTATTTTCAAAATACAGGCCCAAAACATGCTGAAAAGCGATATTTTAGGTGCCCAGAGTCAATATGTGCATGCATTTTCAGTACCCTTTTATATCTCAAATTCAGGCTCAAAACACCCGAAAAATCGATATTTTGGGGTCCCAGAAGCTATCTGTACATGCCTAGTCAGTGCTAGAATATTTTCAAAATAGAGGCCCAAAACATGCTAAAAATCGATATTTTAGGTGCCCAAAAACGATATCTCAAATTCAGGCACAAAACACCCGAAAATTCGATATTTTGGGGTCCCAGAAGCGATCTGTACATGCCTACTCCGTGTTAGAGTGTTTTTAAAATACAGGCCCAAAACATGCTAAAAATCGATATTTTAGGTGCCCAAAAGTTGATATGTGCATGCATCTTCAGTACCCGTTTATATCTCAAATTCAGGCTCAAAACACCCGAAAATTCGATATTTTGTGATCCAAGAAGCGATCTGTACATGCCTACTCCGTGTTAGAGTATTTTCAAAATACATGCCCAAAACATACTGAAAATCGATATTTTAGGTGCCTAAAGTCAATATGTGCATGTATCTTCTGTACCCGTTTATATCTCAAATTCAGGCTCAAAAAGCCCGAAAATTCGGTATATTTGGGTCCTAGAAGCGATCTGCACATGCCTACTCCTAGTTAGAATGTTTTCAAGATACAGACAAAAAACATGTTCAAAATCGATATTTTAGTTGCCCAAATTTCGATATGGGCATGCATCTTCAGTACCCGTTTATATCTCAAATTCAGGCTCAAAACACCCGAAAATTCGATATTTTGGGGTCCAAGAAGCGATCTGTACATGCCTACTCCGTGTTAGAGTATTTTCAAAATACAGGCATAAAACATGCTGAAAATCGATATTTTAGGTGCCCAAAGTCGATATCTCAAATTGAGACACAACACACCCGAAAATTCAATATTTTGGGGTCCCAGAGGCGATCTGTACATGCCTACTCCGTGTTGGAGTATTTTCAAAATACAGGCCCAAAACATACTGAAAATCGATCTTTTAGGTGTCTAAAAGTAAATATGTGCATGCATCTTCTGTACCCGTTTATATCTTAAATTCAGGCTCAAAACACCGAAAATTCGGTATTTTTGGGTCCCAGAAGCGAGCTGTACATGCCTACTCTTAGTTAGAATGTTTTTAAGATACAGACCTAAAACATGCTCAAAATCTATATTTTTGCTCTCCAAAAGTCGATATGTGAATGCATCTTCAGTACCCGTTTATATCTCAATTTCGTGCTAAAAACACCCGAAAATTCGATATATTGGGGTCCAAGAAGCGATCTGCACATGCCTACTCCGTTTTAGAGTATTTTCAAAATACAGGCGCAAAACATGCTGAAAATCGACATTTTATGTGCCCAAAGTCAATATGTGAATTCATCTTCTGTACCCGTTTATATCTCAAATTCAGACTCAAAACACACGAAAATTTTATATTTTGGGGTCCCAGAAGCAATCTGTACATGCCTACTCAGTGCTAGAATATTTTTAAAATATAGGCCCAAAACATGCTAAAAATCGATATTTTAGGTGCCTAAAGTCGATATCTCAAATTCAGGCACAAAACACCTGAAAATTCGATATTTTGGGGTCCCAGAAGTGATCTGTATATGCCTACTCAGTGCTTGATTGTTTTCAAGATACAGACCCAAAACATGCTCAAAATCGATATTTTAGGTGCCCAAAAGTCGATATGTGCATGCATCTTCTGTACCCGTTTATATCACAAATTCAGGCTTAAAACACCCGAAAATTCGATATTTTTGGGTCGTGGAAAAGAGCTGTACATGCCTACATCTAGTTAGAATGTTTTCAAGATACAGACCCATAACATGCTCAAAATCGATATTTTAGGTGCCTAAAAGTCGATAAGTGCATGCATCTTCAGTACTCTTTTATATATCGAATTCAGGCTTATAACACCCGAAAATTCGATATTTTGGGGTCCAAGAAGCGATGTGTACATGCCTACTTCGTGTTAGAGTATTATCAAAATACAGGCCCAAAACATGCTGAAAATCGATATTTTAGGTGCCCAAAGTCAATATGTGCATGCATCTTCAGTACCCGTTTATATATCAAATTTAGGCTCAAAACACCCGAAAATTCGGTATCTTTGGATCCTAGAAGCGATCTATACATGCCTACTCCTAGATAGAATGTTTTCATGATACAAACCCAAAACATGCTCAAAATCGATATTTTAGGTGCCCATAAGTCGATATGTGCATTCATCTTCTGTACCCGTTTATATCTCGAATTCAGGCTCAAAACACCCGAAAATTCGATATTTTGGGGTCCCAAAAGCGATCTGTACATACCTACTCAGTTCTAGAATGTTTTCAAAATATAGGCTCAAAACATGCTAAAAATCGATATTTTAAGTGTCCAAAGTCAATATGTGCATGCATCTTCAATACCCGTTTATATCTCAAATTCAGGCTCAAAACACACGGAAATTCGATATTTTGGAGTCCAAGAAGCGATCTGTACATGCCTACCCCGTGTTAGAGTATTTTTTCAAATACAGGCACAAAACATGCTGAAAATCGATATTTTAGGTGCCCAAAGTCAATATGTGCATGCATCTTCTGTACCCGTTTATATCTCAAATTCAAGCTCAAAACACACGAAAATTCGATATTTTGGGGTCCCAGAAGCGATCTGTACATGCCTACTCATTGCTAGAATATTTTTAAAATATAGGCCCAAAACATGCTAAAAATCTATATTCTAGGTGCCCAAAGTCTATATCTTAAATTCAGGCACAAAACACCCGAAAATTCGATATTTTGGGGTCCCAGAAGCGATCTGTACATGCCTTCTCCGTGTTATAGTAATTTCAAAATACAGGCCGAAAACATACTGAAAATCGATCTTTTAGGTGCCCAAAAGTAGATATGTGCATGCATCTTCTGTACCCGTTTATATCTCAAATTCAGGCTCCAAACACCCGAAAATTCTACATTTTGGGGTCCCAGAAGCGATCTGTACATGCCTACACCTAGTTAGAATGTTTTCAAGATACAGACCCAAAACATGCTCAAAATCGATATTTTAGGTACCCAAAAGTCGATATGTGCATGCATCTTCAGTACCCGTTTATATCTCAAATTCAGCCTCAAAATACCTGAAAATTCGACATTTTGTGGTCCAAGAAGCGATCTGTACATGCTTACTACGTGTTAGAGTATTTTCAAAATACAGGCCCAAAACATGCTGAAAGTCAATATTTTAGGTGCCCAAAGTCAATATGTGCATGAATCTTCTGTACCCGTTTATATCTCAAATTCAGGCTCAAAACACACGAAAATTCGATATTTTGGGGTCCCAGAAGCGATATGTACATACCTACTCAGTTCTAGAATGTTTTCAAAATATAGGCTCAAAACATACTAAAAATCGATATTTTAAGTGTCCAAAGTCGATATGTGCATGCATCTTC
Organism: Petrolisthes cinctipes; assembly: GCA_033782935.1. NCBI lineage: Eukaryota > Metazoa > Arthropoda > Malacostraca > Decapoda > Porcellanidae > Petrolisthes > Petrolisthes cinctipes. The sequence continues at coordinate 6,340,803 of JAWQEG010000030.1, forward strand.
AGTACCCGTTTATATCTCAAATTCAGGCTCAAAACACACGAAAATTCGATATTTTGGGGTCCAAGAAGCAATCTGTACATGCCTACCCCATGTTAGAGTATTTTTTTAAATACAGGCACAAAACATGCTGAAAATCGATATTTTAGGTGCCCAAAGTCAATATGTGCATTCATCTTCTGTACCCGTTTATATCTCAATACATGCTCAAAACACACGAAAATTCGATATTTTGGGGTCCCAGAAGCGATCTGTACATGCCTACTCAGTGCTAGAATATTTTCAAAATATAGGCCCAAAACATGCTAAAAATCGATATTTTAGGTGCCCAAAGTCGATATCTCAAATTCAGGCACAAAACACCCGAAAATTCGATATTTCGGGGTCCCAGAAGCGATATGTACATGCCTTCTCCGTGTTAGAGTAATTTCAAAATACAGGCCGAAAACATACTGAAAATCGATCTTTTAGGTCCCCAAAAGTAGATATGTGCATGCATCTTCTGTACCCGTTTATATCTCAAATTCAGGCTCCAAACACCCGAAAATTCTACATTTTGGGTTCCCAGAAGCGATCTGTTCATGCCTACACCTAGTTAGAATGTTTTCAAGATACAGACCCAAAACATGCTCAAAACCGATATTTTAGGTACCCAAAAGTCGATATGTGCATGCATCTTCAGTACCCGTTTATATCTCAAATTCAGGCTCAAAATACCTGAAAATTCGACATTTTGTGGTCCAAGAAGCGATCTGTACATGCTTACTACGTGTTAGAGTATTTTCAAATACAGGCCCAAAACATGCTGAAAGTCAATATTTTAGGTGCCCAAAGTCAATATGTGCATGCATCTTCTGTACCCGTTCATATCTCAAATTCAGGCTTAAAACACCCGAAAATTCGATATTTTTGGGTCCCAGAAGCGATTTGTACATGCCTACTCAGTGCTAGAATATTTTCAAAATATAGGATAAAATCATGCTAAAAATCTATATTTTAAGTGTCCAAAGTCTATATCTCAAATTCAGGCACAAAACACCCAAAAATTCGATATTTTTGGGTCCCAGAAGCGATCTGTACATGCCTACTCAATGCTAGAATGTTTTCAAAATATAGGCTCAAAACATGCCAAAAATCGATATTTTAAGTGTCCAAAGTCTATATCTCAAATTCAGGCACAAAACACCCAAAAATTCGATATTTTGGGGTCCCGGAAGCGATCTGTACATGCCTACTCAGTGCTAGAATGTTTTCAAAATATAGCCTCAAAACATACTAAAAATCGATATTTTAAGTGTCCTAAGTCGATATGTGCATGCATCTTCTGTACCTGTTTATATCTCAAATTCATGCTCAAAACACCCAAAAATTCGATATTTTTGGGTCCCAGAAGCGATTTGTACATGCCTACTCAGTGCTAGAATATTTTCAAAATATAGGATAAAAACATGCTAAAAATCTATATTTTAAGTGTCCAAAGTCGATATCTCCAGTTCAGGCACAAAACACCCAAAAATTCGATATTTTTGGGTCCCAGAAGCGATCTGTACATGCCTACTCAGTGCTAGAATATTTTCAAAATACAGGCCCAAAACATACTGAAAATTGATCTTTTAGGAGCCCAAAGTCAATATGTGCATGCATCTTCTGTACCCGTTTATATCTCAAATTCAGGCTCAAAACAGACGAAAATTCGATATTTTGGGGTCCCAGAAGCGATCTGTACATGCATACTCAGTGCTAGAATATTTTCAAAATATAGGCCCAAAACATGCTAAAATCGATATTTTAGGTGCCGAAAGTCGATATTTCAAATTCAGGCACAAAACACCCGAAAATTCGATATTATGGGGTCCCACAAGCGATCAGTACATGCATACTCCGTGTTAGAGTATTTTCAAAATACAGGCCCTAAACATACTGAAAATCGATCTCTTAGGTGCCCAAAAGTCGATATGTGAATGCATCTTCCGTACCCGTTTATATCTCAAATTCAGGCTCCAAACACCCGGAAATTCGATATTTTTGGGTCCCAGAAGCAATCTGTACATGCCTACTCAGTGCTAGAATGTTTTCAAAATATAGCCTCAAAACATGCTAAAAATCGATATTTTAAGTGTCCAAAGTCGATATGTGCATGCATCTTCTGTACCCGTTTATATCTCAAATTCAGGCTCAAAACACCCGAAAATTCGGTATTTTTTGGTCCTATAAGCGATATGTATATGCCTACTCTTAGTTAGAATGTTTTCAAGATACAGACCCAAAACATGCTCATAATCGATATTTTAGGTGCCCAAAAGTCGATATGTGAATGCATCTTCAGTACCCGTTTACATCTCAAATTCGGGCTCAAAACACACGGAAATTCATTAATTAGGGGTCCCAGAAGCGATCTGTACATGCCTACTCAGTGCTAGAATATTTTCTAAATATAGGCCCAAAACATGCTAAAAATCGATATTTTAGGTGCCGAAAGTCGATATCTCAAATTCAGACACAAAACACCCGAAAATTCGATATTTTGGTGTCCCATAAGCGATCTGTACATGCCTATTCCGTGTTAGAGTATTTTCAAATTACAGGCCAAAAACATACTTAAAATCGATCTCTTAGGTGCCCAAAAGTCGATATGTGCATGCATCTTCTGTACCCGTTTATATCTCAAATTCAGGCTCCAACCACCCGAAATATCGATATTTTTGGGTCCCAGAAGCGATCTGTACATGCCTACTCAGTGCTAGAATGTTTTCAAAATATAGCCTCAAAACATGCTAAAAATCGATATTTTAAGTGTCCAAAGTCGATATGTACATGCAATTTCTGTACCCGTTTATATCTCAAATTCAGGCTCAAAACACCCGAAAATTCGGTATTTTTGGGTCCTAGAAGCGATCTGTATAAGCCTACTCTTAGTTAGAATGTTTTCAAGATACAGACCCAAAACATGCTCAAAATCGATATTTTAGGTGCCCAAACGTCGATATGTGAATGCATCTTCAGTACCCGTTTATATCCTAAATTTGGGCTCAAAACACACGAAAATTCGATATTTTGGGGTCCAAGAAGCTATCTGTACATGCCTACTCAGTGCTCGAATATTTTCAAAATATAAGCCCAAAACATGTTAAAAATCGATATTTTCGGTGCCCAAAGTCGATATCTCAAATTCAGGCACAAAACACCCAAAAATTCGATATTTTGGGGTCCCTAAAGCAATCTGTACATGCCTACTCCGTGTTAGAGTATTTTCAAAATACAGGCCCAAAACATTCTGAAAATCGATAATTTAGGTGCCCAAAGTCAATATGTTCATGTACTTCTGTACCTGTTTATATCTCAAATTCATGCTCAAAACACCCGAATATTCGATATTTTGGGGTCCCAGAAGCGATCTGTACATGCCTACTCAGTGCTAGAATATTTTCAAAATACAGGCCCAAAACATACTGAAAATCGATCTTTTAGGTGCCCAAAAGTCGATATGTGCATGCATCTTCTGTACCCGTTTATATGTCAAAGTCAGTCGTAAAACACCCGAAAATTCTGTATTTTTGGGTTCTGGAAGCGATCTGTACATGCCTACTCCTAGTTAGAATGTATTGAAGATACAGACCCAAAACATGCTCAAAATCGATATTTTAAGTGCATAAAAGTCGTTATGTGCTTGCATCTTCAGTACCCGTTTATATCTCAAATTCAGGCTCCAAACACTCGAAAATTCGATATTTTAGGGTCCCAGAAGCGATCTGTACATGCCTACTCGGTATTAGAGTATTTTCAAAATACAGGCCCAAAACATGCTAAAAATCGATATTTTAGGTGCCCAAAGTCAATATGTGTATGCATCTTCTGCACTCGTTTATATCCCAAATTCAACCTCAAAACACCCGAATATTCAATATTTTTTGGTCCCAGAAGCGATCTGTACATGCCTACTCAGTGCTAGAATATTTTCTAAATATAGGCTCAAAACATGCTAAAAATCGATATTTTAAGTGTCCAAAGTCGATATCTTAAATTCAGGCAGAAAACACCCAAAAATTCGATATTTTGGGGTCCCAGAAGCGATCTGTACATGCCTACTCCTGGTTAGAATGTTTTCAAGATACAGACCAAAACATGGTCAAAATCGATATTTTAGGTGCCCAAAAATCGATATGTGGATGCATCTTCTGTACCCGTTTATATCTTAAATTCAGGCTCAAAACACCAGAAAATTCGATATTTTTTGGTCCCAGAAGCGATCTGTACATGCCTACTCAGTGCTAGAATGTTTTCAAAATATAGCCTCAAAACATGCTAAAAATCGATATTTTAAGTGTCCAAAGTCGATATGTGCATGCATCTTCTGTACACGTTTATATCTCAAATTCAGGCTTAAAACACATGAAAATTCGGTGTTTTTTTGTCCTAGAAGCGATCTGTATATGCCTACTCTTAGTTAGAATATTTTCAAGAAACAGACCCAAAACATGCTCAAAATCGATATTTTAGGTGCCCAAAAGTCGATATGTGAAAGCATCTTCAGTACCCGTTTATATCTCAAATTCGGGCTCAAAACACCCGAAAATTCGATATTTATGGGTCCCAGAAGCGATCTGTACATGCCTACTCAGTGCTAGAATGTTTTCAAAAAATAGGCTCAAAACATGGGAAAAATCGATATTTTTAAATGTCCAAAGTCGATATGTGCATGCATCTTCAGTACCCGTTTATATCTCAAATTCAGGCTCAAAACACCCGAAAATTCGATATTTTGGGGTCCAAGAAGCGATCTGTACATGCCTACTCTGTGTTAGAGCATTTTAAAAATACAGGCCCAAAACATGCTGAAAATCGATATTTTAGGTGCCCAAAGTCAATATGTGCATGTATCTTCTGTACCCGTTTATATCTCAAATTCAGTCTCAAAACACCCGAAAATTCGATATTTTGGGGTCCTAGAAGCGATCTGTACATGCCTAAACAGTGCTAGAATATTTTCAAAATATAGGACCAAAACATGCTAAAAATCGTTATTTTAGGTGCCCAAAATCGATATGTCAAATTCAGGCACAAAAACACCCGAAAATTCGATATTTTAGGGTCCCAGAAGCGATCTGTACATACCTACTCAGTGCTAGAATGTTTTCAAAATATTGGCTCAAAACATGCCAAAAATCGTTATTTTAAGTGTCCAAAGTCAATATGTGCATGCATCTTCTGTACCCGTTTATATCTCAAATTCCGGCTCAAAACACCCGAAAATTCGGTATTTTTGGGTCCTAGAAGCGATCTGTACATGTCTACTCCTAGTTATAATGTTTTCAGGAAACAGACCTAAAACATGTTAAAAATCTATATTTTAGTTGCCAAAAATCGATATGTTCATGCATCTTCAGTACCCGTTTATATCTCAAATTCAGGCTCAAAACACCCGAAATTTCGATATTTTGGGGTCCCAGAAGCGATCTGTACATGCCTACTCCGTGTCAGAGTATTTTCAAAATACAGGCCCAAAACAAATTGAAAATCGATCACTTATGTGCCCAAAAGTCGATATGTGCATGCATCTTCTGTACTCTTTTATATTTCAAATTCAGACTCCAAACACACGAAAATTCGATATTTTGGGGTCCCAGAAGCGATCTGTACATGCCTACAACGTGTTAGAGTATTTTCAAAATACAGGCCCAAAACATACTGAAAATCGATATTTTAGGTGCCCAAAGCCAATTTGTATATGCATCTTCTTCACCCGTTTATATCCCAAATTCATCCTCAAAACACCCGATAATTCGATATTTTTGGGTCCCAGAAGCGAATTGTACATGCCTACTCAGATACAGGCCCAAGACATGCTGAAAATCGATATTTTAGGTGCCCAAAGTCAATATGTGCATGCATCTTCTGTACACGTTTATATCTCAAATTCAGGCTCAAAACACCCGAAAATTCGATATTTTTGGGTCCCAGAAGCGATCTGTACATGCCTACTCAGTGCTAGAATATTTTCAAAATACAGGCCCAAAACATACTGAAAATTGATCTTTTAGGAGCCCAAAGTCAATATGTGCATGCATCTTCTGTACCCGTTTATATCTCAAATTCAGGCTCAAAACAGACGAAAATTCGATATTTTGGGGTCCCAGAAGCGATCTGTACATGCATACTCAGTGCTAGAATATTTTCAAAATATAGGCCCAAAACATGCTAAAAATCGATATTTTAGGTGCCGAAAGTCGATATTTCAAATTCAGGCACAAAACACCCGAAAATTTGATATTATGGGGTCCCACAAGCGATCAGTACATGCATACTCCGTGTTAGAGTATTTTCAAAATACAGGCCCTAAACATACTGAAAATCGATCTCTTAGGTGCCCAAAAGTCGATATGTGAATGCATCTTCCGTACCCGTTTATATCTCAAATTCAGGCTCCAAACACCCGGAAATTCGATATTTTTGGGTCCCAGAAGCAATTTGTACATGACTACTCAGTGCTAGAATGTTTTCAAAATATAGCCTCAAAACATGCTAAAAATCGATATTTTAAGTGTCCAAAGTCGATATGTGCATGCATTTTCTGTACCCGTTTATATCTCAAATTCAGGCTCAAAACACCCGAAAATTCGGTATTTTTTGGTCCTATAAGCGATATGTATATGCCTACTCTTAGTTAGAATGTTTTCAAGATACAGACCTAAAACATGCTCATAATCGATATTTTAGGTGCCCAAAAGTCGATATGTGAATGCATCTTCAGTACCCGTTTACATCTCAAATTCGGGCTTAAAACACACGAAAATTCATTAATTAGGGGTCCCAGAAGCGATCTGTACATGCCTACTCAGTGCTAGAATATTTTCTAAATATAGGCCCAAAACATGCTAAAAATCGATATTTTTCGTGCCCAAAGTCGATATCTCAAATTCATGCACAAAACACCAGAAAAGTCGATATTTTGCGGTCCCAGAAGCGATCTGTACATGCCTACTCCGTGTTAGAGTATTTTCAGTATACAGGCCCAAAGCATACTGAAAATCGATCTTTTAGGTGCCCAAAGTCAATATGTGCATGCATCTTCTGTACCCGTTTATATCTCAAATTCAGGCTCAAAACACACGAAAATTCGTTATTTTAGGGTCCCAGAAGCGATCTGTACATGCCGACTCAGTGCTAGAATATTTTCAAAATATAGGCCCAAAACATGCTACAAATCGATATTTTAGGTGCCGAAAGTCGATATCTCAAATTCAGACACAAAACCCCCGAAAATTCGATATTTTGGTGTCCCATAAGCGATCTGTACATGCCTACTCCGTGTTAGAGTATTTTCAAATTACAGGCCAAAAACATACTGAAAATCGATCTCTTAGGTGCCCAAAAGTCGATATGTGCATGCATCTTCTGTACCCGTTTATATCTCAAATTCGGGCTCCAACCACCCGAAATATCGATATTTTTGGGTCCCAGAAGCGATCTGTACATGCCTACTCAGTGCTAGAATGTTTTCAAAATATAGCCTCAAAACATGCTAAAAATCGATATTTTAAGTGTCCAAAGTCGATATGTACATGCAATTTCTGTACCCGTTTATATCTCAAATTCAGGCTCAAAACACCCGAAAATTCGGTATTTTTGGGTCCTAGAAGCGATCTGTATAAGCCTACTCTTAGTTAGAATGTTTTCAAGGTACAGACCCAAAACATGCTCAAAATCGATATTTTAGGTGCCCAAAAGTCGATATGTGAATGCATCTTCAGTACCCGTTTATATCCTAAATTTGGGCTCAAAACACACGAAAATTCGATATTTTGGGGTCCAAGAAGCTATCTGTACATGCCTACTCAGTGCTCGAATATTTTCAAAATATAGGCCCAAAACATGTTAAAAATCGATATTTTAGGTGCCCAAAGTCGATATCTCAAATTTAGGCACAAAACACCCGAAAATTCGATATTTTGGGGTCCCTAAAGCAATCTGTACATGCCTACTCCGTGTTAGAGTATTTTCAAATTACAGGCCCAAAACATTCTGAAAATCGATAATTTAGGTGCCCAAAGTCAATATGTTCATGTACTTCTGTACCTGTTTATATCTCAAATTCATGCTCAAAACACCCGAATATTCGATATTTTGGGGTCCCAGAAGCGATCTGTACATGCCTACTCAGTGCTAGAATATTTTCAAAATACAGGCCCAAAACATACTGAAAATCGATCTTTTAGGTGCCCAAAAGTCGATATGTGCATGCATCTTCTGTACCCGTTTATATGTCAAAGTCAGTCGTAAAACACCCGAAAATTCTGTATTTTTGGGTTCTGGAAGCGATCTGTACATGCCTACTCCTAGTTAGAATGTATTGAAGATACAGACCCAAAACATGCTCAAAATCGATATTTTAAGTGCATAAAAGTCGTTATGTGCATGCATCTTCAGTACCCGTTTATATCCCAAATTCAGGCTCCAAACACTCGAAAATTCTATATTTTAGGGTCCCAGAAGCGATCTGTACATGCCTACTCGGTATTAGAGTATTTTCAAAATACAGGCCCAAAACATGCTAAAAATCAATATTTTAGGTGCCCAAAGTCAATATGTGTATGCATCTTCTGCACTCGTTTATATCCCAAATTCAACCTCAAAACACCCGAATATTCGATATTTTGGGGTCCTAGAAGCGATCTCTACATGCCTACTCCTGGTTAGAATGTTTTCAAGATACAGACCAAAACATGGTCAAAATCGATATTTTAGGTGCCCAAAAATCGATATGTGGATGCATCTTCTGTACCCGTTTATATCTTAAATTCAGGCTCAAAACACCAGAAAATTCGATATTTTTTGGTCCCAGAAGCGATCTGTACATGCCTACTCAGTGCTAGAATGTTTTCAAAATATAGCCTCAAAACATGCTAAAAATCGATATTTTAAGTGTCCAAAGTCGATATGTGCATGCATCTTCTGTACACGTTTATATCTCAAATTCAGGCTTAAAACACATGAAAATTCGGTGTTTTTTTGTCCTAGAAGCGATCTGTATATGCCTACTCTTAGTTAGAATATTTTCAAGAAACAGACCCAAAACATGCTCAAAATCGATATTTTAGGTGCCCAAAAGTCGATATGTGAAAGCATCTTCAGTACCCGTTTATATCTCAAATTCGGGCTCAAAACACCCGAAAATTCGATATTTATGGGTCCCAGAAGCGATCTATACATGCCTACTCAGTGCTAGAATGTTTTCAAAATATAGGCTCAAAACATGGGAAAAATCGATATTTTTAAATGTCCAAAGTCGATATGTGCATGCATCTTCAGTACCCGTTTATATCTCAAATTCAGGCTCAAAACACCCGAAAATTCGATATTTTGGGGTCCAAGAAGCGATCTGTACATGCCTACTCTGTGTTAGAGCATTTTAAAAATACAGGCCCAAAACATGCTGAAAATCGATATTTTAGGTGCCCAAAGTCAATATGTGCATGTATCTTCTGTACCCGTTTATATCTCAAATTCAGTCTCAAAACACCCGAAAATTCGATATTTTGGGGTCCTAGAAGCGATCTGTACATGCCTAAACAGTGCTAGAATATTTTCAAAATATAGGACCAAAACATGCTAAAAATCGTTATTTTAGGTGCCCAAAATCAATATGTCAAATTCAGGCACAAAAACACCCGAAAATTCGATATTTTAGGGTCCCAGAAGCGATCTGTACATACCTACTCAGTGCTAGAATGTTTTCAAAATATAGGCTCAAAACATGCCAAAAATCGTTATTTTAAGTGTCCAAAGTCAATATGTGCATGCATCTTCTGTACCCGTTTATATCTCAAATTCCGGCTCAAAACACCCGAAAATTCGGTATTTATGGGTCCTAGAAGCGATCTGTACATATCTACTCCTAGTTATAATGTTTTCAGGAAACAGACCTAAAACATGTTAAAAATCGATATTTTAGTTGCCCAAAAATCGATATGTTCATGCATCTTCAGTACCCGTTTATATCTCAAATTCAGGCTCAAAACACCCGAAATTTCGATATTTTGGGGTCCCAGAAGCGATCTGTACATGCCTACTCCATGTCAGAGTATTTTCAAAATACAGGCCCAAAACAAATAGAAAATCGATCACTTAGGTGCCCAAAAGTCGATATGTGCATGCATCTTCTGTACTCTTTTATATTTCAAATTCAGACTCCAAACACACGAAAATTCGATATTTTGCGGTCCCAGAAGCGATCTGTACATGCCTACTACGTGTTAGAGTATTTTCAAAATACAGGCCCAAAACATACTGAAAATCGATATTTTAGGTGCCCAAAGTTAATTTGTATATGCATCTTCTGCACCCGTTTATATCCTAAATTCATCCTCAAAACACCCGATAATTCGATATTTTTGGGTCCCAGAAGCGAATTGTACATGCCTACTCAGATACAGGCCCAAGACATGCTGAAAATCGATATTTTAGGTGCCCAAAGTCAATATGTGCATGCATCTTCTGCACCCGTTTATATCCCAAATTCAAACTCAAAACCCCCGAAAATTCGATATTTTTGGTCCCAGAAGCGATCTGTACATGCCTATTTAGTGCTAGAATGTTTTCAAAATATAGGCTCAAAACATGCGAAAAATCGATATTTTAAGTGTCCAAAGTCGATATGTGAATGCATCTTCTGTACCCGTTTGTATCTCAAATTCAGGCTCAAAACAACCGAAAATTAGGTATTTTTGGGTCCTATAAGCGATCTGTACATGCCTACTCTGTGTTAGAGTATTTTCAAAATACAGGCCCAAAACATGCTGAAAATCGATATTTTAGGTGCCCAAAGTTAATATGTGCATGTATCTTCTGTACCCGTTTATATCTCAAATTCAGGCTCAAAACACCCGAAAAATCGATATTTTGGGGTCCTAGAAGCAATCTGTACATGCCTACTCAGTGCTAGAACATTTTCAAAATATAGGCCCAAAACATGCTAAAAATCGATATTTTAGGTGCCCAAAATCGATATGTCAAATTCAGGCACAAAAACACCCGAAAATTCGATATTTTAGGGTCACATAAGCGATCTGTACATACCTACTCCGTGTTAGAGTATTTTCAAAATACACGCCCAAAACATACTGAAAATCGATCTTTTAGGTGCCCAAAAGTCGATATGTGCATGTATCTTCTGTACCCGTTTATATCTCAAATTCAACCTCAAAACACCCGAAAATTCGATATTTATGGGTCCCAGAAGCGATCTGTACATGCCTACTCAGTGCTAGAATGTTTTCAAAATATAGGCTCAAAACATACTGAAAATCGATCTTTTAGGTGCCCAAAAGTCGATATGTGCATGCATCTTCTGTACCCGTTTATATGTCAAAGTCAGTCGTAAAACACCCGAAAATTCTGTATTTTTGGCTTCTGGAAGCGATCTGTACATGCCTACTCGTAGTTAGAATGTATTGAAGATACAGACCCAAAACATGCTCAAAATCGATATTTTAGGTGCCTAAAAGTCGTTATGTGCATGCATCTTCAGTACCCGTTTATATCTCAAATTCAGGCTCCAAACACTCGAAAATTCGATATTTTAGGGTCCCAGAAGCGATCTGTACATGCCTACTCGGTATTAGAGTATTTTCAAAATACAGGCCCAAAACATGCTAAAAATCGATATTTTAGGTGCCCAAAGTCAATATGTGTATGCATCTTCTGCACTCGTTTATATCTTAAATTCATGCTCAAAACACCAGAAAATTCGATATTTTTTGGTCCCTGAAGCGATCTGTACATGCCTACTCAGTGCTAGAATGTTTTCAAAATATAGCCTCAAAACATGCTAAAAATCGATATTTTAAGTGTCCAAAGTCGATATGTGCATGCATCTTCTGTACACGTTTATATCTCAAATTCAGGCTTAAAACACACGAAAATTCGGTGTTTATTTGTCCTAGAAGCGATCTGTATATGCCTACTCTTAGTTAGAATATTTTCAAGAAACAGACCCAAAACATGCTCAAAATCGATATTTTAGGTGCCCAAAAGTCGATATGTGAAAGCATCTTCAGTACCCGTTTACATCTCAAATTCGGGCTCAAAACACCCTTAAATTCGATATTTATGGGTCCCAGAAGCGATCTGTACATGCCTACTCAGTGCTAGAATGTTTTCAAAATATAGGCTCAAAACATGGGAAAAATCGATATTTTTAAATGTCCAAAGTCGATATGTGCATGCATCTTCAGTACCCGTTTATATCTCAAATTCAGGCTCAAAACACCCGAAAATTCGATATTTTGGGGTCCAAGAAGCGATCTGTACATGCCTAAACTGTGTTAGAGCATTTTAAAAATACAGGCCCAAAACATGCTGAAAATCGATATTTTAGGTGCCCAAAGTCAATCTTCTTCTTCGTCAGCTTATTTGCCCATTTATTATATGGGGTCGCTGTTTCTGATGAGTCGTCTCCAGTCATTCCTATTATGCACCATAGCAATATCCAGCTGTTTCTCTCGTACATCTGCCGCTATACAATCCTTGCATCTGGTCTTCGGTCTTCCTCTTCCTCTACTTCCCTGCACCTCCATGTCCATCACCCTTCTTTCCACACTTTCCTCGTCTCTTCTCAATACGTGACCATACCATCTTAATCTTGCCTCCTGTGCTTTCTTCGACACCTCCGCCACTTTAACAGTTCCTCTTATCCGTGTGTTAGATATTCTGTCTCTTCTCGTCACTCCAGACATCCACCTCAGCATCTTCATCTCGGCTACGTCCATCCTCTTCTCATTCACTCTTTTGATTGGTGTAGCCTCCATGCCATACATCATGGCTGGTCGTACTACTGTCTTGAAGACTTTCCCTTTCAGCTTCACTGGCATTCTCTTATCACACAACACTCCTGACACATCCCTCCAGTTCCTCCATCCCGCCTGTATCCTTCTTGTCACCTCCCTCTCCTCGCTGCCATCCGATGTTATTGTTGACCCGAGGTACTTAAAACCATCCACACTTTTTATCACCTCTCCATCCAGTCTGACTTCCACCCGCTGCTCCTGGTCCCGGTCTTGGTGTGCACATCTCATGTACTCCGTCTTCGTCCGACTTATCCTCATACCTCTGCTCTCCAGTGCCACCCTCCACTCCTCTAAACCTCGTTCCACCTCCTCACTCGTCTCCCCGCACAGAACCACATCGTCAGCGTACATCATGCTCCATGGAACACCCTGCCTCACCCCCTTGGTCAACTCGTCAAAGACGGTGTTGAACAGAAAGGGGCTTAGCGCTGAGCCCTGGTGTAGGCCCACTTTCACTTCAAAACCTTCTGTAGTTCCAACGCCACTTCTTACTCTGGTCTTCGCATCTCTGTACATCTCCTTTATCAACCGAACATACTTCTCAGGCACCATCTTCTCCCTTAAACACCTCCACAGCTCCTCTCTTGGTATCCTGTCATACGCCTTCTCCAGGTCTATGAACACCATGTGCAAGTCTCTCCTTTTCTCTCTATACTTCTCCGCCATCTGTCTTAGAATAAATATTGCATTTGTTGTTCCTCGTCCCGGCATAAACCCAAACTGCTCCTCTGACACCTCCGCCTCGCCTCTCACCCTCTTGTCCACGATACGCTCCCAGATCTTCATTGTGTGGGACAGGAGCTTTATCCCCCGGTAGTTCTGACACTCTTGCACATCACCCTTCTCCTTATAAATAGGCACCAACACACTCTCCCTCCACTCATCCGGTATCTGTTCCTGCTCCTCAATCTTAGTCATCAAATCCCACAGTAGGTCCACTCCTTCTCCTCCAAGCACTCTCCACGCCTCCACTGGTATCTCGTCCGGCCCCGTTGCCTTATTGCTCTTCATCTTCTTCAGTGCGCTCTCCACCTCCGCTCTTGCCACTCCTATTGTCAATCCTTGGTTTGGCGCTCCATTTTCGTGTTGCTCTCTTGGGTACTCCTCGTTCAGCAGGTCTTCAAAATAATCTTTCCATCTTTCTCTTACTCCCTCCTCATCTCGCAACACTGTCCCATTTCCATCCTTCATCTGCTTCACATGGCTGATGTCCTTTGTTGCCTTGTTCCTGTACTTTGCTATCCTATATATCTTCTTCTGCCCTTCCACTGTTTCCAGTTCTTCATACAAACTACTGGCAGCCTCTGCTCTTGCCACCGCCACTGCTTTCTTGGCTGCCTTCTTCTTTCTCTTGTACTCGATCTTATCTGCCTGTAGCCTTGTCTGCTCCCACAGTTTCTTTGATTCTTTCTTCTCCTTCAGCACCCGTTGTATTTCTTCCTTCCACCACCACTCCTCCCTCTCGGTTCTAGGTTTTCCTGACGTCTCCCCCAGCACCTCCCTTGCCACATTCCTTAGTATATTGGAGTTGTTTTCCCACCAGTCCTGTACTCTCTCCTCCGTTGTAGTCAATCTATTTAGTAGTTTGGTCTTAAATTCCTGCCTCTTATCGGGGTCTCCTAATCCTGCCCACCTGATTTTCTTCTCATATCTCTTGTTTCCTTCTCTGGGATTCCTTACGTTTATATCCATGACCACTAATCTATGTTGTGGTGCTACATGGTCTCCAGGAATAACTTTGCAATTCTTTATCTCCGCCAAGTTTGACCTCCTATACATCATAAAGTCTATTTGAGCCTTACTTCCTCCACTCTTGTATGTAATGTAGTGCTCCTCTCTCTTGCAGAAGAAAGTGTTTGCAATTGCTAGATCAAATGACACCGCCAAGTCCAGCACCCTTCCCCCTTCTGCATTTGCCTGTCCGAATCCAAAACCTCTATGTATCCTCTCCACCCCTTCATTTGATGTTCCTATGTGTCCATTTAGATCTGCTCCCACTATAACTCGCTCTTCTATGGCCAATCCCTCCATAACTCTCTCCACCTCCATCCAGAACTCCTCCTTCACTTCATCCGGTAATCCTGCCTGTGGTGCATACGCACTCACAACATTAATGGGACAGTCCCCATATGTAAGTCTTAAAACCATCAGCCGATCTCCCTCTCTTTTCACTTCTGTCACATATTGCTTCGTTTTTTCAGACACTATGATCCCCACACCATTCCTTCCATCTGCTGTAGCTCCACTATAGTATAACTTGTATCCCTCACCCAATTCCTTCGCTTTGTTCCCTTTCCATCTTGTCTCCTGGACACAAAGAATATTGACTCTCCTCACCTTCATCAGTTCCACCACTTCTCTTCCTCTCCCTGTCATTGTGCCCACGTTCATCGTGGCCACCCTCAGTCCTTCTGAAGCTCGCTTCTTTGGCCGCGTTCGCTCACAACGCGGTAGCCCTTGTACTGTCGCAGAGGTCAGGCGAGGCCTCTGTGCGTCGCATTCGGGGTACGCCCTGGCATGTATCGGTATTCTCTGGCTTGTACTCATCATGGTTTTAGCAGTTGTTTTTATAGCCGGATGCCCTTCCTGACGCCAACCCTCCCTATTTATCCGGGCTTGGGACCGGCACTGAGTTGGGCTGGCTTGCCCCCCCAGAGGCTAGGATAGGTGCCCAAAGTCAATATGTGCATGTATCTTCTGTACCCGTTTATATCTCAAATTCAGTCTCAAAACACCCGAAAATTCGATATTTTGGGGTCCTAGAAGCGATCTGTACATGCCTAAACAGTGCTAGAATATTTTCAAAATATAGGACCAAAACATGCTAAAAATCGTTATTTTAGGTGCCCAAAATCGATATGTCAAATTCAGGCACAAAACACCCGAAAATTCGATATTTTAGGGTCCCAGAAGCGATCTGTACATACCTACTCAGTGCTAGAATGTTTTCAAAATATAGGCTCAAAACATGCCAAAAATCGTTATTTTAAGTGTCCAAAGTCAATATGTGCATGCATCTTCTGTACCCGTTTATATCTCAAATTCCGGCTCAAAACACCCGAAAATTCGGTATTTTTGGGTCCTAGAAGCGATCTGTACATGTCTACTCCTAGTTATAATGTTTTCAGGAAACAGACCTAAAACATGTTAAAAATCGATATTTTAGTTGCCCAAAAATCGATATGTTCATGCATCTTCAGTACCCTTTTATATCTCAAATTCCGGCTCAAAACACCCGAAATTTCGATATTTTGGGGTCCCAGAAGCAATCTGTACATGCCTACTCCGTGTTAGAGTATTTTCAAAATACAGGCCCAAAACAAATTGAAAATCGATCACTTAGGTGCCCAAAAGTCGATATGTGCATGCATCTTCTGTACTCTTTTATATTTCAAATTCAGACTCCAAACACACGAAAATTCGATATTTTGGGGTCCCAGAAGCGATCTGTACATGCCTACTACGTGTTAGAGTATTTTCAAAATACAGGCCCAAAACATACTGAAAATCGATATTTTAGGTGCCCAAAGCCAATTTGTATATGCATCTTCTGCACCCGTTTATATCCCAAATTCATCCTCAAAACACCCGATAATTCGATATTTTTGGGTCCCAGAAGCGAATTGTACATGCCTACTCAGATACAGGCTCAAGACATGCTGAAAATCGATATTTTAGGTGCCCAAAGTCAATATGTGCATGCATCTTCTGCACCCGTTTATATCCCAAATTCAAACTCAAAACCCCCGAAAATTCGATATTTTTGGTCCCAGAAGCGATCTGTACATGCCTATTTAGTGCTAGAATTTTTTCAAAATATAGGCTCAAAACATGCGAAAAATCGATATTTTAAGTGTCCAAAGTCGATATGTGAATGCATCTTCTGTACCCGTTTGTATCTCAAATTCAGGCTCAAAACAACCGAAAATTAGGTATTTTTGGGTCCTAGAAGCGATCTGTACATGCCTACTCTGCGTTAGAGTATTTTCAAAATACAGGCCCAAAACATGCTGAAAATCGATATTTTAGATGCCCAAAGTTAATATGTGCATGTATCTTCTGTACCCGTTTATATCTCAAATTCAAGCTCAAAACACCCGAAAAATCGATATTTTGGGGTCCTAGAAGCAATCTGTACATGCCAACTCAGTGCTAGAACATTTTCAAAATATAGGCCCAAAACATGCTAAAAATCGATATTTTAGGTGCCCAAAATCGATATGTCAAATTCAGGCACAAAAACACCCGAAAATTCGATATTTTAGGGTCACATAAGCGATCTGTACATACCTACTCCGTGTTAGAGTATTCTCAAAATACACGCCCAAAACATACTGAAAATCGATCTTTTAGGTGCCCAAAAGTCGATATGTGCATGTATCTTCTGTACCCGTTTATATCTCAAATTCAACCTCAAAACACCCGAAAATTCGATATTTATGGGTCCCAGAAGCGATCTGTACATGCCTACTCAGTGCTAGAATGTTTTCAAAATATAGGCTCAAAACATGCCAAAAATCGTTATTTTAAGTGTCCAAAGTCAATATGTGCATGCATCTTCTGTACCCGTTTATATCTCAAATTCAAGCTCAAAACACCCGAAAATTCGGTATTTTGGGTCCTTGAAGCGATCTGTACATGTTTACTCCTAGTTATAATGTTTTCAAGAAACAGACCTAAAACATGTTAAAAATCGATATTTTAGTTGCCCACAAATCGATATGTTCATGCATCTTTAGTACCCGTTTATATCTCAAATTCAGGCTCAAAACACCCGAAATTTCGATATTTTGGGGTCCCAGAAGCGATCTGTACATGCCTACTCCGTGTTAGAGTATTTTCAAAATACAAGCCCAAAACATATTGAAAATCGATCACTTAGGTGCCCAAAAGTCGATATGTGCATGCATCTTCTGTACTCTTTTATATTTAAAATTCAGACTCCAAACACACGAAAATTCGATATTTTGGGGTCCCAGAAGCAATCTGTACATGCCTACTACGTGTTAGAGTATTTTTTTAAAATACAGGCCCAAAACATACTGAAAATCGATATTTTAGGTGCCCAAAGCCAATTTGTATATGCATCTTCTGCACCCGTTTATATCCCAAATTCATCCTCAAAACACCCGATAATTCGATATTTTTGGGTCCCAGAAGCGAATTGTACATACCTACTCAGAGACAGGCCCAAGACATGCTGAAAATCGATATTTTAGGTGCCCAAAGTCAATATGTGCATGCATCTTCTGCACCCGTTTATATCCCAAATTCAAACTCAAAACCCCCGAAAATTCGATATTTTTGGTCCCAGAAGTGATCTGTACATGCCTATTTAGTTCTAGAATGTTTTCAAAATATAGGCTCAAAACATGCGAAAAAACGACATTTTAAGTGTCCAAAGTCGATATGTGCATGCATCTTCTGTACCCGTTTATATCTCAAATTCAGGCTCAAAACAACCGAAAATTCGGTATTTTTGGGTCCTAGAAGCGATCTCTACATGCCTACTCCTAGTTAGAATGTTTTCAAGACACAGACCTAAAACATGTTAAAAATCGATATTTTAGTTGCCCATAAATCGATATGTTCATGCATCTTTAGTACCCGTTTATATCTCAAATTCAGGCTCAAAACACCCGAAATTTCGATATTTTGGGGTCCAAGAAACGATCTGTACATGCCTACTCTGTGTTAGAGTATCTTCAAAATACAGGCCCAAAACATGCTAAAAATCGATATTTTAGGTACCCAAAGTTAATATGTGCATGTATCTTCTGTACCCGTTTATATCTCAAATTCAGGCTCAAAACACCCGACAAATCGATATTTTGGGGTCCTAGAAGCAATCTGTACATGCCTACTCAGTGCTAGAACATTTTCAAAATATAGGCCCAAAACATGCTAAAAATCGATATTTTAGGTGCCCAAAATCCATATGGCAAATTCAAGCACAAAAACACCCGAAAATTCGATATTTTAGGGTCCCAGAAGCGATCTGTACATGCCTACTCCGTATTAGAGTACTTTCATAATACAGGCCCAAAACATACTGAAAATCGATATTTTAGGTGCCCAAAGTCAATATGTGTATGCATCTTCTGCACCCGTTTATATCTCAAATTCAGGCTCAAAACACCCGAAAGTTCGATATTTGGGGGTCCAAGAAGCGATCTGTACATGCCTACTCTGTGTTAGAGTATTTTAAAAATACAGGCCCAAAACATGCTGAAAATCGATATTTTATGTGCCCAAAGTCAATATGTGCATGTATCTTCTGTACCCGTTTATATCTCAAATTCATTCTCAAAACACCTGAAAATTCGATATTTTGGGGTCCTAGAAGCGATCTGTACATGCCTAAACAGTGCTAGAATATTTTCAAAATATAGGACCAAAACAAGCTAAAAATCGATATTTTAGGTGCCCAAAATCGATATGTCAAATTCAGGCACAAAAACACCCGAAAATTCGATATTTTAGGGTCCCAGAAGCGATTTGTACATACCTACTCCGTGTTAGAGTATTTTCAAAATACACGCCCACAACATACTAAAAATCGATCTTTTAGGTGCCCAAAGTCAATATGTGCATGTATCTTCTGTACCCGTTTATATCTCAAATTCAGACTCCAAACACACGAAAATTCGATATTTTGGGGTCCCAGAAGCGATCTGTACATGCCTACTCCGTGTTAGAGTATTTTTTAAAATACAGGCCCAAAACATACTGAAAATGGATATTTTAGGTGCCCAAAGTCAATATGTGTATGCATCTTCTGCACCCGTTTATATCCCAAATTCAACCTTAAATCACCTGAAAATTCGATATTTTTTGGTCCCAGAAGTGATCTGTACATGCCTACTCAGTGCTAGAATGTTTTCAAAATATAGGCTCAAAACATGCCAAAAATCGTTATTTTAAGTGTCCAAAGTCGATATGTGCATGCATCTTCTGTACCCGTTTATATCTCAAATTCCGGCTCAAAACACCCGAAAATTCGGTATTTTTGGGTCCTAGAAGCGATCTGTACATGTCTACTCCTAGTTATAATGTTTTCAGGAAACAGACCTAAAACATGTTAAAAATCGATATTTTAGTTGCCCAAAAATCGATATGTTCATGCATCTTCAGTACCCGTTTATATCTCAAATTCAGGCTCAAAACACCCGAAATTTCGATATTTTGGGGTCCCAGAAGCGATCTGTACATGCCTACTCCGTGTTAGAGTATTTTCAAAATACAGGCCCAAAACATATTGAAAATCGATTACTTAGGTGCCCAAAAGTCGATATGTGCAAGCATCTTCTGTACTCTTTTATATTTCAAATTCAGACTCCAAACACACGAAAATTCGATATTTTAGGGTCCCAGAAGCGATCTGTACATGCCTACTACGTGTTAGAGTATTTTCAAAATACAGGCCCAAAACATACTGAAAATCGATATTTTAGGTGCCCAAAGCCAATTTGTATATGCATCTTCTGCACCCGTTTATATCCCAAATTCATCCTCAAAACACCCGATAATTCGATATTTTTGGGTCCCAGAAGCAAATTGGAATTGTACATGCCTACTCAGATACAAGCCCAAGACATGCTTAAAATCGATATTTTAGGTGCCCAAAGTCAATATGTGCATGCATCTTCTGCACCCGTTTATATCCGAAATTCAAACTCAAAACCCCCGAAAATTCGATATTTTTGGTCCCAGAAGCGATCTGTACATGCCTATTTAGTGCTAGAATGTTTTCAAAACATAGGCTCAAAACATGCAAAAAATCGATATTTTAAGTGTCCAAAGTCGATATGTGCATGCATCTTCTGTACCCGTTTATATCTCAAATTAAGGCTCAAAACAACCGAAAATTCGGTATTTTTGGGTCCTAGAAGCGATCTGTACATGCCTACTCCTAGTTAGAATGTTTTCAAGACACAGACCCAAAACATGCTCAAAATCGATATCTTAGGTGCCCAAAAGTCGATATGTGCATGCATCTTCAGTACTCGTTTATATCTCAAATTCAGACTCCAAACACCCGAAAATTCGATATTTTGGGGTCCCAGAAGCGATCTGTACATGCCTACTCCGTGTTAGAGTACTTTCAAAATACAGGCCCAAAACATACTGAAAATCGATATTTTAGGTGCCCAAAGTCAATATGTGTATGCATCTTCTGCACCCGTTTATATCTCAAATTCAGGCTCAAAACACCCGAAATTTCGATATTTTGGGGTCCTAGAAGCGATCTGTACATGCCTAAACAGTGCTAGAATATTTTCAAAATATAGGACCAAAACATGCTAAAAATCGTTATTTTAGGTGCCCAAAAACGATATGTAAAATTCTGGCACAAAAACACCCGAAAATTCGATATTTTAGGGTCCCAGAAGCAATCTGTACATACCTACTCCGTTTTAGAGTATTTTCAAAATACACGCCCAAAACATACTGAAAATCGATCTTTTAGGTGCCCAAAAGTCGATATGTGCATGTATCTTCTGTACCCGTTTATATCTCAAATTCAGACTCCAAACACCCGAAAATTCGATATTTTGGGGTCCCAGAAGCGATCTGTACATGCCTACTCCGTGTTAGAGTATTTTTTAAAATACAGGCCCAAAACATACTGAAAATCGATATTTTAGGTGCCCAAAGTCAATATGTGTATGCATCTTCTGCACCCGTTTATATCCCAAATTCAACCTTAAATCACCTGAAAATTCGGTATTTTTGGGTCCTAGAAGCGATCTGTACATGTCTACTCCTAGTTATAATGTTTTCAGGAAACAGACCTAAAACATGTTAAAAATCGATATTTTAGTTGCCCAAAAATCGATATGTTCATGCATCTTCAGTACCCGTTTATATCTCAAATTCAGGCTCAAAACACCCGAAATTTCGATATTTTGGGGTCCCAGAAGCGATCTGTACATGCCTACTCCGTGTTAGAGTATTTTCAAAATACAGGCCCAAAACATATTGAAAATCGATCACTTAGGTGCCCAAAAGTCGATATGTGCATGCATCTTCTGTACTCTTTTATATTTAAAATTCAGACTCCAAACACACGAAAATTCGATATTTTGGGGTCCCAGAAGCGATCTGTACATGCCTACTACGTGTTAGAGTATTTTCAAAATACAGGCCCAAAACATACTTAAAATCGATATTTTAGGTGCCGAAAAGTCGATATGTGCATGCATCTTCTGCACCCGTTTATATCCCAAATTCAAACTCAAAACCCCCGAAAATTCGATATTTTTGGTCCCAGAAGCGATCTGTACATGCCTATTTAGTGCTAGAATGTTTTCAAAATATAGGCTCAAAACATGCGAAAAATCGATATTTTAAGTGTCCAAAGTCGATATGTGCATGCATCTTCTGTACACGTTTATATCTCAAATTCAGGCTTAAAACACACGAAAATTCGGTGTTTATTTGTCCTAGAAGCGATCTGTATATGCCTACTCTTAGTTAGAATGTTTTCAGGACACAGACACAAAACATGCTCAAAATCGATATTTTAGGTGCCCAAAAGTCGATATGTGCATGCATCTTCAGTACTCGTTTATATCTCAAATTCAGGCTCAAAACACCCGAAAATTCGATATTTTGGGGTCCTAGAAGCAATCTGTACATGCCTACTCAGTGCTAGAACATTTTCAAAATATAGGCCCAAAACATGCTAAAAATCGATATTTTAGGTGCCCAAAATCGATATGGCAAATTCAGGCACAAAAACACCCGAAAATTCGATATTTTAGGGTCACAGAAGCGATCTGTACATACCTACTCCGTGTTAGAGTATTTTCAAAATACACGCCCGAAACATACTACAAATCGATCTTTTAGGTGCCCAAAAGTCGATATGTGCATGTATCTTCTGTACCCGTTTATATCTCAAATTCAGACTCCAAACACCCTAAAATTCGATATTTTGGGGTCCCAGAAGCGATCTGTACATGCCTACTCCGTGTTAGAGTACTTTCAAAATACAGGCCCAAAACATACTGAAAATCGATATTTTAGGTGCCCAAAGTCAATATGTGTATTCATCTTCTGCACCCGTTTATATCTCAAATTCAGGCTCAAAACACCCGAAAGTTCGATATTTGGGGGTCCAAGAAGCGATCTGTACATGCCTACTCTGTGTTAGAGTATTTTCAAAATACAGGCCCAAAACATGCTGAAAATCGATATTTTAGGTGCCCAAAGTCAATATGTGCATGTATCTTCTGTACCCGTTTATATCTCAAATTCATTCTCAAAACACCCGAAAATTCGATATTTTGGGGTCCTAGAAGCGATCTGTACATGCCTACACAGTGCTAGAATATTTTCAAAATATAGGACCAAAACATGCTAAAAATCGTTATTTTAGGTGCCCAAAATCGATATGTCAAATTCAGGCACAAAAACACCCGAAAATTCGATATTTTAGGGTCCCAGAAGTGATCTGTACATACCTACTCCGTGTTAGAGTATTTTCAAAATACACGCCCAAAACATACTGAAAATCGATATTTTAGGTGCCCAAAAGTCGATATGTGCATGTATCTTCTGTACCCGTTTATATCTCAAATTCAGACTCCAAACACCCGAAAATTCGATATTTTGGGGTCCCAGAAGCGATCTGTACATGCCTACTCCGTGTTAGAGTATTTTTTAAAATACAGCCCCAAAACATACTGAAAATCGATATTTTAGGTGCCCAAAGTCAATATGTGTATGAATCTTCTGCACCCGTTTATATCCCAAATTCAACCTTAAATTACCTGAAAATTCGATATTTTTGGGTCCCAGAAGTGATCTGTACATGCCTACTCAGTGCTAGAATGTTTTCAAAATATAGGCTCAAAACATGCCAAAAATCGTTATTTTAAGTGTCCAAAGTCGATATGTGCATGCATCTTCTGTACCCGTTTATATCTCAAATTCCGGCTCAAAACACCCGAAAATTCGGTATTTTTGGGTCCTAGAAGCGATCTGTACATGTCTACTCCTAGTTATAATGTTTTCAGGAAACAGACCTAAAACATGTTAAAAATCGATATTTTAGTTGCCCAAAAATCGATATGTTCATGCATCTTCAGTACCCGTTTATATCTAAAATTCAGGCTCAAAACACCCGAAATTTCGATATTTTGGGGTCCCAGAAGCGATCTGTACATGCCTACTCCGTGTTAGAGTATTTTTAAAATACAGGCCCAAAACATACTGAAAATCGATCACTTAGGTGCCCAAAAGTCGATATGTGCATGCATCTTCTGTACTCTTTTATATTTCAAATTTAGACTCCAAACACACGAAAATTCGATATTTTGCGGTCCCAGAAGCGATCTGTACATGCCTACTACGTGTTAGAGTATTTTCAAAATACAGGCCCAAAACATACTGAAAATCGATATTTTAGGTGCCCAAAGCCAATTTGTATATGCATCTTCTGCACCCGTTTATATCCCAAATTCATCCTCTAAACACCCGATAATTCGAAATTTTTGGGTCCCAGAAGCGAATTGTACATGCCTACTCAGATACAGGACCAAGACATGCTGAAAATCGATAATTTAAGTGCCCAAAGTCAATATGTGCATGCATCTTCTGCACCCGTTTATATCCTAAATTCAGACTCCAAACACCCGAAAATTCAATATTTTGGGGTCCCAGAAGCGATCTGTACATGCCTACTCCGTGTTAGAGTACTTTCAAAATACAGGCCCAAAACATACTCAAAATCGATATTTTAGGTGCCCAAAGTCAATATGTGTATGCATCTTCTGCACCAGTTTATATCTCAAATTCAGGCTCAAAACACCCGAAAACTCGATATTTTTGGGTCCAAGAAGCGATCTGTACATGCCTACTCTGTGTTAGAGTATTTTCAAAATACAGGCCCAAAACATGCTGAAAATCGATATTTTAGGTGCCCAAAGTCAATATGTGCATGTATCTTCTGTACCCGTTTATATCTCAAATTCATTCTCAAAACACCCGAAAATTCGATATTTTGGGGTCCTAGAAGCGATCTGTACATGCCTACACAGTGCTAGAATATTTTCAAAATATAGGACCAAAACATGCTAAAAATCGATCTTTTAGGTGCCCAAAGTCAATATGTGTATGCATCTTCTGCACCCGTTTATATCCCAAATTCAACCTTAAATCACCTGAAAATTCGATATTTTTGGGTCCCAGAAGTGATCTGTACATGCCTACTCAGTGCTAGAATGTTTTCAAAATATAGGCTTAAAACATGCCAAAAATCGTTACTTTAAGTGTCCAAAGTCGATATGTGCATACATCTTCTGTACCCGTTTATATCTCAAATTCTGGCTCAAAACACCGAAAATTCGGTATTTTTGGGTCCTAGAAGCGATCTGTACATGTCTACTCCTAGTTATAATGTTTTCAGGAAACAGACCTAAAACATGTTAAAAATCGATATTTTAGTTGCCCAAAAATCGATATGTGCATGCATCTTCAGTACCCGTTTATATCTCAAATTCAGGCTCAAAACACCCGAAATTTCGATATTTTGGGGTCCCAGAAGCGATCTGTACATGCCTACTCCGTGTTAGAGTATTTTCAAAATACAGGCCCAAAACATACTGAAAATCGATCACTTAGTTGCCCAAAAGTCGATATGTGCATGCATCTTCTGTACACTTTTATATATTAAATTCAGACTTCAAACACACGAAAATTCGATATTTTGGGGTCCCAGAAGCGATCTGTACATGCCTACTCCGTGTTAGAGTATTTTCAAAATTCACGCCCAAAACATACTGAAAATCGATCTTTTAGTTGCCAAAAAGTCGATATGTGCATGCATATTCTGTACCCGTTTATATCTCAAATTCAGGCTCCAAACACCCGAAAATTCGATATTTTGGGGTCCCAGAAGCGATTTGTACATGCCTACTAAGATACAGGCCCAAGACATGCTGAAAATCGATATTTTAGGTACCCAAAGTCAAGATGTGTATGCATCGTCTGCACCCGTTTATATCCCAAACTGATCCTCAAAACACCCGACAATTCGATATTTTTGGGTCCCAGAAGCGATCTGTACATGCCTATTCAGTGCTAGAATGTTTTCAAAATATAGGCTCAAATCATGCGAAAAATCGATATTTTTAAATGTCCAAAGTCGATACGTGCATGCATCTTCAGTACCCGTTTATATCTCAAATTCAGGCTCAAAACACCCAAAAATTCGGTATTTTTGGGTCCTAGAAGCGATCTGTACATGCCTACTCCTAGTTATAATGTTTTCAGGAAACAGAACTAAAACATGCTCAAAATCGATATTTTAGTTGTCGAAAAATCGATATGTGCATGCATCTTCAGTACCCGTTTATATCTCAAATTCAGGCTCAAAACACCCGAAATTTCGATATTTTGGGGTCTTAGAAGTGATCTGTACATGCCTACTCCGTGTTAGAGTATTTTCAAAGTACAGGCCCAAAATATACTGAAAATCGATCATTTAGGTGCCCAAAAGTCGATATGTGCATGCATCTTCTGTACTCTTTTATATTTCAAATTCAGACTCCAAACACACAAAAATTCGATATTTTGGGGTCCCAGAAGCGATCTGTACATGCCTACTCCGTGTTAGAGTATTTTCATAATACAGGCCCAAAACATACTGAAAATCGATTTTTTTGGTGACCAAAATCGATATGTCAAATTCAGGCACAAAAACACCCGAAAATTCGATATTTTGGGGTTCCAGAAGCGATCTGTACATGCCTACTCCGTGTTAGAGTATTTTCAAAATACAGGCCCAAAACATACTGAAAATCGATATTTTAGGTGCCTAAAGTCAATATGTGTATGCATCTTCTGCACCCGTTTATATCCCAAATTCAACCTCAAAACACCCGAAAATTCGAAAATTTTGAGTCCCAGAAGCGATCTGTACATGCCTACTCAGTGCTAGAATGTTTTCAAAATATATGCTCAAAACATGCGAAAATTCGATATTTTAAGTGTCCAAAGTCGATATGTGCATGCATCTTCTGTACCAGTTTATATCTCAAATTCAGGCTCAAAATAACCGAAAATTCGGTATTTTTGGGTCCTAGAAGCGATCTGTACATGCCTACTCCTAGTTAGAATGTTTTCAAGACACAGACCTAAAACATGTTAAAAATCGATATTTTAGTTGCCCATAAATCGATATGTTCATGCATCTTTAGTACCCGTTTATATCTCAAATTCAGGCTCAAAACACCCGAAATTTCGATATTTTGGGGTCCAAGAAACGATCTGTACATGCCTACTCTGTGTTAGAGTATCTTCAAAATACAGGCCCAAAACATGCTAAAAATCGATATTTTAGGTACCCAAAGTTAATATGTGCATGTATCTTCTGTACCCGTTTATATCTCAAATTCAGGCTCAAAACACCCGAAAAATCGATATTTTGGGGTCCTAGAAGCAATCTGTACATGCCTACTCAGTGCTAGAACATTTTCAAAATATAGGCCCAAAACATGCTAAAAATTTATATTTTAGGTGCCCAAAATCCATATGGCAAATTCAGGCACAAAAACACCCGAAAATTCGATATTTTAGGGTCCCAGAAGCGATTTGTACATACCTACTCCGTGTTAGAGTATTTTCAAAATACACGCCCACAACATACTAAAAATCGATCTTTTAGGTGCCCAAAGTCAATATGTGCATGTATCTTCTGTACCCGTTTATATCTCAAATTCAGACTCCAAACACCCGAAAATTCGATATTTTGGGGTCCCAGAAGCGATCTGTACATGCCTACTCCGTGTTAGAGTATTTTTTAAAATACAGGCCCAAAACATACTGAAAATCGATATTTTAGGTGCCCAAAGTCAATATGTGTATGCATCTTCTGCACCCGTTTATATCCCAAATTCAACCTTAAATCACCTGAAAATTCGATATTTTTTGGTCCCAGAAGTGATCTGTACATGCCTACTCAATGCTAGAATGTTTTCAAAATATAGGCTCAAAACATGCCAAAAATCGTTATTTTAAGTGTCCAAAGTCGATATGTGCATGCATCTTCTGTACCCGTTTATATCTCAAATTCCGGCTCAAAACACCCGAAAATTCGGTATTTTTGGGTCCTAGAAGCGATCTGTACATGTCTACTCCTAGTTATAATGTTTTCAGGAAACAGACCTAAAACATGTTAAAAATCGATATTTTAGTTGCCCAAAAATCGATATGTTCATGCATCTTCAGTACCCGTTTATATCTCAAATTCAGGCTCAAAACACCCGAAATTTCGATATTTTGGGGTCCCAGAAGCGATCTGTACATGCCTACTCCGTGTTAGAGTATTTTCAAAATACAGGCCCAAAACATATTGAAAATCGATTACTTAGGTGCCCAAAAGTCGATATGTGCAAGCATCTTCTGTACTCTTTTATATTTCAAATTCAGACTCCAAACACACGAAAATTCGATATTTTAGGGTCCCAGAAGCGATCTGTACATGCCTACTACGTGTTAGAGTATTTTCAAAATACAGGCCCAAAACATACTGAAAATCGATATTTTAGGTGCCCAAAGCCAATTTGTATATGCATCTTCTGCAAACGTTTATATCCCAAATTCATCCTCAAAACACCCGATAATTCGATATTTTTGGGTCCCAGAAGCAAATTGGAATTGTACATGCCTACTCAGATACAAGCCCAAGACATGCTTAAAATCGATATTTTAGGTGCCCAAAGTCAATATGTGCATGCATCTTCTGCACCCGTTTATATCCGAAATTCAAACTCAAAACCCCCGAAAATTCGATATTTTTGGTCCCAGAAGCGATCTGTACATGCCTATTTAGTGCTAGAATGTTTTCAAAACATAGGCTCAAAACATGCAAAAAATCGATATTTTAAGTGTCCAAAGTCGATATGTGCATGCATCTTCTGTACCCGTTTATATCTCAAATTAAGGCTCAAAACAACTGATAATTCGGTATTTTTGGGTCCTAGAAGCGATCTGTACATGCCTACTCCTAGTTAGAATGTTTTCAAGACACAGACCCAAAACATGCTCAAAATCGATATCTTAGGTGCCCAAAAGTCGATATGTGCATGCATCTTCAGTACTCGTTTATATCTCAAATTCAGACTCCAAACACCCGAAAATTCGATATTTTGGGGTCCCAGAAGCGATCTGTACATGCCTATTCCGTGTTAGAGTACTTTCAAAATACAGGCCCAAAACATACTGAAAATCGATATTTTAGGTGCCCAAAGTCAATATGTGTATGCATCTTCTGCACCCGTTTATATCTCAAATTCAGGCTCAAAACACCCGAAATTTCGATATTTTGGGGTCCTAGAAGCGATCTGTACATGCCTAAACAGTGCTAGAATATTTTCAAAATATAGGACCAAAACATGCTAAAAATCGTTATTTTAGGTGCCCAAAAACGATATGTAAAATTCTGGCACAAAAACACCCGAAAATTCGATATTTTAGGGTCCCAGAAGCAATCTGTACATACCTACTCCGTTTTAGAGTATTTTCAAAATACACGCCCAAAACATACTGAAAATCGATCTTTTAGGTGCCCAAAAGTCGATATGTTCATGTATCTTCTGTACCCGTTTATATCTCAAATTCAGACTCCAAACACCCGAAAATTCGATATTTTGGGGTCCCAGAAGCGATCTGTACATGCCTACTCCGTGTTAGAGTATTTTTTAAAATACAGGCCCAAAACATACTGAAAATCGATATTTTAGGTGCCCAAAGTCAATATGTGTATGCATCTTCTGCACCCGTTTATATCCCAAATTCAACCTTAAATCACCTGAAAATTCGGTATTTTTGGGTCCTAGAAGCGATCTGTACATGTCTACTCCTAGTTATAATGTTTTCAGGAAACAGACCTAAAACATGTTAAAAATCGATATTTTAGTTGCCCAAAAATCGATATGATCATGCATCTTCAGTACCCGTTTATATCTCAAATTCAGGCTCAAAACACCCGAAATTTCGATATTTTGGGGTCCCAGAAGCGATCTTTACATGCCTACTCCGTGTTAGAGTATTTTCAAAATACAGGCCCAAAACATATTGAAAATCGATCACTTAGGTGCCCAAAAGTCGATATGTGCATGCATCTTCTGTACTCTTTTATATTTAAAATTCAGACTCCAAACACACGAAAATTCGATATTTTGGGGTCCCAGAAGCGATCTGTACATGCCTACTACGTGTTAGAGTATTTTCAAAATACAGGCCCAAAACATACTTAAAATCGATATTTTAGGTGCCGAAAAGTCGATATGTGCATGCATCTTCTGCATCCGTTTATATCCCAAATTCAAACTCAAAACCCCCGAAAATTCGATATTTTTGGTCCCAGAAGCGATCTGTACATGCCTATTTAGTGCTAGAATGTTTTCAAAATATAGGCTCAAAACATGCGAAAAATCGATATTTTAAGTGTCCAAAGTCGATATGTGCATGCATCTTCTGTACCCGTTTATATCTCAAATTCAGGCTCAAAGCAACCGAAAATTCGGTATTTTTGGGTCCTAGAAGCGATCTCTACATGCCTACTCCTAGTTAGAATGTTTTCAGGACACAGACACAAAACATGCTCAAAATCGATATTTTAGGTGCCCAAAAGTCGATATGTGCATGCATCTTCAGTACTCGTTTATATCTCAAATTCAGGCTCAAAACACCCGAAAATTCGATATTTTGGGGTCCTAGAAGCAATCTGTACATGCCTACTCAGTGCTAGAACATTTTCAAAATATAGGCCCAAAACATGCTAAAAATCGATATTTTAGGTGCCCAAAATCGATATGGCAAATTCAGGCACAAAAACACCCGAAAATTCGATATTTTAGAGTCACAGAAGCGATCTGTACATACCTACTCCGTGTTAGAGTATTTTCAAAATACACGCCCGAAACATACTACAAATCGATCTTTTAGATGCCCAAAAGTCGATATGTGCATGTATCTTCTGTACCCGTTTATATCTCAAATTCAGACTCCAAACACCCGAAAATTCGATATTTTGGGGTCCCAGAAGCGATCTGTACATGCCTACTCCGTGTTAGAGTACTTTCAAAATACAGGCCCAAAACATACTGAAAATCGATATTTTAGGTGCCCAAAGTCAATATGTGTATTCATCTTCTGCACCCGTTTATATCTCAAATTCAGGCTCAAAACACCCGAAAGTTCGATATTTGGGGGTCCAAGAAGCGATCTGTACATGCCTACTCTGTGTTAGAGTATTTTCAAAATACAGGCCCAAAACATGCTGAAAATCGATATTTTAGGTGCCCAAAGTCAATATGTGCATGTATCTTCTGTACCCGTTTATATCTCAAATTCATTCTCAAAACACCCGAAAATTCGATATTTTGGGGTCCTAGAAGCGATCTGTACATGCCTACACAGTGCTAGAATATTTTCAAAATATAGGACCAAAACATGCTAAAAATCGTTATTTTAGGTGCCCAAAATCGATATGTCAAATTCAGGCACAAAAACACCCGAAAATTCGATATTTTAGGGTCCCAGAAGTGATCTGTACATACCTACTCCGTGTTAGAGTATTTTCAAAATACACGCCCAAAACATACTGAAAATCGATCTTTTAGGTGCCCAAAAGTCGATATGTGCATGTATCTTCTGTACCCGTTTATATCTCAAATTCAGGCTCAAAACACCCGAAATTTCGATATTTTGGGGTCCCAGAAGCGATCTGTACTTGCCTACTCCGTGTTAGAGTATTTTCAAAATACAGGCCCAAAACATATTGAAAATCGATTACTTAGGTGCCCAAAAGTCGATATGTGCAAGCATCTTCTGTACTCTTTTATATTTCAAATTCAGACTCCAAACACACGAAAATTCGATATTTTAGGGTCCCAGAAGCGATCTGTACATGCCTACTACGTGTTAGAGTATTTTCAAAATACAGGCCCAAAACATACTGAAAATCGATATTTTAGGTGCCCAAAGCCAATTTGTATATGCATCTTCTGCACCCGTTTATATCCCAAATTCATCCTCAAAACACCCGATAATTCGATATTTTTGGGTCCCAGAAGCAAATTGGAATTGTACATGCCTACTCAGATACAAGCCCAAGACATGCTTAAAATCGATATTTTAGGTGCCCAAAGTCAATATGTGCATGCATCTTCTGCACCCGTTTATATCCGAAATTCAAACTCAAAACCCCCGAAAATTCGATATTTTTGGTCCCAGAAGCGATCTGTACATGCCTATTTAGTGCTAGAATGTTTTCAAAACATAGGCTCAAAACATGCAAAAAATCGATATTTTAAGTGTCCAAAGTCGATATGTGCATGCATCTTCTGTACCCGTTTATATCTCAAATTAAGGCTCAAAACAACCGAAAATTCGGTATTTTTGGGTCCTAGAAGCGGTCTGTACATGCCTACTCCTAGTTAGAATGTTTTCAAGACACAGACCCAAAACATGCTCAAAATCGATATCTTAGGTGCCCAAAAGTCGATATGTGCATGCATCTTCAGTACTCGTTTATATCTCAAATTCAGACTCCAAACAACCGAAAATTTGATATTTTGGGGTCCCAGAAGCGATCTGTACATGCCTACTCCGTGTTAGAGTACTTTCAAAATACAGGCCCAAAACATACTGAAAATCGATATTTTAGTTGCCCAAAGTCAATATGTGTATGCATCTTCTGCACCCGTTTATATCTCAAATTCATGCTCAAAACACCCGAAATTTCGATATTTTGGGGTCCCAGAAGCGATTTGTACATGCCTACTCAGATACAGGCCCAAGACATGCTGAAAATCGATATTTTAGGTACCCAAAGTCAAGATGTGTATGCATCGTCTGCACCCGTTTATATCCCAAACTGATCCTCAAAACACCCGACAATTCGATATTTTTGGGTCCCAGAAGCGATCTGTACATGCCTATTCAGTGCTAGAATGTTTTCTAAATATAGGCTCAAATCATGCGAAAAATCGATATTTTTAAATGTCCAAAGTCGATACGTGCATGCATCTTCAGTACCCGTTTATATCTCAAATTCAGGCTCAAAACACCCAAAAATTCGGTATTTTTGGGTCCTAGAAGCGATCTGTACATGCCTACTCCTAGTTATAATGTTTTCAGGAAACAGAACTAAAACATGCTCAAAATCGATATTTTAGTTGCCGAAAAATCGATATGTGCATGCATCTTCAGTACCCGTTTATATCTCAAATTCAGGCTCAAAACACCCGAAATTTCGATATTTTGGGGTCTTAGAAGTGATCTGTACATGCCTACTCCGTGTTAGAGTATTTTCAAAGTACAGGCCCAAAATATACTGAAAATCGATCATTTAGGTGCCCAAAAGTCGATATGTGCATGCATCTTCTGTACTCTTTTATATTTCAAATTCAGACTCCAAACACACAAAAATTCGATATTTTGGGGTCCCAGAAGCGATCTGTACATGCCTACTCCGTGTTAGAGTATTTTCATAATACAGGCCCAAAACATACTGAAAATCGATTTTTTTGGTGACCAAAATCGATATGTCAAATTCAGGCACAAAAACACCCGAAAATTCGATATTTTGGGGTTCCAGAAGCGATCTGTACATGCCTACTCCGTGTTAGAGTATTTTCAAAATACAGGCCCAAAACATACTGAAAATCGATATTTTAGGTGCCTAAAGTCAATATGTGTATGCATCTTCTGCACCCGTTTATATCCCAAATTCAACCTCAAAACACCCGAAAATTCGAAAATTTTGAGTCCCAGAAGCGATCTGTACATGCCTACTCAGTGCTAGAATGTTTTCAAAATATATGCTCAAAACATGCGAAAATTCGATATTTTAAGTGTCCAAAGTCGATATGTGCATGCATCTTCTGTACCAGTTTATATCTCAAATTCAGGCTCAAAATAACCGAAAATTCGGTATTTTTGGGTCCTAGAAGCGATCTGTACATGCCTACTCCTAGTTAGAATGTTTTCAAGACAGAGACCCAAAACATGCTCAAAAGCGATATGTTAGGTGCCCAAAAGTCGATATGTGCATGCATCTTCAGTACTCGTTTATATCTCAAATTAAGGCTCAAAACACACGAAAATTCGATATTTTGGGGTCCAAGAAGCGATCTGTACATGCCTACTCCGTGTTAGAGTATTTTCAAAATACAAGCCCAAAACATACTGAAAATCGATATTTTAGGTGCCCATAGTCGATATGTGCATGCATCTTCTGTACCCGTTTATATCTCAAATTCAACCTTAAATCACCTGAAAATTCGGTATTTTGGGGTCCAAGAAGCGATCTGTACATGCGTACTCAGTGCTAGAACTTTTTCAAAATATAGGCTCAAAACATGCGAAAAATCGATATTTTAAGTGTGAAAGTCGAAATGTGCATGCATCTTCTGTACCCGTTTATATCTCAAATTCAGCCTCAAAACACCCGAAAATTCGGTATTTTTGATTCCCAGAAGCGATCTGTACATGCCTACTCAGTGCAAGAATATTTTCAAAATATACCCCCAAAACATGCTGAAAATCGATATTTTAGGTGCCCAAAATTGATATATCAAATTCAGTCACAAAAACACCCGAAATTTCGATATTTTGGGGTCCCAGAAGCGATCTGTACATGCCTACTCCTTGTTAGAGTATTTTCAAAATACAGGCCCAAAACATACTGAAAATCGATCATTTAGGTGCCCAAAAGTCGATATGTGCATGCATCTTCTGTACTCTTTTATATTTCATATTCAGACTTCAAACACACGAAAATTCGATATTTTGGGGTCCCACAAGCGATCTGTACATGCCTACTCCGTGTTAGAGTATTTTCAAAATACAGGCCCAAAACTTGCTGAAAATCGATATTTTAGGTGCCCAAAGTCAATATGTGCATGCATCTTATGTATCCGTTTATATCTCAAATTCAGGCTCCAAACACCCGAAAATTCGATATTTTTGGGTCCCAGAAGCGATTTGTACATACCTACTCAGATACAGGCCAAAGACATGCTGAAAATCGATATTTTAGGTACCCAAAGTCAAGATGTGTATGCATCTTCTGCACCCGTTTATATCCCAAACTGAACCTCAAAACACCCGACAATTCGATATTTTTGGGTCCCAGAAGCGATCTGTACATGCCTATTCAGTGCTAGAATGTTTTCAAAATATAGGCTCAAAACATGCGAAAAATCGATATTTTTAAATGTCCAAAGTCGATACATGCATGCATCTTCAGTACCCGTTTATATATCAAATTCAGGCTCAAAACACCCGAAAATTCGGTATTTTTGGGTCCTAGAAGCGATCTGTACATGCCTACTCCTAGTTATAATGTTTTCAGGAAACAGACCTAAAACATGCTTTAAATCGATATTTTAGTTGCCCAAAAATCGATATGTGCATGCATCTTCTGCACCCGTTTATATCTCAAATTCAGGCTCAAAACACCCGAAATTTCGATATTTTGGGGTCCTAGAAGCGATCTGTACATGCCTAAACAGTGCTAGAATATTTTCAAAATATAGGACCAAAACATGCTAAAAATCGTTATTTTAGGTGCCCAAAAACGATATGTAAAATTCTGGCACAAAAACACCCGAAAATTCGATATTTTAGGGTCCCAGAAGCAATCTGTACATACCTACTCCGTTTTAGAGTATTTTCAAAATACACGCCCAAAACATACTGAAAATCGATCTTTTAGGTGCCCAAAAGTCGATATGTGCATGTATCTTCTGTACCCGTTTATATCTCAAATTCAGACTCCAAACACCCGAAAATTCGATATTTTGGGGTCCCAGAAGCGATCTGTACATGCCTACTCCGTGTTAGAGTATTTTTTAAAATACAGGCCCAAAACATACTGAAAATCGATATTTTAGGTGCCCAAAGTCAATATGTGTATGCATCTTCTGCACCCGTTTATATCCCAAATTCAACCTTAAATCACCTGAAAATTCGGTATTTTTGGGTCCTAGAAGCGATCTGTACATGTCTACTCCTAGTTATAATGTTTTCAGGAAACAGACCTAAAACATGTTAAAAATCGATATTTTAGTTGCCCAAAAATCGATATGTTCATGCATCTTCAGTACCCGTTTATATCTCAAATTCAGGCTCAAAACACCCGAAATTTCGATATTTTGGGGTCCCAGAAGCGATCTGTACATGCCTACTCCGTGTTAGAGTATTTTCAAAATACAGGCCCAAAACATATTGAAAATCGATCACTTAGGTGCCCAAAAGTCGATATGTGCATGCATCTTCTGTACTCTTTTATATTTAAAATTCAGACTCCAAACACACGAAAATTCGATATTTTGGGGTCCCAGAAGCGATCTGTACATGCCTACTACGTGTTAGAGTATTTTCAAAATACAGGCCCAAAACATACTTAAAATCGATATTTTAGGTGCCGAAAAGTCGATATGTGCATGCATCTACTGCATCCGTTTATATCCCAAATTCAAACTCAAAACCCCCGAAAATTCGATATTTTTGGTCCCAGAAGCGATCTGTACATGCCTATTTAGTGCTAGAATGTTTTCAAAATATAGGCTCAAAACATGCGAAAAATCGATATTTTAAGTGTCCAAAGTCGATATGTGCATGCATCTTCTGTACCCGTTTATATCTCAAATTCAGGCTCAAAGCAACCGAAAATTCGGTATTTTTGGGTCCTAGAAGCGATCTCTACATGCCTACTCCTAGTTAGAATGTTTTCAGGACACAGACACAAAACATGCTCAAAATCGATATTTTAGGTGCCCAAAAGTCGATATGTGCATGCATCTTCAGTACTCGTTTATATCTCAAATTCAGGCTCAAAACACCCGAAAATTCGATATTTTGGGGTCCTAGAAGCAATCTGTACATGCCTACTCAGTGCTAGAACATTTTCAAAATATAGGCCCAAAACATGCTAAAAATCGATATTTTAGGTGCCCAAAATCGATATGGCAAATTCAGGCACAAAAACACCCGAAAATTCGATATTTTAGGGTCACAGAAGCGATCTGTACATACCTACTCCGTGTTAGAGTATTTTCAAAATACACGCCCGAAACATACTACAAATCGATCTTTTAGGTGCCCAAAAGTCGATATGTGCATGTATCTTCTGTACCCGTTTATATCTCAAATTCAGACTCCAAACACCCTAAAATTCGATATTTTGGGGTCCCAGAAGCGATCTGTACATGCCTACTCCGTGTTAGAGTACTTTCAAAATACAGGCCCAAAACATACTGAAAATCGATATTTTAGGTGCCCAAAGTCAATATGTGTATTCATCTTCTGCACCCGTTTATATCTCAAATTCAGGCTCAAAAACACCCGAAAGTTCGATATTTGGGGGTCCAAGAAGCGATCTGTACATGCCTACTCTGTGTTAGAGTATTTTCAAAATACAGGCCCAAAACATGCTGAAAATCGATATTTTAGGTGCCCAAAGTCAATATGTGCATGTATCTTCTGTACCCGTTTATATCTCAAATTCATTCTCAAAACACCCGAAAATTCGATATTTTGGGGTCCTAGAAGCGATCTGTACATGCCTACACAGTGCTAGAATATTTTCAAAATATAGGACCAAAACATGCTAAAAATCGTTATTTTAGGTGCCCAAAATCGATATGTCAAATTCAGGCACAAAAACACCCGAAAATTCGATATTTTAGGGTCCCAGAAGTGATCTGTACATACCTACTCCGTGTTAGAGTATTTTCAAAATACACGCCCAAAACATACTGAAAATCGATCTTTTAGGTGCCCAAAAGTCGATATGTGCATGTATCTTCTGTACCCGTTTATATCTCAAATTCAGACTCCAAACACCCGAAAATTCGATATTTTGGGGTCCCAGAAGCGATCTGTACATGCCTACTCCGTGTTAGAGTATTTTTTAAAATACAGCCCCAAAACATACTGAAAATCGATATTTTAGGTGCCCAAAGTCAATATGTGTATGAATCTTCTGCACCCGTTTATATCCCAAATTCAACCTTAAATCACCTGAAAATTCGATATTTTTGGGTCCCAGAAGTGATCTGTACATGCCTACTCAGTGCTAGAATGTTTTCAAAATATAGGCTCAAAACATGCCAAAAATCGTTATTTTAAGTGTCCAAAGTCGATATGTGCATGCATCTTCTGTACCCGTTTATATCTCAAATTCCGGCTCAAAACACCCGAAAATTCGGTATTTTTGGGTCCTAGAAGCGATCTGTACATGTCTACTCCTAGTTATAATGTTTTCAGGAAACAGACCTAAAACATGTTAAAAATCGATATTTTAGTTGCCCAAAAATCGATATGTTCATGCATCTTCAGTACCCGTTTATATCTAAAATTCAGGCTCAAAACACCCGAAATTTCGATATTTTGGGGTCCCAGAAGCGATCTGTACATGCCTACTCCGTGTTAGAGTATTTTTAAAATACAGGCCCAAAACATACTGAAAATCGATCATTTAGGTGCCCAAAAGTCGATATGTGCATGCATCTTCTGTACTCTTTTATATTTCAAATTTAGACTCCAAACACACGAAAATTCGATATTTTGCGGTCCCAGAAGCGATCTGTACATGCCTACTACGTGTTAGAGTATTTTCAAAATACAGGCCCAAAACATACTGAAAATCGATATTTTAGGTGCCCAAAGCCAATTTGTATATGCATCTTCTACACCCGATTATATCCCAAATTCATCCTCAAAACATCCGATAATTCGAAATTTTTGGGTCCCAGAAGCGAATTGTACATGCCTACTCAGATACAGGCCCAAGACATGCTGAAAATCGATAATTTAAGTGCCCAAAGTCAATATGTGCATGCATCTTCTGCACCCGTTTATATCCTAAATTCAAACTCAAAACCCCCGAAAATTCGATATTTTTGGTCCCAGAAGCGATCTGTACATGCCTATTTAGTGCTAGAATGTTTTCAAAATATAGGCTCAAAACATGCGAAAAATCGATATTTTAAGTGTCCAAAGTCGATATGTGCATGCATTTTCTGTACCCGTTTATATCTCAAATTCAGACTCCAAACACCCGAAAATTCAATATTTTGGGGTCCCAGAAGCGATCTGTACATGCCTACTCCGTGTTAGAGTACTTTCAAAATACAGGCCCAAAACATACTCAAAATCGATATTTTAGGTGCCCAAAGTCAATATGTGTATGCATCTTCTGCACCAGTTTATATCTCAAATTCAGGCTCAAAACACCCGAAAACTCGATATTTTTGGGTCCAAGAAGCGATCTGTACATGCCTACTCTGTGTTAGAGTATTTTCAAAATACAGGCCCAAAACATGCTGAAAATCGATATTTTAGGTGCCCTAAGTCAATATGTGCATGTATCTTCTGTACCCGTTTATATCTCAAATTCATTCTCAAAACACCCGAAAATTCGATATTTTGGGGTCCTAGAAGCGATCTGTACATGCCTACACAGTGCTAGAATATTTTCAAAATATAGGACCAAAACATGCTAAAAATCGATCTTTTAGGTGCCCAAAGTAAATATGTGTATGCATCTTCTGCACCCGTTTATATCCCAAATTCAACCTTAAATCACCTGAAAATTCGATATTTTTGGGTCCCAGAAGTGATCTGTACATGCCTACTCAGTGCTAGAATGTTTTCAAAATATAGGCTTAAAACATGCCAAAAATCGTTACTTTAAGTGTCCAAAGTCGATATGTGCATGCATCTTCTGTACCCGTTTATATCTCAAATTCTGGCTCAAAACACCGAAAATTCGGTATTTTTGGGTCCTAGAAGCGATCTGTACATGTCTACTCCTAGTTATAATGTTTTCAGGAAACAGACCTAAAACATGTTAAAAATCGATATTTTAGTTGCCCAAAAATCGATATGTGCATGCATCTTCAGTACCCGTTTATATCTCAAATTCAGGCTCAAAACACCCGAAATTTCGATATTTTGGGGTCCCAGAAGCGATCTGTACATGCCTACTCCGTGTTAGAGTATTTTCAAAATACAGGCCCAAAACATACTGAAAATCGATCACTTAGTTGCCCAAAAGTCGATATGTGCATGCATCTTCTGTACACTTTTATATATTAAATTCAGACTTCAAACACATGAAAATTCGATATTTTGGGGTCCCAGAAGCGATCTGTACATGCCTACTCCCTGTTAGAGTATTTTCAAAATTCACGCCCAAAACATACTGAAAATCGATCTTTTAGTTGCCAAAAAGTCGATATGTGCATGCATATTCTGTACCCGTTTATATCTCAAATTCAGGCTCCAAACACCCGAAAATTCGATATTTTGGGGTCCCAGAAGCGATTTGTACATGCCTACTCAGATACAGGCCCAAGACATGCTGAAAATCGATATTTTAGGTACCCAAAGTCAAGATGTGTATGCATCGTCTGCACCCGTTTATATCCCAAACTGAACCTCAAAACACCCGACAATTCGATATTTTTGGGTCCCAGAAGCGATCTGTACATGCCTATTCAGTGCTAGAATGTTTTCAAAATATAGGCTCAAATCATGCGAAAAATCGATATTTTTAAATGTCCAAAGTCGATACGTGCATGCATCTTCAGTACCCGTTTATATCTCAAATTCAGGCTCAAAAGACCCAAAAATTCGGTATTTTTGGGTCCTAGAAGCGATCTGTACATGCCTACTCCTAGTTATAATGTTTTCAGGAAACAGAACTAAAACATGCTCAAAATCGATATTTTAGTTGCCGAAAAATCGATATGTGCATGCATCTTCAGTACCCGTTTATATCTCAAATTCAGGCTCAAAACACCCGAAATTTCGATATTTTGGGGTCTTAGAAGTGATCTGTACATGCCTACTCCGTGTTAGAGTATTTTCAAAGTACAGGCCCAAAATATACTGAAAATCGATCATTTAGGTGCCCAAAAGTCGATATGTGCATGCATCTTCTGTACTCTTTTATATTTCAAATTCAGACTCCAAACACACAAAAATTCGATATTTTGGGGTCCCAGAAGCGATCTGTACATGCCTACTCCGTGTTAGAGTATTTTCATAATACAGGCCCAAAACATACTGAAAATCGATTTTTTTGGTGACCAAAATCGATATGTCAAATTCAGGCACAAAAACACCCGAAAATTCGATATTTTGGGGTTCCAGAAGCGATCTGTACATGCCTACTCCGTGTTAGAGTATTTTCAAAATACAGGCCCAAAACATACTGAAAATCGATATTTTAGGTGCCTAAAGTCAATATGTGTATGCATCTTCTGCACCCGTTTATATCCCAAATTCAACCTCAAAACACCCGAAAATTCGAAAATTTTGAGTCCCAGAAGCGATCTGTACATGCCTACTCAGTGCTAGAATGTTTTCAAAATATATGCTCAAAACATGCGAAAATTCGATATTTTAAGTGTCCAAAGTCGATATGTGCATGCATCTTTTGTACCAGTTTATATCTCAAATTCAGGCTCAAAATAACCGAAAATTCGGTATTTTTGGGTCCTAGAAGCGATCTGTACATGCCTACTCCTAGTTAGAATGTTTTCAAGACAGAGACCCAAAACATGCTCAAAAGCGATATGTTAGGTGCCCAAAAGTCGATATGTGCATGCATCTTCAGTGCTCGTTTATATCTCAAATTCAGGCTCAAAACACACGAAAATTCGATATTTTGGGGTCCAAGAAGCGATCTGTACATGCCTACTCCGTGTTAGAGTATTTTCAAAATACAAGCCCAAAACATGCTGAAAATCGATATTTTAGGTTCCCAAAGTCAATATGTGCATGCATCTTCTGTACCCGTTTATATCTCAAATTCAGGCTCAAAACACCCGAAAATTCGATATTTTGGGGTCCCTGAAGCGATCTGTACATGCCTACTCAGTGCTAGAATATTTTCAAAATATAGGCCCAAAACATGCTAAAAATCGATATTTTAGGTGACCAAAATCGATATGTCAAATTCAGGCACAAAAACACCCGAAAATTCGATATTTTGGGGTTCCAGAAGCGATCTGTACATGCCTACTCCGTGTTAGAGTATTTTCAAAATACAGGCCCAAAACATACTGAAAATCGATATTTTAGGTGCCCATAGTCAATATGTGTATGCATCTTCTGCACCCGTTTATATCCCAAATTCAACCTTAAATTACCTGAAAATTCGATATTTTTGGGTCCCAGAAGCGATCTGTACATGCCTACTCAGTGCTAGAATGTTTTCAAAATATAGGCTCAAAACATGCCAAAAATCGATATTTTAATTGTCCAAAGTCGATATGTGCATGCATCTTCTGTACCCGTTTATATCTCAAATTCAGGCACAAAACACCCGAAAATTCGATATTTTGGGATCCAAGAAGCGATCTGTACATGCCTTCTTCGTGTTAGAGTATTTTCAATCTACAGGCCAAAAACA
The DNA here is from genome assembly GCA_033782935.1 of Petrolisthes cinctipes. NCBI lineage: Eukaryota > Metazoa > Arthropoda > Malacostraca > Decapoda > Porcellanidae > Petrolisthes > Petrolisthes cinctipes. The sequence continues at coordinate 6,383,088 of JAWQEG010000030.1, forward strand.
TGCTGAAAATCGATATTTTAAGTGTCCAAAGTCGATATGTGCATGCATCATCTGTAGCCGTTTATATCTCCAATTCAACCTTAAATCACCTGAAAATTCGGTATTTTGGAGTCCAAGAAGCGATCTGTACATGCGTACTCAGTGCTAGAACTTTTTCAAAATATAGGCTCAAAACATGCGAAAAATCGATATTTTAAGTGTGAAAGTCGAAATGTGCATGTATCTTCTGTACCCGTTTATATCTCAAATTCAGCCTCAAAACACCCGAAAATTCGGTATTTTTGATTCCCAGAAGCGATCTGTACATGCCTACTCAGTGCAAGAATATTTTCAAAATATACCCCCAAAACATGCTGAAAATCGATATTTTAGGTGCCCAAAATTGATATATCAAATTCAGTCACAAAAACACCCGAAATTTCGATATTTTGGGGTCCCAGAAGCGATCTGTACATGCCTACTCCTTGTTAGAGTATTTTCAAAATACAGGCCCAAAACATACTGAAAATCGATCATTTAGGTGCCCAAAAGTCGATATGTGCATGCATCTTCTGTACTCTTTTATATTACAAATTCAGACTCCAAACACACAAAAATTCGATATTTTGGGGTTCCAGAAGCGATCTATACATGCCTACTCCGTGTTAGAGTATTTTCATATTACAGGCCCAAAACATACTGAAAATCGATATTTTAGGTGTAGAAAGCCAATATGTGTATGCATCTTCTGCACCCGTTTATATCCCAAATTCAACCTCAAAACACCCGAAAATTCGAAATTTTGGGGTCCCAGAAGCGATCTGTACATGCCTACTCAGTGCTAGAATGTTTTCAAAATATAGGCTCAAAACATGGGAAAAATCGATATTTTTAAATGTCCAAAGTCGATATGTGCATGCATCTTCAGTACCCGTTTATATCTCAAATTCAGTCTCAAAACACCCGAAAATTCGATATTTTGGGATCCAAGAAGCGATCTGTACATGCCTACTCTGTGTTAGAGTATATTCAAAATACAAGCCCAAAACATGCTGAAAATCGATATTTTAGGTGCCCAAAGTCAATATGTGCATGTATCTTCTGTACCCGTTTATATCTCAAATTCAGGCTCCAAACACCCGAAAATTCGATATTTTGGGGTCCTAGAAGCAATCTGTACATGCCTACTCAGTGCTAGAATATTATCAACATATAGGCACAAAACATGCTAAAAATCGTTATTTTAGGTGCCCAAAATCGATATGTCAAATTCAGGCACAAAAACACCCGAAAATTCGATATTTTTGGGTCCCAGAAGCGATCTGTACATACCTAATCCGTGTTAGAGTAATTTCAAAATACACGCCCAAAACATACTGAAAATCGATCTTTTAGGTGCCCAAAAGTCGATATGTGCATGTATCTTCTGTACCCGTTTATATCTCAAATTCAGACTCCAAACAAACGAAAATTCGATATTTTGGGGTCCAAGAAGCGATCTGTACATGCCTACTCCCAGTAAGAGTATTTTCAAAATACAAGCCTAAAACATGCTGAAAATCGATATTTTAGGTGCCCAAAGTCAATATGTGCATGCATCTTCTGTACCCGTTTATATCTCAAATTCAGGCTCAAAACACCCGAAAATTCGATATTTTGGGGTCCCAGAAGCGATCTGTACATGCCTACTCAGTGCTAGAATATTTTCAAAATATAGGCCCAAAACATGCTAAAAATCGATATTTTAGGTGACCAAAATCGATATGTCAAATTCAGGCACAAAAACACCCGAAAATTCGATATTTTGGGGTTCCAGAAGCGATCTGTACATGCCTACTCCGTGTTAGAGTATTTTCAAAATACACGCCCAAAACATACTAAAAATCGATCTTTTAGGTGCCCAAAAGTCGATATGTGCATGCATCTTCTATACCCGTTAATATTTCAAATTCAGGCTCCAAACACCCGAAAATTCGATATTTTGGCGTCCCAGAGGCGATTTGTACATGCCTACTCAGATACAGGCCCAAGACATGCTGAAAATCGATATTTTAGGTACCCAAAGTCAAGATGTGTATGCATCGTCTGCACCCGTTTATATCCCAAATTGAACCTCAAAACACCCGACAATTCGATATTTTTGGGTCCCAGAAGCGATCTGTACATGCCTATTCAGTGCTAAAATGTTTTCAAAATATAGGCTCAAAACATGCGAAAAATCGATATTTTTAAATGTCCAAAGTTGATATGTGCATGCATCTTCAGTACCCGTTTATATCTCAAATTCAGGCTCAAAACAACCGAAAATTCGGTGTTTTTGGGTCCTTGAAGCGATCTGTACATGCCTACTCCTAGTTATAATGTTTTCAGGAAACAGACCTAAAACATGCTCAAAATCGATATTTTAGTTGCCCAAAAATCGATATGTGCATACATCTTCAGTACCCGTTTATATCTCAAATTCAGGCTCAAAACACCCGAAAATTCGATATTTTGGGGTCCCAGAAGCGATCTGTACATGCCTTCTTCGTGTTAGAGTATTTTCAATCTACAGGCCAAAAACATGCTGAAAATCGATATTTTAAGTGTCCAAAGTCGATATGTGCATGCATCATCTGTAGCCGTTTATATCTCAAATTCAACCTTAAATCACCTGAAAATTCGATATTTTGGGGTCCAAGAAGCGATCTGTACATGCGTACTCAGTGCTAGAATTTTTTCAAAATATAGGCTCAAAACATGCGAAAAATCGATATTTTAAGTGTGAAAGTCGAAATGTGCATGCATCTTCTGTACCCGTTTATATCTCAAATTCAGCCTCAAAACACCCGAAAATTCGGTATTTTTGATTCCCAGAAGCGATCTGTACATGCCTACTCAGTGCAAGAATATTTTCAAAATATACCCCCAAAACATGCTGAAAATCGATATTTTAGGTGCCCAAAATTGATATATCAAATTCAGTCACAAAAACACCCGAAATTTCGATATTTTGGGGTCCCAGAAGCGATCTGTACATGCCTACTCCTTGTTAGAGTATTTTCAAAATACAGGCCCAAAACATACTGAAAATCGATCATTTAGGTGCCCAAAAGTCGATATGTGCATGCATCTTCTGTACTCTTTTATATTTCATATTCAGACTCCAAACACACGAAAATTCGATATTTTGGGGTCCCAGAAGCGATCTGTACATGCCTACTCCGTGTTAGAGTATTTTCAAAATACACGCCCAAAACATACTAAAAATCGATATTTTAGGTGCCCAAAGTCAATATGTGCATGCATCTTATGTACCCGTTTATATCTCAAATTCAGGCTCCGAACACCCGAAAATTCGATATTTTGGGGTCCCAGAAGCGATTTGTACATACCTACTCAGATACAGGCCAAAGACATGCTGAAAATCGATATTTTAGGTACCCAAAGTCAAGATGTGTATGCATCCTCTGCACCCGTTTATATCCTAAACTGAACCTCAAAACACCCGACAATTCGATATTTTTGGGTCCCAGAAGCGATCTGTACATGCCTATTCGGTGCTAGAATGTTTTCAAAATATAGGCTCAAAACATGCGAAAAATCGATATTTTTAAATGTCCAAAGTCGATACGTGCATACATCTTCAGTACCCGTTTATATCTCAAATTCAGGCTCAAAACACCCGAAAATTCGGTATTTTTGGGTCCTAGAAGCGATCTGTACATGCCTACTCCTAGTTATAATGTTTTCAGGAAACAGACCTAAAACATGCTCAAAATCGATATTTTAGTTGCCCAAAAATCGATAAGTGCATGCATCTTCAGTACCCGTTTATATCTCAAATTCAGGCTCAAAACACCCGAAATTTCGATATTTTGGGGTCTCAGAAGTGATTTGTACATGCCTATTCCGTGTTAGAGTATTATCAAAGTACAGGCCCAAAACATACTGAAAATCGATCATTTAGGTTCCCAAAAGTCGATATGTGCATGAATCTTCTGTACTCTTTTATATTTCAAATTCAGACTCCAAAAACAAAAAAAATCGATATTTTGGGGTCGCAGAAGCGATCTGTACATGCCTACTCCGTGTTAGAGTATTTTCAAAATACAAGCCCAAAACATGCTGAAAATCGATATTTTAGGTGCCCAAAGTCAATATGTGCATGCATCTTCTGAACCCGTTTATATCTCAAATTCAGGCTCAAAACACCCGAAAATTCGATATTTTGGGGTCCCAGAAGCGATCTGTACATGCCTACTCAGTGCTAGAATATTTTCAAAATATAGTCCCAAAACATGCTAAAAATCGATATTTTAGGTGACCAAAATCGATATGTCAAATTCAGGCACAAAAACACCTGAAAATTCGATATTTTGGGGTTCCAGAAGCGATCTGTACATGCCTACTCCGTGTTAGAGTATTTTCAAAATACACGCCCAAAACATACTAAAAATCGATCTTTTAGGTGCCCAAAAGTCGATATGTGCATGCATCTTCTATACCCGTTTATATCTCAAATTCTGGCTCCAAACACCCGAAAATTCGATATTTTGGCGTCCCAGAGGCGATTTGTACATTCCTACTCAGATACAGGCCCAAGACATGCTGAAAATCGATATTTTAGGTACCCAAAGTCAAGATGTGTATGCATCTTCTGCACCCGTTTATATCCCAAATTGAACCTCAAAACACCTGACAATTCGATATTTTTGGGTCCCAGAAGCGATCTGTACATGCCTATTCAGTGCTAAAATGTTTTCAAAATATAGGCTCAAAACATGCGAAAAATCGATATTTTAAGTGTCCAAAGTCGATATGTGCATGTATCTTCCGTTCCAGTTTATATCTCAAATTCAGGCTCAAAACAACCGAAAATTCGGTATTTTTGGGTCCTAGAAGCGATCTGTACATGCCTACTCCTAGTTAGAATGTTTTCAAGACACAGACCCAAAACATGTTCAAAATCGATATGTTAGGTGCCCAAAAGTCGATATGTGCATGCATTTTCAGTTCCCGTTTATATCCCAAATTCAACCTCAAAACACCCGAAAATTCGATATTTTGGGGTCCCAGAAGCGATCTGTACATGCCTACTCCGTGTTAGAGTATTTTCAAAATACAGGCCCAAAACATACTGAAAATCAAAATTTTAGGTGCCCAAAGTCAATATGTGTATGCATCTTCTGCACCCGTTTATATCCCAAATTCAACCTTAAATCACCTGAAAATTCGATATTTTTGGGTCCCAGAAGCGATCTGTACATGCCTACTCTGTGTTAGAATGTTTTCAAAATATAGGCTCAAAACATGCCAAAAATCGATATTTTAATTGTCCAAAGTCGATATGTGCATGCATCTTCTGTACCCGTTTATATCTCAAATTCAACCTTAAATCACCTGAAAATTCGATATTTTGGGATCCAAGAAGCGATCTGTACATGCCTTCTTCGTGTTAGAGTATTTTCAATCTACAGGCCAAAAACATGCTGAAAATCGATATTTTAAGTGTCCAAAGTCGATATGTGTATGCATCATCTGTAGCCGTTTATATCTCCAATTCAACCTTAAATCACCTGAAAATTCGGTATTTTGGGGTCCAAGAAGCGATCTGTACATGCGTACTCAGTGCTAGAACTTTTTCAAAATATAGGCTCAAAACATGCGAAAAATCGATATTTTAAGTGTGAAAGTCGAAATGTGCATGCATCTTCTGTACCCGTTTATATCTCAAATTCAGCCTCAAAACACCCGAAAATTCGGTATTTTTGATTCCCAGAAGCGATCTGTACATGCCTACTCAGTGCAAGAATATTTTCAAAATATACCCCCAAAACATGCTGAAAATCGATATTTTAGGTGCCCAAAATTGATATATCAAATTCAGTCACAAAAACACCCGAAATTTCGATATTTTGGGGTCCCAGAAGCGATCTGTACATGCCTACTCCTTGTTAGAGTATTTTCAAAATACAGGCCCAAAACATACTGAAAATCGATCATTTAGGTGCCCAAAAGTCGATATGTGCATGCATCTTCTGTACTCTTTTATATTTCATATTCAGACTTCAAACACACGAAAATTCGATATTTTGGGGTCCCACAAGCGATCTATACATGCCTACTCCGTGTTAGAGTATTTTCATATTACAGGCCCAAAACATACTGAAAATCGATATTTTAGGTGTAGAAAGCCAATATGTGTATGCATCTTCTGCACCCGTTTATATCCCAAATTCAACCTCAAAACACCCGAAAATTCGAAATTTTGGGGTCCCAGAAGCGATCTGTACATGCATACTCAGTGCTAGAATGTTTTCAAAATATAGGCTCAAAACATGGGAAAAATCGATATTTTTAAATGTCCAAAGTCGATATGTGCATGCATCTTCAGTACCCGTTTATATCTCAAATTCAGGCTCAAAACACCCGAAAATTCGATATTTTGGGCTCCAAGAAGCGATCTGTACATGCCTACTCTGTGTTAGAGTATATTCAAAATACAAGCCCAAAACATGCTGAAAATCGATATTTTAGGTGCCCAAAGTCAATATGTGCATGTATCTTCTGTACCCGTTTATATCTCAAATTCAGGCTCCAAACACCCGAAAATTCGATATTTTGGGGTCCTAGAAGCAATCTGTACATGCCTACTCAGTGCTAGAATATTATCAACATATAGGCACAAAACATGCTAAAAATCGTTATTTTAGGTGCCCAAAATCGATATGTCAAATTCAGGCACAAAAACACCCGAAAATTCGATATTTTTGGGTCCCAGAAGCGATCTGTACATACCTAATCCGTGTTAGAGTAATTTCAAAATACATGCAAAAAACATACTGAAAATCGATCTTTTAGGTGCCCAAAAGTCGATATGTGCATGTATCTTCTGTACCCGTTTATATCTCAAATTCAGACTCCAAACAAACGAAAATTCGATATTTTGGGTTCCAAGAAGCGATCTGTACATGCCTACTCCCTGTAAGAGTATTTTCAAAATACAAGCCTAAAACATGCTGAAAATCGATATTTTAGGTGCCCAAAGTCAATATGTGCATGCATCTTCTGTACCCGTTTATATCTCAAATTCAGGCTCAAAACACCCGAAAATTCGATATTTTGGGGTCCCAGAAGCGATCTGTACATGCCTACTCAGTGCTAGAATATTTTCAAAATATAGGCCCAAAACATGCTAAAAATCGATATTTTAGGTGACCAAAATCGATATGTCAAATTCAGGCACAAAAACACCCGAAAATTCGATATTTTGGGGTTCCAGAAGCGATCTGTACATGCCTACTCCGTGTTAGAGTATTTTCAAAATACACGCCCAAAACATACTAAAAATCGATCTTTTAGGTGCCCAAAAGTCGATATGTGCATGCATCTTCTATACCCGTTAATATTTCAAATTCAGGCTCCAAACACCCGAAAATTCGATATTTTGGCGTCCCAGAGGCGATTTGTACATGCCTACTCAGATACAGGCCCAAGACATGCTGAAAATCGATATTTTAGGTACCCAAAGTCAAGATGTGTATGCATCGTCTGCACCCGTTTATATCCCAAATTGAACCTCAAAACACCCGACAATTCGATATTTTTGGGTCCCAGAAGCGATCTGTACATGCCTATTCAGTGCTAAAATGTTTTCAAAATATAGGCTCAAAACATGCGAAAAATCGATATTTTTAAATGTCCAAAGTCAATATGTGCATGCATCTTCTGAACCCGTTTATATCTCAAATTCAGGCTCAAAACACCCGAAAATTCGATATTTTGGGGTCCCAGAAGCGATCTGTACATGCCTACTCAGTGCTAGAATATTTTCAAAATATAGTCCCAAAACATGCTAAAAATCGATATTTTAGGTGACCAAAATCGATATGTCAAATTCAGGCACAAAAACACCTGAAAATTCGATATTTTGGGGTTCCAGAAGCGATCTGTACATGCCTACTCCGTGTTAGAGTATTTTCAAAATACACGCCCAAAACATACTAAAAATCGATCTTTTAGGTGCCCAAAAGTCGATATGTGCATGCATCTTCTATACCCGTTTATATCTCAAATTCAGGCTCCAAACACCCGAAAATTCGATATTTTGGCGTCCCAGAGGCGATTTGTACATTCCTACTCAGATACAGGCCCAAGACATGCTGAAAATCGATATTTTAGGTGCCTAAAGTCAATATGTGTATGCATCTTCTGCACCCGTTTATATCCCAAATTCAACCTCAAAACACCCGAAAATTCGAATTTTTTGGGTTCCAGAAGCGGTCTGTACATGCCTAGTCAGTGCTAGAATGTTTTCAAAATATAGGCTCAAAACATGCGAAAAATCGATATTTTAAGTGTCCAAAGTCGATATGTGCATGTATCTTCCGTTCCAGTTTATATCTCAAATTCAGGCTCAAAACAACCGAAAATTCGGTATTTTTGGGTCCTAGAAGCGATCTGTACATGCCTACTCCTAGTTAGAATGTTTTCAAGACACAGACCCAAAACATGTTCAAAATCGATATGTTAGGTGCCCAAAAGTCGATATGTGCATGCATCTTCAGTACTCGTTTATATCTGAAATTCAGGCTCAAAACACCCGAAAATTCGATATTTTGGGGTCCAAGAAGCGATCTGTACATGCCTACTCCATGTTAGAGTATTTTCAAAATACAGGCCTAAAACATGCTGAAAATCGATATTTTAGGAGCCCAAAGTCAATATGTGCATGCATCTTCTGTACCCGTTTATATCCCAAATTCAACCTCAAAACACCCGAAAATTCGATATTTTGGGGTCCCAGAAGCGATCTGTACATGCCTACTCCGTGTTAGAGTATTTTCAAAATACAGGCCCAAAACATACTGAAAATCAAAATTTAAGGTGCCCAAAGTCAATATGTGTATGCATCTTCTGCACCCGTTTATATCCCAAATTCAACCTTAAATCACCTGAAAATTCGATATTTTTGGGTCCCAGAAGCGATCTGTACATGCCTACTCTGTGTTAGAATGTTTTCAAAATATAGGCTCAAAACATGCCAAAAATCGATATTTTAAGTGTCCAAAGTCGATATGTGCATGCATCTTCTGTACCCGTTTATATCACAAATTCAGGCTCAAAACACCCAAAAATTCGATATTTTGGGGTCCAAGAAGCGATCTGTACATGCATACTCAGATACAGGCCCAGGACATGCTGAAAATCGATATTTTAGGTGCCCAAAGTCAATATGTGTATGCTTATTCTGCACCCGTTTATATCCCAAATTCAACATCAAAACACCCGAAAATTCGATATTTTTGGGTCACAGAAGCGATCTGTACATGCCTACTCAATGCTAGAATGTTTTCAAAATATATGCTCAAAACATGCGAAAAATCGATATTTTAAGTGTCCAAAGTCGATATGTGCATGCATCTTCTGTACCGGTTTATATCTCAAATTCAGGCTCAAAACAACCGAAAATTTGGTATTTTTGGGTCCTAAAAGCGATATGTACATGCTTACTCCTAGTTAGAATGTTTTCAAAATACAGGCCCAAAACATGCTGAAAATCGATATTTTAGGTGCCCAAAGTCAATATGTGCATGCATCTTCTGTACCCGTTTATATATCAAATTCAGGCTCAAAACACCCGAAAATTCGATATTTTTGGGTCCAAGAAGCGATCTGTATATGCCTACTCAGTGCTGGAATATTTTCAAAATATAGGCCCAAAACATGCTAAAAATCGATAATTTAGGTGACCAATATCGATATGTCAAATTCTGGCTCAAAAACACCCGAAAATTCCATATTTTGGGGTCCCAGAAGCAATCTGTACATGCCTACTCCGTGTTAGAGTATTTACAAAATACACGCCCAAAACATACTGAAAATCGATCTGTTAGGTGCCCAAAAGTCGATATGTGCATACATCTTCTGTACCCGTTTATATCTCAAATTAAGGCTCCAAACACCCGGATATTCGATATTTTTGGGTCCCAGAAGCAATTTGTACATGCCTACTTAGATACAGGCGCAAGACATGCTGAAAATCGATATTTTAGGTGCCCAAAGTCAATATGTGTATGCATATTCTGCAACCGTTTATATCCCAAATTCAACCTCAAAACACCCGAAAATTCGATATTTTTAGGTCCCAGAAGCGATCTATACATGCCTACTCAATGCTAAAATGTTTTCAAAATATATGCTCAAAACATGCGAAAAATCGATATTTTAAGTGTCCAAAGTCGATATGTGCATGCATCTTCTGTACCCGTTTATATCTCAAATTCATGCTCAAAACAACCGAAAATTCGGTAATTTTGGGTCTTAGAAGCAATCTGTACATGCCTACTCCTAATTAGAATGTTTTCAAGATACAGACCCAAAACATGCTCAAAATCGATATTTTAGTTGCCCAAAAGTCGATATGTGCATGCATCTTCAGTACTCGTTTATATCTCAAATTCAAGCTCAAAACACCCGAAAATTCGATATTTTGGGGTCCAAGAAGCGATCTGTACATGCCTACTCCGTGTTAGAGTATTTTCAAAATACAGGCCCAAAACATGCTGAAAATCGATATTTTAAGATCCCAAAGTCAATATGTGCATGCATCTTCTGTACCCGTTTATATCTCAAATTCAGGCTCAAAACACTTGAAAGTTCGATATTTTGGGGTCCCAGAAGCGATCTGTACATGCCTACTTAGAGTTAGAATATTTTCAAAATATAGGCTCAAAACATGCTAAAAATCGATATTTTAGGTGACCAAAATCGATATGTCACATTCAGGCCCAAAAACACCCGAAAATTCGATATTTTGGGGTCCCAGAAGCGATCTGTACATGCCTACTCCGTGTTAGAATATTTTTCAAATACACGCCCAAAACATACTGAAAATCGATCTTTTAGGTTCCCAAAAGTCGATATGTGCATGCATCTTCAGTACCCGTTTATATCTCAAATTCAGGCTCCAAACACCGGAAAATTCGATATTTTGGGGTCCCAGAAGCGATTTGTACATGCCTACTCAGATAAAGGCCCAAGACATGCTGAAAATCGATATTTTAGGTACCCAAAGTCAAGTTGTGTATGCATAGTCTGTACCCGTTTATATCCCAAATTCAACCTCAAAACACCCGAAAAGTCGATATTTTTGGGTCCCAGAAGCGATCTGTACTATCCTACTCAGTGCTAGAATGTTTTCAAAATATAGGCTTAAAACATGCGAAAAATCGATATTTTTAAATGTCCAAAGTCGATATGTGCATGCATCTTCAGTACCCGTTTATATCTCAAATTCAGGGACAAAAACACCCGAAAACTCGATATTTTATGGTCATAGAAGCGATCTGTACATACCAACTCCGTGTTAGAGTATTTTCAAAATAAACGCCCAAAACGTACTGAAAATCAATCTTTTAGGTGCCCTAAAGTCGATATGTGCATGCATCTTCAGTACTCGTTTATATCTCAAATTCAGGCTCCAAACACCCGAAAATTCGATATTTTTGGGTCCCAGAAGCGATCTGTACATGCCTACTCTGTGTTAGAATGTTTTCAAAATATAGGCTCAAAACATGCCAAAAATCGATATTTTAAGTGTCCAAAGTCGATATGTGCATGCATCTTCTGTACCCGTTTATATCACAAATTCAGGCTCAAAACACCCGAAAATTCGATATTTTGGGGTCCAAGAAGCGATCTGTACATGCATACTCAGATACAGGCCCAGGACATGCTGAAAATCGATATTTTAGGTGCCCAAAGTCAATATGTGTATGCTTATTCTGCACCCGTTTATATCCCAAATTCAACATCAAAACACCCGAAAATTCGATATTTTTGGGTCCCAGAAGCGATCTATACATGCCTACTCAATGCTAAAATGTTTTCAAAATATATGCTCAAAACATGCGAAAAATCGATATTTTAAGTGTCCAAAGTCGATATGTGCATGCATCTTCTGTACCCGTTTATATCTCAAATTCATGCTCAAAACAACCGAAAATTCGGTAATTTTGGGTCTTAGAAGCAATCTGTACATGCCTACTCCTAATTAGAATGTTTTCAAGATACAGACCCAAAACATGCTCAAAATCGATATTTTAGTTGCCCAAAAGTCGATATGTGCATGCATCTTCAGTACTCGTTTATATCTCAAATTCAGGCTCAAAACACCCGAAAATTCGATATTTTGGGGTCCAAGAAGCGATCTGTACATGCCTACTCCGTGTTAGAGTATTTTCAAAATACAGGCCCAAAACATGCTGAAAATCGATATTTTAAGATCCCAAAGTCAATATGTGCATGCATCTTCTGTACCCGTTTATATCTCAAATTTAGGCTCAAAACCCTTGAAAGTTCGATATTTTGGGGTCCCAGAAGCGATCTGTACATGCCTACTTAGAGTTAGAATATTTTCAAAATATAGGCCCAAAACATGCTAAAAATCGATATTTTAGGTGACCAAAATCGATATGTCACATTCAGGCCCAAAAACACCCGAAAATTCGATATTTTGGGGTCCCAGAAGCGATCTGTACATGCCTACTCCGTGTTAGAATATTTTTCAAATACACGCCCAAAACATACTGAAAATCGATCTTTTAGGTGCCCAAAAGTCGATATGTGCATGCATCTTCAGTACCCGTTTATATCTCAAATTCAGGCTCCAAACACCCGAAAATTCGATATTTTGGGGTCCCAGAAGCGATTTGTACATGCCTACTCAGATAAAGGCCCAAGACATGCTGAAAATCGATATTTTAGGTACCCAAAGTCAAGTTGTGTATGCATAGTCTGTACCCGTTTATATCCCAAATTCAACCTCAAAACACCCAAAAATTCGATATTTTTGGGTCCCAGAAGCGATCTGTACATGCCTACTCAGTGCTAGAATGTTTTCAAAATATAGGCTCAAAACAAGCGAAAAATCTATATTTTTAAATGTCCTAAGTCGATATGTGCATGCATCTTCAGTACCCGTTTATATCTCAAATTCAGGGACAAAAACACCCGAAAACTCGATATTTTATGGTCATAGAAGCGATCTGTACATACCAACTCCGTGTTAGAGTATTTTCAAAATAAACGCCCAAAACGTACTGAAAATCAATCTTTTAGGTGCCCTAAAGTCGATATGTGCATGTATCTTCTGTAACCGTTTATATCTCAAATTCAGACTCCAAACACCCGAAAATTTGATATTTTGGGGTCCCAGAAGCGATCTGTACATGCCTACTCCGTGTTAGAGTATTTTCAAATTACAGGCCCAAAACATACTGAAAATCGATATTTTAGGTGCCCAAAGTTAATATGTGTATGCATCTTCTGCACCCGTTTATATCCCAAATTCAACCTTAAATCACCTGAAAATTCGATATTTTTGGGTCCCAGAAGCGATCTGTACATGCCTACTCAGTGCTAGAATGTTTTCAAAATATATGCTCAAAACATGCGAAAAAAGGATATTTTAAAGTGTCAAAAGTCGATATGTGCATGCATCTTCTGTACCCGTTTATATCTCAAATTCAGGCTCAAAACAACCGAAAATTCGGTATTTTTGGGTCCTAGAAGCGATCTGTGCATGCCTACTCCTAGTTAGAATGTTTTCAAGATACACACCCAAAACATTCTCAAACTCGATATTTTAGGTGCCCAAAAGTCGATATGTGCATGCATCTTCAGTACTCGTTTATATCTCAAATTCAGGCTCAAAACACCCGAAAATTCGATATTTTGGGGTCCAAGAAGCGATCTGTACATGCCTACTCCGTGTTAGAGTATTTTCAAAATACAGGCCCAAAACATACTGAAAATCAAAATTTTAGGTGCCCAAAGTCAATATGTGTATGCATCTTCTGCACCCGTTTATATCCCAAATTCAACCTTAAATCACCTGAAAATTCGATATTTTTGGGTCCCAGAAGCGATCTGTACATGCCTACTCTGTGTTAGAATGTTTTCAAAATATAGGCTCAAAACATGCCAAAAATCGATATTTTAAGTGTCCAATGTCGATATGTGCATGCATCTTCTGTACCCGTTTATATCTCAAATTCAGGCTCAAAACACCCGAAAATTCGATATTTTGGGGTCCAAGAAACGATCTGTACATGCCTACTTCGTGTTAGAGTGTTTTCAAACTACAGGCTCAAAATATGCTGAAAATCGATATTTTAGGTGCCCAAAGTCATTATGTGCATGCATCTTCTGTACCCGTTTATATCTCAAATTCAACCTTAAATCATCTGAAAATTCGATATTTTGGGGTCCCAGAAGCGATCTGTACATGCGTACTCAGTGCTAGAATGTTTTCAAAATATAGGCTCAAAACATGCGAAAAATCTATATTTTAAGTGTCCAAAGTCGATATGTGCATGCATCTTTTGTACCCGTTTATATCTCAAATTCAGCCTCAAAACCGACGAAAATTCGGTATTTTTGGGTCCCAGAAGCAATCTGTACATGCCTACTCAGTGCAAGAATATTTTAAAAATATAGCCCCAAAACATGCTAAAAATCGATATTTTAGGTGCCCAAAATCGATATGTAAAATTCAGGCACAAAAACACCCGAAAATTCGATATTTTGGGATCCCAGAAGCGTTCTGTACATGCCTACTCCGTTTTAGAGTATTTTCAAAATACAGGCCCAAAACATACTGAAAATCGATATTTTAGGTGCCCAAAGCCAATATGTGTATGCATCTTCTGCACCCGTTTATATCCCAAATTCAACCTCAAAACACCCGAAAATTCGGTATTTTGGGGTCCCAGAAGCGATTTGTACATGCCTACTCAGATACAGGCCCAGGACATGCTGAAAATCGATATTTTAGCTGCCCAAAGTCAATATGTGTATGCATATTCTGCACCCGTTTATATCCCAAATTCAACATCAAAACACCCGAAAATTCGATATTTTTGGGTCACAGAAGCGATCTGTACATGCCTACTCAATGCTAGAATGTTTTCAAAATATATGCTCAAAACATGCGAAAAATCGATATTTTAAGTGTCCAAAGTCGATATGTGCATGCATCTTCTGTACCCGTTTATATCTCAAATTCAGGCTCAAAACAACGGAAAATTTGGTATTTTTGGGTCCTAGAAGCGACCTGTACATGCCTACTCCTAGTTAGAATGTTTTCAAAATACAGACCCAAAACATGCTGAAAATCGATATTTTAGGTGCCCAAAGTCAATATGTCCATGCATCTTCTGTACCCGTTTATATATCAAATTCAGGCGCAAAACACCCGAAAATTCGATATTTTTGGGTCCAAGAAGCGATCTGTACATGCCTACTCAGTGCTGGAATATTTTCAAAATATAGGCCCAAAACATGCTAAAAATCGATAATTTAGGTGACCAATATCGATATGTCAAATTCATGCTAAAAAACACCCGAAAATTCCATATTTTGGGGTCCCAGAAGCGATCTGTACATGCCTACTCCGTGTTAGAGTATTTACAAAATACACGCCCAAAACATACTGAAAATCGATCTGTTAGGTGCCCAAAAGTCGATATGTCCATACATCTTCTGTACCCGTTTATATCTCAAATTAAGGCTCCAAGCACCCTAAAATTCGATATTTTTGGGTCCCAGAAGCAATTTGTACATGCCTACTCAATGCTAAAATGTTTTCAAAATATATGCTCAAAACATGCGAAAAATCGATATTTTAAGTGTCCAAAGTCGATATGTGCATGCATCTTCTGTACCCGTTTATATCTCAAATTCAGGCTCAAAACAACCGAAAATTCGGTAATTTTGGGTCTTAGAAGCGATCTGTACATGCCTACTCCTAGTTAGAATGTTTTCAAGATACAGACCCAAAACATGCTCAAAATCGATATATTAGGTGCTCAAAAGACGATATGTGCATGCATCTTCAGTACTCGTTTATATCTCAAATTCAGGCTCAAAACACCCGAAAATTCGATATTTTGGGGTCCAAGAAGCGATCTGTACATGCCTACTCCGTGTTAGAGTATTTTTAAAATACAGGCCTAAAACAAGCTGAAAATCGATATTTTAGGAGCCCAAAGTCAATATGTGCATGCATCTTCTGTACCCGTTTATATCCCAAATTCAACCTCAAAACACCCGAAAATTCGATATTTTGGGTCCCAGAAGCGATCTGTACATGCCTACTCAATGCAAAAATGTTTTCAAAATATATGCTCAAAACATGCGAAAAATCGATATTTTAAGTGTCCAAAGTCGATATGTGCATGTATCTTCTGTACCCGTTTATATCTCAAATTCAGGCTCAAAACAACTGAAAATTCGGTATTTTTGGGTCCTAGAAGCGATCTGTGCATGCCTACTCCTAGTTAGAATGTTTTCAAGATACAGACCCAAAACATGCTCAAACTCGATATTTTAGGTGCCCAAAAGTCGATATGTGCATGCATCTTCAGTACTCGTTTATATCTCAAATTCAGGCTCAAAACACCCGAAAATTCGATATTTTGGGGTCCAAGAAGCGATCTGTACATGCCTACTCCGTTTTAGAGTATTTTCAAAATACAGGCCCAAAACATGCTGAAAATCGATATTTTAGGTGCCCAAAGTCAATATGTGCATGCATCTTCTGTACCCGTTTATATCTCAAATTCAGGCTCAAAACCCTTGAAAGTTCGATATTTTGGGGTCCCAGAAGCGATCTGTACATGCCTACTCAGAGTTAGAATATTTTCAAAATATAGGCCCAAAACATGCTAAAAATCGATATTTTAGGTGACCAAAATCGATATGTCACATTCAGGCACAAAAACACCCGAAAATTCGATATTTTGGGGTCCCAGAAGCGATCTGTACATGCCTACTCCGTGTTAGAATATTTTCAAAATACACGCCCAAAACATACTGAAAATCGATCTTTTAGGTGCCCAAAAGTCGATATGTGCATGCATCTTCAGTACCCGTTTATATCTCAAATTCAGGCTCCAAACACCCGAAAAATCGATATTTTGGGGTCCCATAAGCGATTTGTACATGTCTACTCAGATACAGGCCGAAGACATGCTGAAAATCGATATTTTAGGCACCCAAAGTCAAGATGTGTATGTCTATTCTGTACCCGTTTATATCCCAAATTCAACCTCAAAACACCCGAAAGTTCGATATTTTTGGATCCCAGAAGCGATCTGTACATGCCTACCCAGTGCTAGAATGTTTTCAAAATATAGGCTCAAAACATGCGAAAAATCGATATTTTTAAATGTCCAAAGTCGATATGTGCATGCATCTTCAGTACCCGTTTATATCTCAAATTCAGGTTCAAAACACCCGAAAATTCGATATTTTGGGGTCCAAGAGGCGATCTGTACATTCCTACTCTGTGTTAGAGTATTTTCAAAATACAGGCCCAAAAACATGCTGAAAATCGATATTTTAGGTGCCCAAAGTCAATATGTGCATGTATCTTCTGTACCCGTTTATATCTCAAATTTAGGCTCAAAACACCCGAAAATTCGATATTTTGGGGTCCTAGAAGCGATCTGTATATGCCTACTCAGTGCTAGAATATTTTCAAAATATAGGCCCAAAACATACTAAAAATCGATATTTTAGGTGCCCAAAATCGATATGTCAAATTCAAGGACAAAAACACCCGAAAATTCGATATTTTAGGGTCCCAGAAGCGATCTGTACATACCTACTCCGTGTTAGAGTATTTTCAAAATACACGCCCAAAACGTACTGAAAATCAATCTTTTAGGTGCCCAAAAGTCGATATGTGCATGTATCTTCTGTACCCGTTTATATCTCAAATTCAGACTCCAAACACCCGAAAATTTGATATTTTGGGGTCCCAGAAGCGATCTGTACATGCCTACTCAGTGCTAGAATGTTTTCAAAATATATGCTCAAAACATGCGAAAAATCGATATTTTAAGTGTCCTAAGTCGATATTTGCATGCATCATCTGGACCCGTTTATATATCAAATTCAGGCTCAAAACAACCGAAAATTCGGTATTTTTGGGTCCTAGAAGCGATCTGTGCATGCCTACTTCGTGTTAGAGTATTTTCAAACTACAGGCTCAAAACTTGCTGAAAATCGATATTTTAGGTGCCCAAAGTCATTATGTGCATGCATCTTCTGTACCCGTTTATATCTCAAATTCAACCTTAAATCACCTGAAAATTCGATATTTTGGGGTCCCAGAAGCGATTTGTACATGCCTACTCAGATACAGGCCCATGACATGCTGAAAATTGATATTTTAGGTTCCCAAAGTCAATATGTGTATGCATCTTTTGCACCCGTTTATATCCCAAATTCAGGCTCAAAACACCCGAAAATTCGATATTTTTGGGTGTCAGAAGCGATCTGTACATGCCTACTCCGTGTTAGAGTATTTTCAAAATACAGGCCCAAAATAAAATATCGGCTCAAAACATGCTAAAAATCGATATTTTAGGTGCCCAAAATTCTATATGTGGATGCATCTTCAGTACCCGTTTATATATCAAATTCAGGCTCAAAACACCCGAAAATTCGATATTTTGTGGTCCAAGAAGCGATCTGTACATGCCTACTCCGTTTTAGAGTATTTTCAAAATACAGGCCCAAAACATGCTACTTAGAATTTCTAAGTAGGAAAATGCCAGACTATGATTTAGATTTGGGTATGCTAATATCTTCCTTCCTTGAATTAATTAAACTTTGTGTTTCAACCAATGCTTTTTCTTTTAATGATAAATTCTTCATTCAGCGATTTGGTAATGCTATGGGGTCGCCATTATCCCCCATCCTTAGTAATTTGTATATGGAATTTTTTGAAACTGAGTTATTATCCAACATTGCACCCCCAAATCTAATATGGCATAGGTATGTAGATGACACTTTCTCCTTTTGGCCCAACAGTCTCAATAATTTTGAAGATTTCTTTTGCAAATTAAATGACTTGGTTCCATCTATCAATTTCAAAATTGAATGGGAAATTGATGGGTCCCTACCTTTCCTTGATGTTTTGGTTACTAAAATTAATGACTTCCCTACTTTCACTGTCTATAGGAAACCCACTCATTGTGATATGTACATTCATTTTTTCTCTTATCATAATGATTCTATCAAAATGTCTGTCATAGCTACCTTGTTTCTCAGAGCATTAAGAATTTGTAGCCCCAAAAATTTAGAGGTAGAAAACAACAAAATTTGGATTATATTCCGTAACTTGAAATATCCTGATTGGTTTATCAGAAAAGCTTGTTATAAGGCTAGGAAAACCTTCTATGTTCCTAAATGTCAGTCAGAAAAGAAACCTTATTTATGTCTTCCTTATGTAAAAAGTCTGGAAAAAATTCAGTCAGTTAGCAGAGAACTTGATGTAAACATAGCCTTCAAATATACTTCTAGCATCAAAACCACTCTTGTAAGAAATAATGCCACTGTTCAGCCCCAAGCAGGAGTATACAAAATTCCTTGCAAAGACTGTGACTTAGTTTATATAGGTGAAACTGGGAGATCTTTAGATGTTAGAATGAAAGAACATAAACGAGATATGACGAATTGTAACACAAATAATGCTAACTTTGTCCATGCATATGACAACAACCACTGTATTGATTGGAATTCTGGTAAAATGATAATTAAGTGCAACAATTTCAAGAAACGTAGAATATTAGAATCAGTATGTATACAGCACTATAAAAACTTTAACTTAAATGAAGGTATGTTCAAACTAGATCCATTAATGAGAGCACTAGTGGTCAAATCCCTCCCAGATGTGGGGTCGGGTCCCTGAAGAATGGCCAGGTCAGGTCGGTTGGGTGATGCGAGGTGAGGTGTGGTCTGTCTGTCATCAGAACACACCATGTCCCTCCCTCCCCCTGTCAGCTACTTATTTTCCTTTCATGTTTCATTCAACTCTGTACTGCTGAAGAGGGAGGTAGTTGCCTCCGAAACGTCCATATTAAATACTTTTTGTCTATAAAAAGTGGGTTTTTCTTAGCATGCTGCTCTTCACGTCATAGTGAATTACCACTCCACTGAATAGGCATGTACAGATCGCTTCTGGGACCCAAAAATCTCGAATTTTCGGGTGTTTTGAGGTTGAATTTGGGATATATACGGGTGCAGAAGATGCATACACATATTAACTTTGGGCACCTAAAATATCGATTTTTAGCATGTTTTGGGCCTGTATTTGAGTAGGCATGTACAGATCGCTTCTGGGACAAAAAAATATTAAATTTTCGGGTGCTTGGAGCCTGAATTTGAGATATAAAAGGGTACAGAAGATGCATGTATATATCGACTTTTGGGCACCTAAAAGATCGATTTTCAGTATCTTTTGGGCCTGTATTTTGAAAATACTCTAACACGGAGTAGGCATGCACAGATCGCTATGGGACCCCAAAATATCGAATTTTCGGGTGTTTTATGCCTGAATTTGAGATATCGACTTTGGGCACCTAAAATATCGATTTTCAGCATGTTTTTTAGCCTATATTTTAAAAATATTCTAGCACTTAGTAGGCATGTACAGATCCCTTCTGGGACTCCAAAATATCGAATTTTCGGGTGTTTTGAGCCTGAATTTGAAATATAAACGGGTACTGAAGATGCATCCACATATCGACTTTTGGGCACCTAAAATATCGATTTTGAGAATGTTTTGGGTCTATATCTTTAAAACATTCTAACTAGGAGTAGGCATGTACAGATCGCTTCTAGGACCCAAAAATACCGAATTTTCGGGTGTTTTGAGCCTGAATTTGAGATATAATCGGGTACAGAAGATGCATGCACATATCGAATTTGGACACTTAAAATATCGATTTTTAGCATGTTTTGGGCCTATATTTTGAAAATATTCTAGCACTGAGTAGGCATGTACAGTTCGCTTCTGGGACCCCAAAATTTCGAATTTTCGGGTGTTTTGAGCCTGAATTAGAGATATAAACGGGTACAGAAGATGCATGCACATATTGACTTTGGGCACCTAAAATATCGATTTTCAGCATGTTTTAGGCCTGTATTTTGGAAATACTCTAACACGGAGTACGCATGTACAGATCGCTTCTGGGACTCAAAAATATCGAATTTTCGGGTGTTTTGAGGTTGAATTTGGGATATAAACGGGTGCAGAAGATCCATACACATATTAACTTTGGGTACCTAAAAAATCGATTTTCAGCATGTTTTGGGCCTGTATTTTGAAAATACTCTAACACAGAGTAGGCATGTACAGATCGCTTCTGGGACTTCAAAATATCGAATTTTCAGGTGTTTGGAGCATGAATTTGAGATATAAACGGGTACAGAAGATGCATGCACATATCGACTCTTGGGCACCTAAAAGATCGATTTTCAATATGTTTTGGGCCTGTATTTTGAAAATCCTCTAACATGGAGTAGGCATGTACAGATCGCTTCTGGGACCCCAAAATATCGAATTTTCGGGTGTTTCGTGCCTGAATTTGAGATATCGACTTTGGGCACCTAAAATATCGATTTTTAGAATGTTTTTGGCCTATATTTTGAAAATATTCTAGCACTGAGTAGGCATGTACAGATCGCTTCTGGGACCCCAAAATATCGAATTTTCGGGTGTTTTGAGCCTGAATTTAAGATATAAACGGGTACTAAAGATGCATGCACATATCGATTTTTGGGAAACTAAAATAACGATTTTGAGCATGTTTTGGGTCTGTATCTTGAAAACAATCTAACCAGGAGTAGGCATGTACAGATCGCTTCTAGGACCCAAAAATACCAAATTTTCGGGTGTTTTGAGCCTGAATTTGAGATATAATCGGGTACAGAAGATGCATGCAATTAAATTAAAATATCGATTTTTAGCATGTTTTGAGCCTATATTTTGAAAAATTCTAGCACTGAGTAGGCATCTACAGATCGCTTCTGGGACCCAAAAATATAGATGTTTCGGGGGTTTTGAGGTTAAATTTGGGATATAAACGGGTGTAGAAGATGCATACACATATTGACTTTAGGCACCTAAAATGTCGATTTTTAGCATGTTTTGGGCCTGTATCTAGGTAGGCATGTGCAGATCGCTTCTGGGACCCCAAAATATTGAATTTTCGGGTGTTTGGGGCCTTAATTTGAGATATAAACGGGTAAAGAAGATGCATGCACATATCGACTTTTATGCACCTAAAAGATCGATTTTCTGTATGTTTTGGGCCTGTATTTCGAAAATACTCTAACACGGAGTAGGCATGTACAGTTCGCTTCTGGGACCCCAAAATATTGAATTTTCGGGTGTTTTGAGCCTGAATTTGAGATATAAACGGGTACAGAAGATGCAAGCACATATTGACTTTGGCACCTAAAATATCGATTTTAGGCATGTTTTGGGCCTGTATTTTGAAAATACTCTAACATGGAGTAGACATGTACAGATCGCTTCTGGGACCCAAAAATATCGAATTTTCGGGTGTTTTGAGCCTGAATTTGAGATATAATCGGGTACATAAGATACATGCACATATCGACTTTGGACACTTAAAATATCGATTTTTAGCATGTTTTGAGCCTATATTTTGAAAACATTCTAGCACTGAGTAGGCATCTACAGATCGCTTCTGGGACCCAAAAATATAGAATTTTCGTGGGTTTTGAGGTTGAATTTCGGATATAAACGGGTGCAGAAGATGCATACACATATTAACTTTGGGCACCTAAAATGTCGATTTTTAGCATGTTTTGGGCCTGTATCTGCGTAGGCATGTACAGATCGCTTCTGGGATCCAAAAATATTGAATTTTCGAGTTTTTGGAGTTTGAATTTGAGACATAAACGGGTACAGAAGATGCATGCACATATTGACTTTGGCACCTAAAATATCGATTTTCAACATGTTTTGGGCCTGTATTTAGAAAATACTCTAACACGGAGTAGACATGTACGGATTGCTTCTGGGGTCCAAAAATATTGAATTTTCGAGTGTTTGGAGCTTGAATTTGAGATATAAACGGGTAAAGAAGATGCATGCACATATCGACTTTTGGGCACCTAAAAGATCGATTTTAAGCATGTTTTGGGCCTGTATTTTGAAAATACTCTAACACGGAGTAGGCATGTACAGATCGCTTCTTGGGCTTAAAATATCGAATTTTTGGGTGTTTTGAGCCTCAATTTGAGACATAAACGGGTACTGAAGATGCATGCATATATCGACTTTTAGGCATCTAAAATATCGATTTAGAGCATGTTTTGGGTCTGTATCTTGTAAACATTCTAACTAGGAGTAGGCATGTACAGATCGCTTCTAGTACCCAAAAATACCGAATTTTTGGGTGTTTTGAGCCTGAATTTGAGATATAAACGGGTACTGAAGATACATTCACATATCGACTTTTGGGCACCTAAAATATCGATTTTGAGCATGTTTTGAGCCTATATTTTGAAAATATTCTAGCACTGAGTAGGCATGTACAGGTCGCTTCTGGGACCCCAAAATACTGAATTTTCGGGTGTTTTGTGCCTGAATTTGAGATATCGACTTTGGGCACATAAAATATCGATTTATAGCATGTTTTAGGACTATATTTTGAAAATATTCTAGCACTGAGTAGGCATGTATAGATCGCTTATAGAACCCAAAAATATCGAATTTTCGGGTGTTTTGAGGTTGAATTTGGGATATAAACGGATGCAGAAGATGAATACACATATTGACTTTGGTCACCTAAAATATCGATTTTCAGCATGTTATGGGCCTGTATTTTAAAAATACTCTAACACGGAGTAGGCATGTAAAGATCGCTTCTTGGACCCCAAAATATCGAATTTTCGGGGGTTTTGAGCCTAAATTTGAGATATAAACGGGTACAGAAGATGCATGCACATATTGACTTTGGGCACCTAAAATATCGATTTTCAGCAAGTTTTGAGCCTGTATTTTGAAAATACTCTAACACGAAGTAGGCATGTACAGATCGATTCTTGGACCCCAAAATATCGAATTTTCGGGTGTTACGAGCCAGAATTTGAGATATAAACGGGTACTGAAGATGCATGCACATATCGACTTTTGGGCACCTAAACGATCGATTTTCAGTATGTTTTGGGCATGTATTTTGAAAATACTCTAACACGGAGTAGGCATGTACAGATCGCTTCTGTGACCCCAAAATATCTCATTTTCGGATGTTTTGTGCCTGAATTTGAGATATCGACTTTGGGCACCTAAAATATCGATTTTTAGCATGTTTTGGGCCTATATTTTGAAAATATTCTAGCACTAAGTAGGCATGTACAAATAGCTTCTGGGACCCCAAAATATTGAATTTTCGGGTGTTTTGAGCCTGAATTTGAGATATAAATGGATACAGATGATGCATGCACATATTGACTTTGGGCACCTTAAATATCGATTCTCAGCATGTTTTGGGCCTTCATTTTGAAAATACTCTAACACGGAGTAGGCATGTACAGATCGCTTCTTGAACCCCAAAATATCGAATTTTCGGGGGTTTTGAGCCTGAATTTGAGATATAAACGGGTACTGAAGATGCATGCACATATCGACTTTTGGGCACCTAAAATATTGATATTTGAGCATGTTTTGGGTCTGTATCTTGAAAACATTCTAACTAGGAGTAGGCATGTACAGATCGCTTCTAGGACTCAAAAAAATCGAATTTTCCTAGTGTTTTGAGCCTGAATTTGTGATATAAACGGATGCAGAAGATGCATACACATATTGACTTTGGGCACCTAAAATATCGATTTTCAGCATGTTTTGGACCTGTATTTTGAAAATACTCTAACACGGAGTAGGCATGTACAGATCGCTTCTTGGGCCCAAAAATATCGAATTTTCGGGGGTTTTGAGCCTGAATTTGAGATATAAACGGGTACTGAAGATGCATGCATATATCGACTTTTGTGCACCTAAAATATCGATTTTTAGCATGTTTTGGGCCTATATTTTGAAAATATTCTAGCACTGAGTAGGCATGTACATATCGCTTCTGGGACCCAAAAATATTGAATTTTCGGGTGTTTTGAGGTTGAATTTGGGATATAAACGGGTGCAGAAGATGCATACACATATTGACTTTGGGCACCTAAAATATTGATTTTAAGCATGTTTTGGGGCTGTATTTTGAAAATACTCTAACACGGAGTAGGCATGTACAGATCGCTTCTGGGACCCCAAAATATCGAATTTCGGGTGTTTTGTGCCTGAATTTGAGATATCGACTTTGGGCACCTAAAATATCGATTTCAGCATGTTTTGGGCCTGTATTTTAAAAATACTCTAACAAGGAGTAGGTATGTACAGATCGCTTCTTGGACCCCAAAATATCAAATTTTCGGGTATTTTGAGCCTAAATTTGAGATAGAAACCGGTACTGAAGATGCATGCATATATCGACTTTTGGGCACCTGAAATATCGATTTCTAGCATGTTTTGGGCTTATATTTTGAAAATATTCTAGCACTGAGTAGGCATGTACAGATCGCTTCTGGGACCCCAAAATATCGAATTTTCGGGTGTTTCGAGCCTGAATTTGAGATATAAACGGGTACAGAAGATGCATGCACATATTGACTTTGGGCACCTAAAATATCGATTTTCAGCAAGTTTTGGGCCTGTATTTTGAAAATACTCTAACACGGAGTAGGCATGTACAGATCGCTTCTTGGACCCCAAAATATCGAATTTTCGGGTGTTTTGAGGTTGAATTTGGGATATAAACGGATGCAGAAGCTGCATGCACATATCGACTTTTGGGCACCTAAAATATTGATATTTGAGCATGTTTTGGGTCTGTATCTTGAAAACATTCTAACTAGGAGTAGGCATGTACAGATCGCTTCTAGGACTCAAAAAAATCGAATTTTCCTAGTGTTTTGAGCCTGAATTTGTGATATAAACGGATGCTGAAGATGCATACACATATTGACTTTGGGAACCTAAAATATCGATTTTCAGCATGTTTTGGACCTGTATTTTGAAAATACTCTAACACGGAGTAGGCATGTACAGATCGCTTCTTGGGCCAAAAAATATCGAATTTTCGGGGGTTTTGAGCCTGAATTTGAGATATAAATGGGTACTGAAGATGCATGCATATATCGACTTTTGGGCACCTAAAATATTGATTTTAAGCATGTTTTGGGCCTGTATTTTGAAAATACTCTAACACGGAGTAGGCATGTACAGATCGCTTCTGGGACCCCAAAATATCGACTTTCGGGTGTTTTGTGCCTGAATTTGAGATATCGACTTTGGGCACCTAAAATATCGATTTTCAGCATGTTTTGGGCCTGTATTTTAAGAATACTCTAACAAGGAGTAGGTATGTACAGATCGCTTCTTGGACCCCAAAATATCGAATTTTCGGGTATTTTGAGCCTAAATTTGAGATAGAAACCGGTACTGAAGATGCATGCATATATCGACTTTTGGGCACCTAAAATATCGATTTCTAGCATGTTTTGGGCCTATATTTTGAAAATATTCTAGCACTGAGTAGGCATGTACAGATCGCTTCTGGGACCCCAAAATATCGAATTTTCGGGTGTTTCGAGCCTGAATTTGAGATATAAACGGGTACAGAAGATCAATGCACATATTGACTTTGGGCACCTAAAATATCGATTTTCAGCAAGTTTTGGGCATGTATTTTGAAAATACTCTAACACGGAGTAGGCATGTACAGATCGCTACTTGGACCCCAAAATATCGAATTTTCGGGTGTTTTGAGGTTGAATTTGGGATATAAACGGATTCAGAAGCTGCATGCACATATCGACTTTTCTGCACCTAAAATATCGATTTTGAGCATGTTTTGGGTCTGTATCTTGAAAACATTCTAACAAGGTGTAGGCATGTACAGATCGCTTCTAGGACTAAAAAAAAACGAATTTTCCTAGTGTTTTGAGCCTGAATTTGGGATATAAACGGATGCAGAAGATGCATACACATATTGACTTTGGGCACCTAAAATATCGATTTTCAGCATGTTTTGGGCCTATATTTTGAAAATATTCTAGCACTGAGTAGGCATGTACAGATCGCTTCTGAGACCCCAAAATATCGAATTTTCGGGTGTTTTGAGGTTGAATTTGGGATATAAACGGGTGCAGAAGATGCATACACATATTGACTTTGGGCACCTAAAATATTGATTTTAAGCATGTTTTGGGCCTGTATTTTGAAAATGCTCTAACAAGGAGTAGGCATGGACAGATCGCTTCTTGGACCCCAAAATGTCGAATTTTCAGGTGTTTTGAGCCTCAATTTGAGATATAAACGGGTACTGAAGATGCATGCATATATCGACTTTTGGGCACTTAAAATATCGATTTTGAGCATGTTTTGGGTCTATATCTTGTAAACATTCTAACTAGGAGTAGGCATGTACAGATCGCTTTTAGAACCCAAAAATACCAAATTTTCGGGTGTTTTTATCCTGAATTTGAGATATAAACGGGTAGAGAAGATGCATGCACATATCGACTTTGGACACTTAAAATATCGTTTTTTAGCATGTTTTGGGCCTGTATTTTGAAAATACTCTAACACGGAGTAGGCATGTACAAATCGCTTCTCGGACCCCAAAATATCGAATTTTCGGATGTTTTGTGCCTGAATTTGAGATTTCGACTTTGGGGACCTAAAATATCGATTTGTAGCATGTTTTGGGCCTATAATTTGAAAATATTCTAGCACTAAGTAGGCATGTACAAATAGATTCTGGGACCCCAAAATATCGAATTTTCGCGTGTTTTGAGCCTGAATTTGAGATATAAATGGATACAGATGATGCATGCACATATTGACTTTGGGCACCTAAAATATCGATTTTCAGCATGTTTTGGGCCTTCATTTTGAAAATACTCTAACACAGAGTAGGCATGTACAGATCGCTTCTTGGACCCCAAAATATCGAATTTTCGGGTGTTTTGAGCCTGAATTTGAGATATAAACGGGTACTGAAGATGAATGCACATATCGACTTTTGGGCACCTAAAATATCGATTTTGAGCATGTTTTGGGTCTGTATCTTGAAAACATTCTAACTAGGAGTAGGCATGTACAGATCGCTTCTAGGACTAAAAAAAAACGAATTTTTCTTGTGTTTTGAGCCTGAATTTGGGATATAAACGGATGCAGAAGATGCATACACATATCGACTTTGGGCACCTAAAATATCGA
Organism: Petrolisthes cinctipes; assembly: GCA_033782935.1. NCBI lineage: Eukaryota > Metazoa > Arthropoda > Malacostraca > Decapoda > Porcellanidae > Petrolisthes > Petrolisthes cinctipes. The sequence continues at coordinate 6,411,211 of JAWQEG010000030.1, forward strand.
TTTTCAGCATGTTTTGGGCCTATATTTTGAAAATATTCTAGCACTGAGTAGGCATGTATAGATCGCTTCTGGGACCCCAAAATATCGAATTTTCGGGTGTTTTGAGACTGAATTTGAGATATAAACGGGTACTGAAGATGCATGCACATATTGACTTCGGGCACCTAAAATATCGATTTTCAGCAAGTTTTGGGCCTGTATTTTGAAAATACTCTAACACGGAGTAGGCATGTACAGATTGCTTCTTGGACCCCAAAATATCGAATTTTCGGGTGTTTTGAGCCTGAATATGAGATATAAACGGGTACTGAAGATGCATGCACATATCGACTTTTGGCCACCTAAAATATCGATTTTAGGCATGTTTTGGGTCTGTAACTTGAAAACATTCTAACTAGGAGTAGGCATGTACAGTTTAGCTTCAAGGACCCAAAAATACAGAATTTTCGGGTGTTTTGAGACTGAATTTGAGATATAAACGGTTACAGAAGATGCATGCACATATCGACTTTGGACACTTAAAATATCGATTTTTAGCATGATTTGAGCCTATATTTTAAAAACATTCTAGCACTGAGTAGGCATGTACAGATCGCTTCTGGGACCCAAAAATATCGAATTTTCGGGTGTTTTGAGGTTGAATTTGGGATATAAACGGATGAAGAAGATGTATACACATATTGACTTTGGGCACCTAAAATATCGATTATCAGCATGTTTTGGGCCTGTATTTTGAAAATACTCTAAAACGGAGTAGGCATGTACAGATCGCTTATGGGACCCCAAAATATCGAATTTTCGGGTATTTTGAGCCCGAATTTGTGATATAAACAGGTACTGAAGATGCATGCATATATCGACTTTTGGGCACCTAAAATATCGATTTTTAGCATGTTTTGGGCCTATATTTTGAAAATATTCTAGCACTGAGTAGGCATGTACAGATCGCTTCTGGAACCACAAAATATCGAATTTTCGGGTGTTTTGAGGTTGAATTTGAGATATAAACGGGTACTGAAGATGCATGCACATATTGACTTTGGGCACCTAAAATATCGATTTTCAGCAAGTTTTCGGCCTGTATTTTGAAAATACTCTAACACAGAGTAGGCATGTACCGATCGCTTCTTGGACCACAAAATATCGAATTTTCGGGTGCTTTGAGCCTGAATTTGAGATATAAACGGGTACTGAAGATGCATGCATATATCGACTTTTGGGCACCTGAAATATCGATTTCTAGCATGTTTTGGGCCTATATTTTGAAAATATTCTAGCACTGAGTAGGCATGTACAGGTCGCTTCTGGGACCCCAAAATATCGAATTTTCGGGTGTTTCGAGCCTGAATTTGAGATATAAACGGGTACAGAAGATGCATGCACATATTGACTTTGGGCACCTAAAATATCGATTTTCAGCAAGTTTTGGGCCTGTATTTTGAAAATACTCTAACACGGAGTAGGCATGTACAGATCGCTTCTTGGACCCCAAAATATCGAATTTTCGGGTGTTTTGAGGTTGAATTTGGGATATAAACGGATGGAGAAGCTGCATGCACATATCGACTTTTGGGCACCTAAAATATTGATATTTGAGCATGTTTTGGGTCTGTATCTTGAAAACATTCTAACTAGGAGTAGGCATGTACAGATCGCTTCTAGGACTCAAAAAAATCGAATTTTCCTAGTGTTTTGAGCCTGAATTTGTGATATAAACGGATGCTGAAGATGCATACACATATTGACTTTGGGAACCTAAAATATCGATTTTCAGCATGTTTTGGACCTGTATTTTGAAAATACTCTAACACGGAGTAGGCATGTACAGATCGCTTCTTGGGCCAAAAAATATCGAATTTTCGGGGGTTTTGAGCCTGAATTTGAGATATAAATGGGTACTGAAGATGCATGCATATATCGACTTTTGGGCACCTAAAATATTGATTTTAAGCATGTTTTGGGCCTGTATTTTGAAAATACTCTAACACGGAGTAGGCATGTACAGATCGCTTCTGGGACCCCAAAATATCGACTTTCGGGTGTTTTGTGCCTGAATTTGAGATATCGACTTTGGGCACCTAAAATATCGATTTTCAGCATGTTTTGGGCCTGTATTTTAAGAATACTCTAACAAGGAGTAGGTATGTACAGATCGCTTCTTGGACCCCAAAATATCGAATTTTCGGGTATTTTGAGCCTAAATTTGAGATAGAAACCGGTACTGAAGATGCATGCATATATCGACTTTTGGGCACCTAAAATATCGATTTCTAGCATGTTTTGGGCCTATATTTTGAAAATATTCTAGCACTGAGTAGGCATGTACAGATCGCTTCTGGGACCCCAAAATATCGAATTTTCGGGTGTTTCGAGCCTGAATTTGAGATATAAACGGGTACAGAAGATCAATGCACATATTGACTTTGGGCACCTAAAATATCGATTTTCAGCAAGTTTTGGGCATGTATTTTGAAAATACTCTAACACGGAGTAGGCATGTACAGATCGCTACTTGGACCCCAAAATATCGAATTTTCGGGTGTTTTGAGGTTGAATTTGGGATATAAACGGATTCAGAAGCTGCATGCACATATCGACTTTTCTGCACCTAAAATATCGATTTTGAGCATGTTTTGGGTCTGTATCTTGAAAACATTCTAACAAGGTGTAGGCATGTACAGATCGCTTCTAGGACTAAAAAAAAACGAATTTTCCTAGTGTTTTGAGCCTGAATTTGGGATATAAACGGATGCAGAAGATGCATACACATATTGACTTTGGGCACCTAAAATATCGATTTTCAGCATGTTTTGGGCCTATATTTTGAAAATATTCTAGCACTGAGTAGGCATGTACAGATCGCTTCTGAGACCCCAAAATATCGAATTTTCGGGTGTTTTGAGGTTGAATTTGGGATATAAACGGGTGCAGAAGATGCATACACATATTGACTTTGGGCACCTAAAATATTGATTTTAAGCATGTTTTGGGCCTGTATTTTGAAAATGCTCTAACAAGGAGTAGGCATGGACAGATCGCTTCTTGGACCCCAAAATATCGAATTTTCAGGTGTTTTGAGCCTCAATTTGAGATATAAACGGGTACTGAAGATGCATGCATATATCGACTTTTGGGCACTTAAAATATCGATTTTGAGCATGTTTTGGGTCTATATCTTGTAAACATTCTAACTAGGAGTAGGCATGTACAGATCGCTTTTAGAACCCAAAAATACCAAATTTTCGGGTGTTTTTATCCTGAATTTGAGATATAAACGGGTAGAGAAGATGCATGCACATATCGACTTAGGACACTTAAAATATCGTTTTTTAGCATGTTTTGGGCCTGTATTTTGAAAATACTCTAACACGGAGTAGGCATGTACAAATCGCTTCTCGGACCCCAAAATATCGAATTTTCGGATGTTTTGTGCCTGAATTTGAGATTTCGACTTTGGGGACCTAAAATATCGATTTGTAGCATGTTTTGGGCCTATAATTTGAAAATATTCTAGCACTAAGTAGGCATGTACAAATAGCTTCTGGGACCCCAAAATATCGAATTTTCGCGTGTTTTGAGCCTGAATTTGAGATATAAATGGATACAGATGATGCATGCACATATTGACTTTGGGCACCTAAAATATCGATTTTCAGCATGTTTTGGGCCTTCATTTTGAAAATACTCTAACACAGAGTAGGCATGTACAGATCGCTTCTTGGACCCCAAAATATCGAATTTTCGGGTGTTTTGAGCCTGAATTTGAGATATAAACGGGTACTGAAGATGAATGCACATATCGACTTTTGGGCACCTAAAATATCGATTTTGAGCATGTTTTGGGTCTGTATCTTGAAAACATTCTAACTAGGAGTAGGCATGTACAGATCGCTTCTAGGACTAAAAAAAAACGAATTTTCCTTGTGTTTTGAGCCTGAATTTGGGATATAAACGGATGCAGAAGATGCATACACATATCGACTTTGGGCACCTAAAATATCGATTTTCAGCATGTTTTGGGCCTATATTTTGAAAATATTCTAGCACTGAGTAGGCATGTATAGATCGCTTCTGGGACCCCAAAATATCGAATTTTCGGGTGTTTTGAGACTGAATTTGAGATATAAACGGGTACTGAAGATGCATGCACATATTGACTTCGGGCACCTAAAATATCGATTTTCAGCAAGTTTTGGGCCTGTATTTTGAAAATACTCTAACACGGAGTAGGCATGTACAGATTGCTTCTTGGACCCCAAAATATCGAATTTTCGGGTGTTTTGAGCCTGAATATGAGATATAAACGGGTACTGAAGATGCATGCACATATCGACTTTTGGCCACCTAAAATATCGATTTTAGGCATGTTTTGGGTCTGTAACTTGAAAACATTCTAACTAGGAGTAGGCATGTACAGTTTAGCTTCAAGGACCCAAAAATACAGAATTTTCGGGTGTTTTGAGACTGAATTTGAGATATAAACGGGTACAGAAGATGCATGCACATATCGACTTTGGACACTTAAAATATCGATTTTTAGCATGATTTGAGCCTATATTTTAAAAACATTCTAGCACTGAGTAGGCATGTACAGATCGCTTCTGGGACCCAAAAATATCGAATTTTCGGGTGTTTTGAGGTTGAATTTGGGATATAAACGGATGAAGAAGATGTATACACATATTGACTTTGGGCACCTAAAATATCGATTATCAGCATGTTTTGGGCCTGTATTTTGAAAATACTCTAACACGGAGTAGGCATGTACAGATCGCTTATGGGACCCCAAAATATCGAATTTTCGGGTATTTTGAGCCCGAATTTGTGATATAAACAGGTACTGAAGATGCATGCATATATCGACTTTTGGGCACCTAAAATATCGATTTTTAGCATGTTTTGGGCCTATATTTTGAAAATATTCTAGCACTGAGTAGGCATGTACAGATCGCTTCTGGAACCACAAAATATCGAATTTTCGGGTGTTTTGAGGTTGAATTTGAGATATAAACGGGTACTGAAGATGCATGCACATATTGACTTTGGGCACCTAAAATATCGATTTTCAGCAAGTTTTCGGCCTGTATTTTGAAAATACTCTAACACAGAGTAGGCATGTACCGATCGCTTCTTGGACCACAAAATATCGAATTTTCGGGTGCTTTGAGCCTGAATTTGAGATATAAACGGGTACTGAAGATGCATGCATATATCGACTATTGGGCACCTAAAATATCGATTTTTTAGCATGTTTTGGGCCTATATTTTGAAAACATTCTAGCACTGATTAGGCATGTACAGATCGCTTCTGGGACCCCAAAATAGCGAATTTTCGGGTGTTTTGAGCCTGAATTTGAGATATAAACGGGTACAGAAGATGCATGCACATATTGACTTTGGGCACCTAAAATATCGATTATCAGCAAGTTTTGGGACTGTATTTTGAAAATACTCTTACACGAAGTAGGCATGTAGAGATCGCTTCTTGGACCCAAAAATATCGAATTTTCGGGTGTTTGGAGTCTGAATTTGAGATATAAACGGGTACTAAAGATGCATGCACATATCGATTTTTGGGCACCTAAAAGATCGATTTTCAGTATGTTTTGGGCCTGTATTTTTAAAATACTCTAACACGGAGTAGGCATGTACAGATCGCTTCTCGGACCCCAAAATATCGAATTTTCGGATGTTTTGTGCCTGAATTTGAGATATCGACTTTGGGCACCTAAAATATCGATTTTTAGCATGTTTTGGGCCTATATTTAGAAAATATTCTAGCACTAAGTAGGCATTTACAAATAGCTTCTTGGACCCCAAAATATCGAATTTTCGGGTGTTTTGAGCCTGAATATGAGATATAAACGGGTAGTGAAGATGCATGTACATATCGACTTTTGGCCACCTAAAATATCGATTTTAGGCATGTTTTGGGTCTGTAACTTGAAAACATTCTAACTAGGAGTAGGCATGTACAGTTTAGCTTCTAGGACCCAAAAATACCGAATTTTCGGGTGTTTTGAGACTGAATTTGAGATATAAACGGGTACAGAAGATGCATGCACATATCGACTTTGGACACTTAAAATATCGATTTTTAGCATGTTTTGAGCCTATATTTTGAAAACATTCTAGCACTGAGTAGGCATGTACATATCGCTTCTGGGAACCAAAAATATTGAATTTTCGGGTGTTTTGATGTTGAATTTGGGATATAAACAGGTGCAGAAGATGCATACACATATTGACTTTGGGCACCTAAAATATTGATTTTAAGCATGTTTTGGGCTTGTATTTTGAAAATACCCTAACACGGTGTAGGCATGGACAGATCGCTTCTTGGACCCCAAAATATCGAATTTTCGGGTGTTTTGAGCCTCAATTTGAGATATAAACAGGTACTGAAGATGCATGCATATATCGACTTTTGGGTACGTAAAATATCGATTTTGAGCATGTTTTGGGTCTGTATCTTGTAAACATTCTAACTAGGAGTAGGCATGTACAGATCGCTTTTAGAACCCAAAAATACCGAATTTTCGGGTGTTTTTATCCTGTATTTGAGATATAAACGGGTACAGAAGATGCATGCACATATCGACTTTGGACACTAAAAATATCGATTTTTAGCATGATTTGAGCCTATATTTTAAAAACATTCTAGCACTGAGTAGGCATGTACAGATCGTATCTTGGACCCCAAAATATCGAATTTTCGGGTGTTTTGAGGTTGAATTTGAGATATAAACGGGTACAGAAGATGCATGCACATATTGACTTTGGGCACCTAAAATATCGATTTTCAGCAAGTTTTCGGCCTGTATTTTGAAAATACTCTAACACAGAGTAGGAATGAACAGATCGCTTCTTGGACCCCAAAATACCGAATTTTCGGGTGTTTTGAGCCGAAATTTTAAATATAAACGGGTACTGAAGATGCATGCATATATTGACTTTAGGCACCTAAAATATCGATTTTCAGCAAGTTTTGATCCTGTATTTTGAAAATACTCTAACACGGAGTAGGCATGTACAGATCGCTTCTTGGACTCCAAAATATCGAATTTTCGGGTGTTTGGAGCCTGAATTTGAGATATAAACGGGTACTGAAGATGCATGCACATATCTACTTTTGGGCACCTAAAATATCGATTTTCAGCAAGTTTTGGGCCTGTATTTTGAAAATACTCTAACACGGAGTAGGCATGTACTGATCGCTTCTTGGACCCCAAAATATCGAATTTTCGGATGTTTTCTGCATGAATTTGAGATATCGACTTTGGGCACCTAAAATATCGATTTTCAGCAAGTTTTGGGTCTTCATTTTGAAAATACTCTAACACGAAGTAGGCATGTGCAGGTCGCCTCTTGGACCCCAAAATATCGAATTTTCGGGTGTTTTGAGCCTGAATTTGAGATATAAACGGGTACTGAAGATGCATGCACATATCGACTTTTGGGCACCAAAAAAATCGATTTTAGGCATGTTTTGGGTCTGTAACTTGAAAACATTCTAACTAGGAGTAGGCATGTACAGTTTAGCTTCTAGGACCCAAAAATACCGAATTTTCGGGTGTTTTGAGACTGAATTTGAGATATAAACGGGTACAGAAGATGCATGCACATATCGACTTTGGACACTTAAAATATCGATTTTTAGCATGTTTTGAGCCTATATTTTGAAAACATTCTAGCACTGAGTAGGCATGTACATATCGCTTCTGGGAACCAAAAATATTGAATTTTCGGGTGTTTTGATGTTGAATTTGGGATATAAACGGGCGCAGAAGATGCATACACATATTGACTTTGGGCACCTAAAATATTGATTTTAAGCATGTTTTGGGCTTGTATTTTGAAAATACCCTAACACGGTGTAGGCATGGACAGATCGCTTCTTGGACCCCAAAATATCGAATTTTCGGGTGTTTTGAGCCTCAATTTGAGATATAAACAGGTACTGAAGATGCATGCATATATCGACTTTTGGGTACGTAAAATATCGATTTTGAGCATGTTTTGGGTCTGTATCTTGTAAACATTCTAACTAGGAGTAGGCATGTACAGATCGCTTTTAGAACCCAAAAATACCGAATTTTCGGGTGTTTTTATCCTGTATTTGAGATATAAACGGGTACAGAAGATGCATGCACATATCGACTTTGGACACTAAAAATATCGATTTTTAGCATGATTTGAGCCTATATTTTAAAAACATTCTAGCACTGAGTAGGCATGTACAGATCGTTTCTTGGACCCCAAAATATCGAATTTTCGGGTGTTTTGAGGTTGAATTTGAGATATAAACGGGTACAGAAGATGCATGCACATATTGACTTTGGGCACCTAAAATATCGATTTTCAGCAAGTTTTCGGACTGTATTTTGAAAATACTCTAACACAGAGTAGGAATGAACAGATCGCTTCTTGGACCCCAAAATACCGAATTTTCGGGTGTTTTGAGCCGAAATTTTAAATATAAACGGGTACTGAAGATGCATGCATATATTGACTTTAGGCACCTAAAATATCGATTTTCAGCAAGTTTTGATCCTGTATTTTGAAAATACTCTAACACGGAGTAGGCATGTACAGATCGCTTCTTGGACTCCAAAATATCGAATTTTCGGGTGTTTGGAGCCTGAATTTGAGATATAAACGGGTACTGAAGATGCATGCACATATCTACTTTTGGGCACCTAAAATATCGATTTTCAGCAAGTTTTGGGCCTGTATTTTGAAAATACTCTAACACGGAGTAGGCATGTACTGATCGCTTCTTGGACCCCAAAATATCGAATTTTCGGATGTTTTCTGCATGAATTTGAGATATCGACTTTGGGCACCTAAAATATCGATTTTCAGCAAGTTTTGGGTCTTCATTTTGAAAATACTCTAACACGAAGTAGGCATGTGCAGGTCGCCTCTTGGACCCCAAAATATCGAATTTTCGGGTGTTTTGAGCCTGAATTTGAGATATAAACGGGTACTGAAGATGCATGCACATATCGACTTTTGGGCACCAAAAAAATCGATTTTGAGCATGTTTTGGGTCTGTATCTTGAAAACATTCTAACTAGGAGTATGTACTGATCGCTTCTAGGACTCAAAAATACAGAATTTTCGGGTGTTTGTTTTCAGCTAAAATTTGAGATATAAATGGGTACAGAAGATGCATGCACATATCGACTTTGGGCACCTAAAATATCGATTTTGAGCATGTTTTGAGCCTATATTGTGAAAACATTCTAGCACTGAGTAGGCATGTACAGATCGCTTCTGGGACCCCAAAATATCGAATTTTCGGGTGCTTCGAGGTTGAATTTGGGATATAAACGGGTGCAGAAGATGCAAACACATATTGAATTTGGGCACCTAAAATATCGATTTTCAGCATGTTTTGGGCCTGTATCTGAGTAGGCATGTACAGATCGCTTCTAAGTCCTCAAAATATCGAATTTTCGGGTGATTGGAGCCTGAATTTAAGATATAAACGGGTACAGAAGATGCATGCACATATCGATCTTTGGGCACCTAAAAGATCGATTTTCAGTATGTTTTGGGCCTGTATTTTGAAAATACTCTAACACCGAGTAGGAGTGTACAGATCGCTTCTGGGACTCCAAAATATCGATTTTTCGGGTTTTTTGTGCCTGAATTTGAGAAATCGACTTTGGGCACCTAAAATATTGATTTTTAGCATGTTTTGAGCCTATATTTCGAAAATATTCTAGCACTGAGTAAGCATGTACAGATCGCTTCTGGGACCCCAAAAAATCGAATTTTCGTGTGTTTTGAGCCTTAATTTGAGATATAAACGGGTACAGAAGATGCATGCACATATTGACTTTGGGTACCAAAAATATCGATTTTCAGCATCTTTTGGGCCTTCATTTTGAAAATACTCTAAAACGGAGTAGGCATGCACAGATCGCTTCTAGGACCCCAAAATATCGAATTTTCGGGTATTTTGAGGATGAATTTGGTATATAAATAGGTGCAGAAGATGCATGCACATATCGACTTAGGTCACTTAAAATATCGATTTTTAGCATGTTTTGAGCTTATATTTTGAAAACATTCTAGCACTGAGTAGGCATGTACAGATCGATTCTGGGACCCAAAAATATTGAATTTTCGTGTGTTTTGAGGTTCAAATATGGGATATAAACGGGTGCAGAAGATGCATACACATATTGACTTTGGGCACCTAAAATATCGATTTTCAGCATGTTTTGGGCCTGTATCTGAATAGGCATGTACAGATCGCTTCTAAGACCCCAAAATATCGAATTTTCGGGTGTTTGGAGAATGAATTTGAGATATAAACGGGTACAGAAGATGAATGCACATATCGACTTTTGGGCAAATAACAGATCGATTTTCAGTATGTTTTGGGCCTGTATTTTGAAAATACTCTAACACGGAGTAGGCATGTACAGATCGCTTCTTGGACCCCAAAATATTGAATTTTCGAGTGTTTTGTGCTTGAATTTGAGATATCGACTTTGGACACCTAAAATATCGATTTTTAGCGTGTTTTTGGTCTATATTTTGAAAATATTCTACCACTGAGTAAGCATGTACAGATCGCTTCTTGGACCCCAAAATATCGAGTTTTCGGGTGTTTTGAGCCTGAATTTGAGATATAAACGGGTACTGAAGATAAATGCACATATCGACTTTTGGGTACCAAAAAATCGATTTTAAACATGTTTTGGGTCTGTATCTTGAAAACATTTTAACTAGGAGTATGTACAGATCGCTTCTAAGACTCGAAATTACCGAATTTTTGGGTGTTTTCAGCCTGAATTTGAGATATAAACGGGTACAGAAGATGCATGCACATATCGACTTTGGACACTTAAAATATCGATTTTTAGCATGTTTTGAGCTTATATTTTGAAAACATTCTAGCACTAAGTAGGCATGTACAGATCGCTTCTGTGACCCAAAAATATCGAATTTTCGGGTGCTTCAAGGTTGAATTTGGGATATAAATGGGTGCAGAAGATGCATACACATATTGAATTTGGGCACCTAAAATATCGATTTTCAGCATGTTTTGGGCCTGTATCTGAGTAGGCATGTACATATCGCTTCTTGGACCCCAAAATATCGAAATTTCGGGTGTTTTCAGCCTAAATTTTAGATATAAACGGGTACTGAAGATGCATGCATATATCGACTTTTGGGCACCTAAAATATCGATTTTTAGCATGTTTTGGGCCTTTATTTTGAAAATATTCTAGCACTGAGTAGGCATGTATAAAACGCTTAAGGGACACCAAAATATTGAATTTTCGGGTGTTTTGAGCCTGAATTTGAGATATAATTGGATACAGATGATGCATGCACATATTGACTTTGGGCACCTAAAATATCGATATTCAGCATGTTTTGGGTCTTCATTTTGAAAATACTCTAACACGGAATAGGCATGTACAGATCGCTTCTTGGACCCCAAAATATCGAATTTTCGGGTGTTTTGAGCCTGAATTTGAGATATAAACGGGTACTGAAGATGCATGCACATATCGACTTTTGGGCACAAAAAAAATCGATTTTGAGCATGTTTTGGGTCTGTATCTTGAAAACATTCTAACTAGGAGTATGTACTGATCGCTTCTAGGACTCAAAAATACCGAATTTTCGGGTGTTTGTTTTCAGCTAAAATTTGAGATATAAACGGGTACAGAAGATGCATGCACATATCGACTTTGGACACTTAAAATATCGATTTTTAGCATGTTTTGAGCCTATATTTTGAAAACATTCTAGCACTGAGTAGGCATGTACAGATCGCTTCTGGGCCCCAAAAATATCGAATTTTCGGGTATTTTGAGGTTGAATTTGGGATGTAAACGGGTGCAGAAGATGTATACACATATTGACTTGGGCACCTAAAATATCGATTTTCAGTATGTTTTGGGCCTGTATCTGAGAAGGCATGTACAGATCGCTTCTAAGACCCCAAAAAATCGAATTTTTGGGTGTTTGGAGCCTGAATTTGAGATATCAACGGTTACAGAAGATGAATGCACATATCGACTTTTTGGCACCTAAAAGATCGATTTTTAGTATGTTTTGGGTCTATATTTTGAAAATATTCAAGCACTGAGTAAGCATGTACAGATCGCTTCTGGGACCCCAAAATATCGAATTTTCGGATGTTTTGATCCTGAATTTGAGATATAAACGGGTACAGAAGATGCATGCACATATTGACTTTGGGCACCTAAAACATCGATTTTCAGCATGTTTTGGGCCTGTATCTGAGTAGGCATGTACAGATAGATCGCTTCTAAGACCCCAAAATATCGAATTTTCGGGTGATTGGAGCCTGAATTTAAGATATAAACGGGTACAAAAGATGCATGCACATATCGATCTTTGGGCACCTAAAAGATCGATTTTCAGTATGTTTTGGGCCTGTATTTTAAAAATACTCTAACACCGAGTAGGCGTGTACAGATCGCTTCTGAGACTCCAAAATATCGATTTTTCGGGTGTTTTGTGCCTGAATTTGAGAAATCGACTTTGAGCACCTAAAATATTGATTTTTAGCATGTTTTGGGCCTATATTTTGAAAAAAATTCTAGTACTGAGTAAGCATGTACAGATCGCTTCTGGGACCCCATAATATCGAATTTTCGTGTGTTTTGAGCCTTAATTTGAGATATAAACGGGTACAGAAGATGCATGCACATAATGACTTTGGGCACCTAAAATATCGATTTTCAGCATGTTTTGGGCCTTAATTTTGAAAATACTCTAAAACGGAGTAGGCATGTACAGATCGCTTCTTGGAACCCAAAATTTCGAATTTTCGGGTGTTTTGAGCCTGAATGTGAGATATAAACGGGTACTGAAGATGCATGCACATATCGACTTTTGGGCACCTAAAATATCGATTTTTAAGCATGTTTTGGGTCTGTATCTCGAAAACATTCTAACTAGGAGTACAGATCGCTTCTAGGACCCAAAAATATAGAATTTTCGGGTGTTTTGAGCCTGAATTTGGGTTATAAACGGGTACAGAAGATGCATGCACATTTTGACTTTGGGCACCTAAAATTTCGATTTTCAGCAAGTTTTGAGCCTGTATTTTGAAAACATTCTAGCACTGAGTATGCATGTACAGATCGCTTCTGGGACCACAGAATACCGAATTTTCGGGTATTTTGAGGTTGAATTTGGGATATAAATGGGTGCAGAAGAAGCATACACATATTGACTTTGGGCATCTAAAATATCTATTTTCAGCATGTTTTGGGACTGTATTTTGAAAATACTCTAACATGATGTAGGCATGTGCAGATCGCTTCTGGGACCCCAAAATATCGGTTTTTATGGTGTTTGGAGCCTAAATTTGAGATATAAACGTGTACAGAAGATGCATTCACATATCGACTTTTAGGCACCTAAAAGATCGATTGCAGTATGTTTTGGGCCTGTATTTTGAAAATACTCTAACACGGAGTAGGCATGTACAGATCGCTTCTGGGACCCCAAAATATCGAATTTTCGGGTGTTTTGTGCCTGAATTTGAGATATCGACTTTGGGCACCTAAAATATCGATTTTCAGCATGTTTTGGGCCTGTATTTTTAAAATACTCTAACACGGAGTAGGCATGTACAGATCGCTTCTGGGACAAAAAAATATCGAATTTTCGGGGGTTTTGAGGTTGAATTTGGGATATAAACGGATGCAAAAGATGCATACACATATTGACTTTGGGCACCTAAAATATCGATTTTCAGCATGTTTTGGGCCTGTATTTTGAAAATACTCTAACGCGGAGTAGGCATGTACAATTTGCTTCTTGGACCCCAAAATATCGAATTTTCAGGTGTTTTGAGCCTGAATTTGAGATATAAACGGGTACTGAAGATGCATGCATTTTGGGAACATAAAATATCGATTTTTAGTATGTTTTGGGCCTATATTTTGAAAATATTCTAGCACTGAGTAGGCATGTACAGATCGCTTCTGGGACCCCAAAATATCGAATTTTCGGGTGTTTTGAGGTTGAATTAGAGATATAAACGGGTACAGATGATGCATGCACATATTGACTTTGGGCACCTAAAATATTGATTTTTTAACAAGTTTTTGGCCTGTATTTTGAAAATACTCTAACACGGATTAGGCATGTACAAATCGCTTCTTGGACCCCAAAATATCGAATTTTCGGGTGTTTGGAGAATGAATTTGAGATATAAACGGGTACTGAAGATGCATGCACATATCGACTTTTGGGCACCTAAAAGATCGATTTTCAGTATGTTTTGGGCCTGTATTTTGAAAATACTCTAACACGGAGTAGGCATGTACATATCGATTCTGCGACCCCAAAATATCGAATTTTCGGATGTTTCGTGCCTGAATTTGAGATATCGACTTTAGGCACCTAAAATATCGTTTTTTAGCATGTTTTGGGCCTATATTTTGAAAATATTCTAGCACTGAGTAAGCATGTACAGATCGCTTCTGGGACCCAAAAATATCGAATTTTCGTGTGTTTTGAGCCTGAATTTGAGATATAAACGGGTACAGAAGATGCATGCACATATTGACTTTGGGCACCTAAAATATCGATTTTCAGCATGTTTTGGGCCTGTATTTTGAAATTACTCTAAAATGGAGTAGGGATGTACAGATCTCTTCTTATACCCCAAAATATTGAATTTTCGGGTGTTTTGAGCTTGAATATGAGATATAAATGGGTACTGAAGATGCATGCACATATCGACTTTTGGGCACCAAAAATACCGATTTTCAGCATGTTTTGGGTCTGTATCTTGAAAACATTCTAAATAGGAGTAGGCATGTACAGATCGCTACTAGGACCCAAAAATACCGAATTTTCGGGTGTTTTGAGCCTGAATTTGAGATATAAATGGGTACAGAAGATGCATGCACATATTGACTTTTACCACTTAAAATATCGATTTTAAGCATGTTTTGAGCCTATATTTTGAAAACATTCTAGCACTGAGTAGACATGTACAGATCGGTTCTGGGACCCAAAAATATCGAATTTTAAGGGGGTTTTGAGGTTGAATTTGGAATATAAACGGGTGCAGAAGATGCATACACATATTGACTTTGGGCACCTAAAATATCGATTTTCAGCATGTTTTGGGCCTGTATCTGAGTAGGCATGTACAGATCGCTTCTAAGACCCGAAAATATCGAACTTTCGGGTGTTTCGAGCCTGAATTTGAGATATAAACGGGTACATCAGATGAATGCACATATCGACATTTGGGCACCTATAAGATCGATTTTCAGTATGTTTCGGGCCTGTATTTTGAAAATACTCTAACACGGAGTAGGCGTGTACAGATCGCTTCTGGGACCCCAAAATATCGAATTTTCGGGTGTTTTGTGCCTAAATTTGAGATATCGACTTTGGACACCTAAAATATCGATTTTTATCATGTTTTGGGTCTATATTTTGAAAATATTCTAGCACTGAGTAAGCATGTACAGATCGCTTCTAGGACCCAAAAATACCGAATTTTTGGGTGTTTCGAGCCTGAATTTGAGATATAAACGGGTACAGAAGATGCATGCACACATCGACTTTGGACACTTAAATTATCGAATTTTAGCATGTTTTGAGCCTATATTTTGAAAACATTCTAGCACTGAGTAGGCATGTACAGATCGCTTCTGGGACCCAAAAATATCGTATTTTTGGGTGTTTTGTGCCTGAATTTGAGATATCAACTTTGGGCACCTAAAATATCGATTTTTAGCATGTTTTGGGCCTATATTTTGAAAATATTCTAACACTGAGTAAGCATGTACAGATCGCTTCTGGGACCCCAAAATATCGAATTTTCGGGTGTTTTGAGCCTGAATTTGAGATATAAACGTCGAAGATGCATGCACATATTGACTTTGGGCACCTAAAATATCGATTTTCAGCATATTTTGGGTCTGTATCTTGAAAACATTCTAACTAGGAGTAGGCATGTAAAATCGCTTCTAGTACCCAAAAATACCGAATTTTCGGGTGTTTTGAGCCTGAATTTGAGATATAAACGGGTACAGAAGATGCATGCACATATTGACTTTGGACACTTAAAATATCGATTTTAAGCATGTTTTAAGCCTATATTTTTAAAATATTCTTGCACTGAGTAGACATGTACAGATCGCTTTAGGGACCCAAAAATATCGAATTTTCGGGTGTTTTGAGGTTGAATTTGGGATATAAACGGGTGCAGAAGATGCATACACATATTGACTTTGGGCACCTAAAATATCGATTTTCAGCATGTTTTGGGCCTGTATCTGAGTAGGCATGTACGCATCGCTTCTAAGACCCAAAAATATCGAATTTTCGGGTGTTTCGAGCCTGAATTTGAGATATAAACGGGTAAAGAAGATAAATGCACATATCGACTTTTGGGCAACTAAAAGATCGATTTTCAGTATGTTTTGGGCCTGTATTTTGAAAATACTCTAACACGGAGTAGGCGTGTACAGATCGCTTCTGGGACCCCAAAATATCGAATTTTCGGGTGTTTTGTGCCTGAATTTGAGATATCGACTTTGGGCACCTAAAATATCAATTTTTAGCATGTTTTGGGCCTATATTTTGAAAATATTCTAGAACTCAGTAAGCATGTACATATCGCTTCTTGGACCCCAAAATATCGAATTTTCGGGTGTTTTGAGCCTGAATTTGAGATATAAACGGGTACAGAAGATGCATGCACATATCGACTTAGGACACTTAAAATATCGATTTTTAGCATGTTTTGAGCCTATATTTTGAAAACATTCTAGCACTGAGTAGGCATGTACAGATCGCTTCTGGGACCCAAAAATATCGAATTTTCGGGTGTTTTGAGGTTGAATTTGGGATATAAACGGGTGCAGAAGATGCATACACATAATGACTTTGGGCACCTAAAATATCGATTTTCAGCATGTTGTGGGCTTGTATCTGAGTAGGCATGTACAGATCGCTTCTAAGACCCCAAAATATCGAATTTTCGGGTGTTTTGAGCCTGAATTTAAGATATCGACTTTGGGCACCTAATATATCGATTTTCAGCATGTTTTGTGCCTGTATTTTGAAAATACTCTAACACGGAGTAGGAATGTACAGATCGCTTCTTGGACCCCAAAATATCGAATTTTCGGGTGTTTAGAGCCTGAATTTGAGATATCGACTTTGGGCACCTAAAATATCGATTTTTAGCATGTTTTAGGCCTATATTTTGAAAATATTCTAGCACTGATTATGCTTGTACAGGTCGCTTCTGGGACCCCAAAATATCGAATTTTCGGTTGTTTCGAGCCTGAATTTGAGATATAAACGGGTACAGAAGATTCATGCACATTTCGACTTTGGACACTTAAAATATCGATTTTTAGCATGTTTTGAGCCTATATTTTGAAAACATTCTAGCACTGAGTAGGCATGTACAGATCGCTTCTGGGACCCAAAAATATAGAATTTTCGGGTGTTTTGTGCCTTAATTTGAGATATCGACTTTGGGCACCTAAAATATCGATTTTTAGCATGTTTTGGGCTTATATTTTGAAAATATTCTAGCACTGGGTAAGCATGTACAGATCGCTTCTTGGACCCCAAAATATCGAATTTTCGGGTGTTTTGAGCCTGAATTTAAGATATAAACGGGTACTGAAGATGCATGCACATATCGACTTTTGGGCACCTAAAATATCGATTTTGAGCATGTTTTGGGTCTGTATCTTGAAAACATTCTAACTAGGAGTAGGCATGTACAGATCGCTTCTAGGACCCAAAAATACCGAATTTTCGGGTGTTTCGAGCTTGAATTTGAGATATAAACGGGTGCAGAAGAAGCATGCACATATCGACTTAGGACACTTAAAATATCGATTTTTAGCATGTTTTGAGCCTATATTTTGAAAACATTCTAGCACTGAGTAGGCATGTACAGATCGCTTCTGGGACCCCAAAATATCGAATTTTCGGGTGTTTTGAGGTTGAATTTGGGATATAAACGGGTGCAGAAGATGCATACACATATTGACTTTGGGCACCTAAAATATCGATTTTCAGCATGTTTTGGGCTTGTATCTGAGTAGGCATGTACAGATCGCTTCTAAGACCCCAAAATATCGAATTTTCGGGTGTTTTGAGCCTGAATTTAAGATATCGACTTTGGGCACCTAAAATATCGATTTCCAGCATGTTTTGGGCCTCTATATTGAAAATACTCTAACACGGAGTAGGCATGTACAGATCGCTTCTTGGACCACAAAATATCGAATTTTCGGGTGTTTAGAGCCTGAATTTGAGATATCGACTTTGGGCACCTAAAATATCGATTTGTAGCATGTTTTAGGCCTATATTTTGAAAATATTCTAGCACTGATTAAGCTTGTACAGGTCGCTTCTGGGACCCCAAAATATCGAATTTTCGGTTGTTTCGAGCCTGAATTTGAGATATAAAAGGGTACAGAAGATGTATGCACATTTCGACTTTGGACACTTAATATATCGATTTTTAGCATGTTTTGAGCATATATTTTGAAAACATTCTAGCACTGAGTAGGCATGTACAGATCGCTTCTGGTACCCAAAAATATCGAATTTTCGGGTGTTTTGTGCCTAAATTTGAGATATCGACTTTGGGCACATAAAATATTGATTTTTAGCATGTTTTGGGCCTATATTTTGAATATATTCTAGAACTGAGTAAGCATGTACAGATCGCTTTTTGGACCCCAAAATATCGAATTTTCGGGTGTTTCGAGCCTGAATTTGTGATATAAACGGGTACAGAAGATACATGCACATATCGACTTTGGACACTTAAAATATTGATTTTTAGCATGTTTTGAGCCTATATTTTGAAAACATTCTAGCACTGAGTAGACATGTACAGATCGGTTCTGGGACCCAAAAATATCGAATTTTAAGGGGGTTTTGAGGTTGAATTTGGAATATAAACGGGTGCAGAAGATGCATACACATATTGACTTTGGGCACCTAAAATATCGATTTTCAGCATGTTTTGGGCCTGTATCTGAGTAGGCATGTACAGATCGCTTCTAAGACCCGAAAATATCGAACTTTCGGGTGTTTCGAGCCTGAATTTGAGATATAAACGGGTACATCAGATGAATGCACATATCGACATTTGGGCACCTATAAGATCGATTTTCAGTATGTTTCGGGCCTGTATTTTGAAAATACTCTAACACGGAGTAGGCGTGTACAGATCGCTTCTGGGACCCCAAAATATCGAATTTTCGGGTGTTTTGTGCCTAAATTTGAGATATCGACTTTGGACACCTAAAATATCGATTTTTATCATGTTTTGGGTCTATATTTTGAAAATATTCTAGCACTGAGTAAGCATGTACAGATCGCTTCTAGGACCCAAAAATACCGAATTTTTGGGTGTTTCGAGCCTGAATTTGAGATATAAACGGGTACAGAAGATGCATGCACACATCGACTTTGGACACTTAAATTATCGAATTTTAGCATGTTTTGAGCCTATATTTTGAAAACATTCTAGCACTGAGTAGGCATGTACAGATCGCTTCTGGGACCCAAAAATATCGTATTTTTGGGTGTTTTGTGCCTGAATTTGAGATATCAACTTTGGGCACCTAAAATATCGATTTTTAGCATGTTTTGGGCCTATATTTTGAAAATATTCTAACACTGAGTAAGCATGTACAGATCGCTTCTGGGACCCCAAAATATCGAATTTTCGGGTGTTTTGAGCCTGAATTTGAGATATAAACGTCGAAGATGCATGCACATATTGACTTTGGGCACCTAAAATATCGATTTTCAGCATATTTTGGGTCTGTATCTTGAAAACATTCTAACTAGGAGTAGGCATGTAAAATCGCTTCTAGTACCCAAAAATACCGAATTTTCGGGTGTTTTGAGCCTGAATTTGAGATATAAACGGGTACAGAAGATGCATGCACATATTGACTTTGGACACTTAAAATATCGATTTTAAGCATGTTTTAAGCCTATATTTTTAAAATATTCTTGCACTGAGTAGACATGTACAGATCGCTTTAGGGACCCAAAAATATCGAATTTTCGGGTGTTTTGAGGTTGAATTTGGGATATAAACGGGTGCAGAAGATGCATACACATATTGACTTTGGGCACCTAAAATATCGATTTTCAGCATGTTTTGGGCCTGTATCTGAGTAGGCATGTACGCATCGCTTCTAAGACCCAAAAATATCGAATTTTCGGGTGTTTCGAGCCTGAATTTGAGATATAAACGGGTAAAGAAGATAAATGCACATATCGACTTTTGGGCAACTAAAAGATCGATTTTCAGTATGTTTTGGGCCTGTATTTTGAAAATACTCTAACACGGAGTAGGCGTGTACAGATCGCTTCTGGGACCCCAAAATATCGAATTTTCGGGTGTTTTGTGCCTGAATTTGAGATATCGACTTTGGGCACCTAAAATATCAATTTTTAGCATGTTTTGGGCCTATATTTTGAAAATATTCTAGAACTGAGTAAGCATGTACATATCGCTTCTTGGACCCCAAAATATCGAATTTTCGGGTGTTTTGAGCCTGAATTTGAGATATAAACGGGTACAGAAGATGCATGCACATATCGACTTAGGACACTTAAAATATCGATTTTTAGCATGTTTTGAGCCTATATTTTGAAAACATTCTAGCACTGAGTAGGCATGTACAGATCGCTTCTGGGACCCAAAAATATCGAATTTTCGGGTGTTTTGAGGTTGAATTTGGGATATAAACGGGTGCAGAAGATGCATACACATAATGACTTTGGGCACCTAAAATATCGATTTTCAGCATGTTGTGGGCTTGTATCTGAGTAGGCATGTACAGATCGCTTCTAAGACCCCAAAATATCGAATTTTCGGGTGTTTTGAGCCTGAATTTAAGATATCGACTTTGGGCACCTAATATATCGATTTTCAGCATGTTTTGTGCCTGTATTTTGAAAATACTCTAACACGGAGTAGGAATGTACAGATCGCTTCTTGGACCCCAAAATATCGAATTTTCGGGTGTTTAGAGCCTGAATTTGAGATATCGACTTTGGGCACCTAAAATATCGATTTTTAGCATGTTTTAGGCCTATATTTTGAAAATATTCTAGCACTGATTATGCTTGTACAGGTCGCTTCTGGGACCCCAAAATATCGAATTTTCGGTTGTTTCGAGCCTGAATTTGAGATATAAACGGGTACAGAAGATTCATGCACATTTCGACTTTGGACACTTAAAATATCGATTTTTAGCATGTTTTGAGCCTATATTTTGAAAACATTCTAGCACTGAGTAGGCATGTACAGATCGCTTCTGGGACCCAAAAATATAGAATTTTCGGGTGTTTTGTGCCTTAATTTGAGATATCGACTTTGGGCACCTAAAATATCGATTTTTAGCATGTTTTGGGCTTATATTTTGAAAATATTCTAGCACTGGGTAAGCATGTACAGATCGCTTCTTGGACCCCAAAATATCGAATTTTCGGGTGTTTTGAGCCTGAATTTAAGATATAAACGGGTACTGAAGATGCATGCACATATCGACTTTTGGGCACCTAAAATATCGATTTTGAGCATGTTTTGGGTCTGTATCTTGAAAACATTCTAACTAGGAGTAGGCATGTACAGATCGCTTCTAGGACCCAAAAATACCGAATTTTCGGGTGTTTCGAGCTTGAATTTGAGATATAAACGGGTGCAGAAGAAGCATGCACATATCGACTTAGGACACTTAAAATATCGATTTTTAGCATGTTTTGAGCCTATATTTTGAAAACATTCTAGCACTGAGTAGGCATGTACAGATCGCTTCTGGGACCCCAAAATATCGAATTTTCGGGTGTTTTGAGGTTGAATTTGGGATATAAACGGGTGCAGAAGATGCATACACATATTGACTTTGGGCACCTAAAATATCGATTTTCAGCATGTTTTGGGCTTGTATCTGAGTAGGCATGTACAGATCGCTTCTAAGACCCCAAAATATCGAATTTTCGGGTGTTTTGAGCCTGAATTTAAGATATCGACTTTGGGCACCTAAAATATCGATTTCCAGCATGTTTTGGGCCTCTATATTGAAAATACTCTAACACGGAGTAGGCATGTACAGATCGCTTCTTGGACCACAAAATATCGAATTTTCGGGTGTTTAGAGCCTGAATTTGAGATATCGACTTTGGGCACCTAAAATATCGATTTGTAGCATGTTTTAGGCCTATATTTTGAAAATATTCTAGCACTGATTAAGCTTGTACAGGTCGCTTCTGGGACCCCAAAATATCGAATTTTCGGTTGTTTCGAGCCTGAATTTGAGATATAAAAGGGTACAGAAGATGTATGCACATTTCGACTTTGGACACTTAATATATCGATTTTTAGCATGTTTTGAGCATATATTTTGAAAACATTCTAGCACTGAGTAGGCATGTACAGATCGCTTCTGGTACCCAAAAATATCGAATTTTCGGGTGTTTTGTGCCTAAATTTGAGATATCGACTTTGGGCACATAAAATATTGATTTTTAGCATGTTTTGGGCCTATATTTTGAATATATTCTAGAACTGAGTAAGCATGTACAGATCGCTTTTTGGACCCCAAAATATCGAATTTTCGGGTGTTTCGAGCCTGAATTTGTGATATAAACGGGTACAGAAGATACATGCACATATCGACTTTGGACACTTAAAATATTGATTTTTAGCATGTTTTGAGCCTATATTTTGAAAACATTCTAGCACTGAGTAGGCATGTACAGATCGCTTCTGGGACCCAAAAATATCGAATTTTCAGGTGTTTTGAGGTTGAATTTGGGATATAAACGGGTGCAGAAGATGCATACACATATTGACTTTGGGCACCTAAAATATCGATTTTCAGCATGTTTTGGGCCTGTATCTGAATAGGCATGTACAGATCGCTTCTAAGACCCCAAAATATCGAATTTTCGGGTGTTTGGAGAATGAATTTGAGATATAAACGGGTACAGAAGATGAATGCACATATCGACATTTGGGCACCTATAAGATCGATTTTCAGTATGTTTCGGGCCTGTATTTTGAAAATACTCTAACACGGAGTAGGCGTGTACAGATCGCTTCTGGGACCCCAAAATATCGTATTTTCGGGTGTTTTGTGCCTAAATTTGAGATATCGACTTTGGACACCTAAAATATCGATTTTTATCATGTTTTGGCTCCATATTTTGAAAATATTCTAGCACTGAGTAAGCATGTACAGATCGCTTCTAGGACCCAAAAATACCGAATTTTTGGGTGTTTCGAGCCTGAATTTGAGATATAAACGGGTACAGAAGATGCATGCACACATCGACTTTGGACACTTAAATTATCGAATTTTAGCATGTTTTGAGCCTATATTTTGAAAACATTCTAGCACTGAGTAGGCATGTACAGATCGCTTCTGGGACCCAAAAATATCGTATTTTTGGATGTTTTGTGCCTGAATTTGAGATATCAACTTTGGGCACCTAAAATATCGATTTTTAGCATGTTTTGGGCCTATATTTTGAAAATATTCTAACACTGAGTAAGCATGTACAGATCGCTTCTGGGACCCCAAAATATCGAATTTTCGGGTGTTTTGAGCCTGAATTTGAGATATAAACGTCGAAGATGCATGCACATATTGACTTTGGGCACCTAAAATATCGATTTTCAGCATATTTTGGGTCTGTATCTTGAAAACATTCTAACTAGGAGTAGGCATGTAAAATCGCTTCTAGTACCCAAAAATACCGAATTTTCGGGTGTTTTGAGCCTGAATTTGAGATATAAACGGGTACAGAAGATGCATGCACATATTGACTTTGGACACTTAAAATATCGATTTTAAGCATGTTTTAAGCCTATATTTTTAAAATATTCTTGCACTGAGTAGACATGTACAGATCGCTTTAGGGACCCAAAAATATCGAATTTTCGGGTGTTTTGAGGTTGAATTTGGGATATAAACGGGTGCAGAAGATGCATACACATATTGACTTTGGGCACCTAAAATATCGATTTTCAGCATGTTTTGGGCCTGTATCTGAGTAGGCATGTACGCATCGCTTCTAAGACCCAAAAATATCGAATTTTCGGGTGTTTCGAGCCTGAATTTGAGATATAAACGGGTAAAGAAGATAAATGCACATATCGACTTTTGGGCAACTAAAAGATCGATTTTCAGTATGTTTTGGGCCTGTATTTTGAAAATACTCTAACACGGAGTAGGCGTGTACAGATCGCTTCTGGGACCCCAAAATATCGAATTTTCGGGTGTTTTGTGCCTGAATTTGAGATATCGACTTTGGGCACCTAAAATATCAATTTTTAGCATGTTTTGGGCCTATATTTTGAAAATATTCTAGAACTGAGTAAGCATGTACATATCGCTTCTTGGACCCCAAAATATCGAATTTTCGGGTGTTTTGAGCCTGAATTTGAGATATAAACGGGTACAGAAGATGCATGCACATATCGACTTAGGACACTTAAAATATCGATTTTTAGCATGTTTTGAGCCTATATTTTGAAAACATTCTAGCACTGAGTAGGCATGTACAGATCGCTTCTGGGACCCAAAAATATCGAATTTTCGGGTGTTTTGAGGTTGAATTTGGGATATAAACGGGTGCAGAAGATGCATACACATAATGACTTTGGGCACCTAAAATATCGATTTTCAGCATGTTTTGGGCCTGTATCTGAATAGGCATGTACAGATCGCTTCTAAGACCCCAAAATATCGAATTTTCGGGTGTTTGGAGAATGAATTTGAGATATAAACGGGTACAGAAGATGAATGCACATATCGACTTTTGGGTAAATAACAGATCGATTTTCAGTATGTTTTGGGCCTGTATTTTGAAAATACTCTAACACGGAGTAGGTTTGTACAGATCGCTTCTGGGACCCCAAAATATCGTATTTTCGGGTGTTTTGTGCCTGAATTTGAGAAATCGACTTTAGGCACCTAAAATATCGATTTTCAGCATGTTTTGGGTCTTTATCTTGAAAACATTCTAACTAGGAGTAGGCATGTACAGAACGCTTCTGGGACCCTAAAATAAAATATCAAATTTTCGGGTGTTTTGAAACTGAATTTGAGATATAAACGGGTACAGAAGATGAATGCACTCTTTAACTTTGGGCACCTAAAATATCGATTTTAAGCATGTTTTGGGCCTGTATTTTGAAAACATTCTAGCACTGAGTATACATGTACAGATCACTTCTGGGACCCCAAAATATCGAATTTTCGGGTATTTTAAGGTTTAATTTGGGATATAAATGGGTGCAGAAGATGCATACACATATTGACTTTGGGCACCTATAATATCGATTTTCAGCATGTTTTGGGCCTGTATTTTAAAAATACTCTAACACGATGTAGGCATGTACAGATCGCTTCTGGGACCCCAAAATATCGATTTTTCTGGTATTTGGATAATAAATTTGAGATATAAACGTGTACAGAAGATGCATGCACATATCGACTTTTGAGCACCTAAAAGATCGATTTCAGTATGTTTTGGGCCTGTATTTTGAAAATACTCTAACACGGAGTAGGCATGTACAGATCACTTTTGGGACCCCAAAATATCGAATTTTCGGGTGTTTTGTGCCTGAGTTTGAGATATAAACGGGTACTGAAGATACATGCACATATAGACTTTTGGGCACCTAAAATATCGATTTTGAGCATGTTTTGGGTCTGTATCTTGAAAACATACTAACTAGGAGTAGAAATGTACAGATCGCTTCTTGGACCCAAAAATACCGAATTATCGGGTGTTTTGAGCCTGAATTTGTGATATAAACGTGTACAGAAGATGCATGCACATATCGACTTTGGACACTTAAAATTTCGATTTTAAGCATGTTTTGAGCCTATATTTTGAAAACATTCTAGCACTGAGTAGACATGTACAGATCGCTTCTGGGACCCAAAAATATCAAATTTTCGGGTGTTTTGAGGTTGAATTTGGGATATAAACGGGTGCAGAAGATGCATACACATATTGACTTTGGGCACCTAAAATATCGATTTTCAGCATGTTTTGGGCTTGTATCTGAGTAGGCATGTACAGATCGCTTCTAAGACCCCAAAATATCGAATTTTCGGGTGTTTTGAGCCTGAATTTAAGATATCGACTTTTGGCACCTAAAATATCGATTTTCAGCATGTTTTGGGCCTGTATTTTGAAAATACTCTAACACGGAGTAGGCATGTACAGATCGCTTCTTGGACCACAAAATATCGAATTTTCGGGTGTTTAGAGCCTGAATTTGAGATATCGACTTTGGGCACCTAAAATATCGATTTTTAGCATGTTTTGGGCCCAAATTGTGAAAATATTCTAGCACTGAGTAAGCTTGTACAGATCGCTTCTGGGACCCAAAAATATCGAATTTTCGGTTGTTTCGAGCCTGAATTTGAGATATAAACGGGTACAGAAGATGCATGCACATTTCGACTTTGGACACTTAAAATATCGATTTTTAGCATGTTTTGAGCCTATATTTTGAAAACATTCTAGCACTGAGTAGGCATGTACAGATCGCATCTGGGACCCAAAAATATCGAATTTTCGGGTGTTTTGTGCCTTAATTTGAGATATCGACTTTGGGCACCTAAAATATCGATTTTTAGCATGTTTCGGGCCTATATTTTGAAAACATTCTAGCACTGAGTAGGCATGTACAGATCGCTTCTGGGACGCAAAAATCGAATTTTCAGGTGTTTTGAGGTTGAATTTGGGATATAAACGGGTGCAGAAGATGCATACACATATTGACTTAGGGCACCTAAAATATCGATTTTCAGCATGTTTTGGGCCTGTATCTGAGTAGTCATGTACAGATCGCTTTTAAGACCCGAAAATATCGTATTTTCGGGTGTTTGGAGCCTGAATTTGAGATATAAACGGGTACAGAAGATGCATGCACATATTGACTTTTGGGCACCTAAAAGTTCGATTTTCAGTATGTTTTGGGCCTGTACTTTGAAAATACTCTAACACGGAGTAGGCGTGTACAGATCGCTTCTGGGACCCCAAAATATCGAGTTTTCGGGTGCTTTGTGCATGAATTTGAGATATCGACTTTGGACACCTAAAATATAGATTTTTAGCATGTTTTGGGCCTGTATTTTGAAAACATTCTAGCACTGAGTATGCATGTACAGATCGCTTCAGGGACCCCAAAATATCGAATTTTCGAGTATTTTTAAGTTGAATTTGGGATATAAATGGGTGCAGAAGATGCATACACATATTGACTTTGGGCATCTAAAATATCGATTTTGAGCATGTTCTGGG
The DNA here is from genome assembly GCA_033782935.1 of Petrolisthes cinctipes. Lineage (NCBI taxonomy): Eukaryota > Metazoa > Arthropoda > Malacostraca > Decapoda > Porcellanidae > Petrolisthes > Petrolisthes cinctipes. The sequence goes on from JAWQEG010000030.1 coordinate 6,438,574, forward strand.
TCTGTATCTTGAAAACATTCTAACTTGGAGTAGGCATGTACAGATCGCTTCTAGGATCCAAAAATACCGAATTTTCGGGTGTTTTAAACCTGAATTTGAGATATAAACGGGTACAGAAGATGCATGCACATATCGACTTTGGACACTTAAAATAGCAATTTTAGCATGTTTTGAGCCTATATTTTGAGAACTTTCCAGCACTGAGTAAACATGTACAGATCGCTTCTGGGACCCAAAAATATCGAATTATCGGGTGTTTGGAGCCTGAATTTGAGATATAAACGGGTACAGAAGATGAATGCACATATCGACTTTTGGGCACCTAACAGATCGATTTTCAGTATGTTTTGGGCCTGTACTTTGAAAATACTCTAACACGGAGTAGGTGTGTACAGATCGCTTCTAAGACCCCAAAATATCGAATTTTCTGGTGTTTTGTGCCTGAATTTGAGATATCGACTTTGGACACCTAATATATAGATTTTTAGCATGTTTTGGGTCTATATTTTGAAAATATTCTAGCACTGAGTAAGCTTGTACAGATCGCTTCTGGGACCCCAAAATATCGAATTTTCGGGTGTTTTGAGCCTGAATTTGGGATATAAACGGGTGCAGAAGATGCATGCACATATTGACTTAGGGCACCTAAAATATCGATTTTCAGCATGTTTTGGGCTTGTATCTGAGTAGGCATGTGCAGATTGCTTATAAGACCCAAAAATATCGAATTTTCGGGTGTTTGGAGCCTGAATTTGAGATATAAACGGGTACAGAAGATGAATGCACATATCGACTTTTGGGCACATAAAAGATCGATTTTCAGTATGTTTTGGGCCTGTACTTTGAAAATACTCTAACATGGAGTAGGCGTGTGCAGATCGCTTCTGGGACCCCAAAATATCGATTTCTCGGGTGTTTTGTGCCTGAATTTGAGATATCGACTTTGGACACCTAAAATATCGATTTTGAGCATGTTTTGGGTCTGTATCTTGAAAACATACTAACTAGGAGTAGGAATGCACAGATCGCTTCTGGGAACCCAAAATATCGAATTTTCGGGTGTTTTGAGCCTGAATTTGAGATATAAACGGGTACAAAAGATACATGCACATATTGACTTTGGGCACCTAAAATATCGATTTTCAGCATGTTTTAGGCCTGTATTATGAAAACCTTCTAGCACTGAGTATGCATGTACAGATCGCTTCTGGGACCCCAAAATATCGATTTTTCGGGTATTTTTAAGTTGAATTTGGGATATAAATGGGTGCAGAAGATGCATACACATATTGACTTTGGGCACCTAAAATATCGATTTTGAGCATGTTTTGGGTCTGTATCTTGAAAACATTCTAACAAGGAGTAGGCATGTACAGATCGCTTCTAGGATCCAAAAATACTGAATTTTCGGGTGTTTTTAAACTGAATTTGAGATATAAACGGGTACAGAAGATACATGCACTTATCGACTTTGGACACTTAAAATATCGATTTTAAGCATGTTTTGAGCCTATATTTTGAAAACATTCTTGCACTGAAAAGACATGTACAGATCGCTTCTGGGACCCAAAAATATCGAATTTTAGGGTGTTTTGAGGCTGAATTTGGGATATATACGGGTACAGAAGATGCATGCACAAATTGACTTTGGGCACCTAAAATATCGATTTTCAGCATGTTTTGGGCCTGTATTTTGAAAACATTCTAGCACTGAGTATGCATGTACAGATCGCTTCTGGGTCCCCAAAATTCGAATTTTTGGGTATTTTTAAGTTGAATTTGGAATATAAATGGGTGCAGAAGATGCATACACATATTGACTTTGGGCACCTAAAATATCGATTTTCAGCATGTTTTGGGCCTGTATCTGAGTAGGCATGTACAGATCGCTTATGGGACACATAAATATCGAACTTTTGGGTGTTTGGAGCCTGAATTTGAGATAAAAACAGGAACAGTAGATGCATGGACATATCGACTTTTGGGCACCTAAAAGATCGGGTTTCAGTATGTTTTGGCCCTGTATTTTGGAAATACTCTAACACGGAGTAAGCATGTACAGATCGCTTCTGGGACCCCAAAATATTGAATTTTCGGGTGTTTTTGAGCCTGAATTTGAGATATAAACGGGTACAGAAGATGCATGCACATATCGACTTTGGACACTTAAAATATCGATTTTTAGCATGTTTGGAGCCTATATTTTAAAAACATTCTAGCATTATTTAGGCATGTACAGATCGCTTTTTGGACCCAAAAATATCAAATTTTTGGGTGTTTTGAGTTTGAATTTGGGATATAAACGAGTGCAGAAGATGCATACACATTGACTTTGGGCACCTAAAATATCGATTTTCGGCATGTTGTGGGCTTGTATCTGAGTAGGCATGTACAGATCGCCTCTGGGACCCCAAAATATCGAATTTTCGGGTGTTTGGAGACTGAATTTGATATATAAACGGTTACAGAAGATGCATGCACATATCGACTTTTGGGAAACCTAAAAGATCAATTTTCAGTATGTTTTGATCTTGTATTTTGAAAAAAAACTCTAACACGGAGTAGGCATGTACAGATCGCTTCTAAGACCCAAAAATATCAAATTTTCGGGTAATTTGTGCCTGAATTTGAGATATCGACTTTGGGCACCTAAAATATCGATTTTTAACCTGTTTTAGGCCTATATTTTGAAAATATTCTAGTACTGAGTAGGCATGTACAGATCGCTTCTGGGACCCTAAAATATCGAATTTTCGGGTGTTTTGAGCCTGAATTCGAGATATAAATGGGTACAGAAGATGCATACACATATCGACTTTGGACATTTAAAATATCGATTTTTAGCATGTTTTGAGCCTATATTATAAAAACATTCGAGGACTGAGTAGGCATGTACAGATCGCTTCTGCGACCCCAAAATATCGAATTTTCTGATGTTTTAAGCCTGAATATGAAATATAAACGGGTACAGAAGATGCATGCACATATCGACTTTTGGGCACCTAAAAGATCGATTTTCAGTATGTTTTGGGCCTGTATTTAGAAAATACTCTAACACGGAGTAGGCATGTACAGATCGTTTATGGGCCCCTCAAATATCGAATTTTCGGGTGTTTTGTGCCTGAATTTGAGATATCGACTTTGGGCACCTGAAATATCGATTTTTAGCATGTTTTGGGCCTGTATTTTGAAAATATTCTAGCACTGAGTAAGCATGTACAGATCGCTTCTTGGACCCCAAAATATCGAATTTTCGGGTGTTTTGAGCCTCAATTTAAGATATAAACGGGTACTGAAGATGCATGCACATATCGACTTTTGGGCACCTAAAATATCGATTTTGAGCATGTTTTGGGTCTGTATCTTGCAAACATTCTAACTAGGAGTAGGCATGTACAGATCGCTTCTAGGACCCAAAAATACCGAATTTTCGGGTGTTTCGAGCCTGAATTTGAGATATAAACGGGTACAGAAGATGCATGCACATATGGACTTTGGACACTTCAAATATCGATTTTTAGCATGTTTTGAGCCTATATTTTGAAAACATTCTAGCACTGAGTAGGCATGTACAGATCGCTTCTGGGACCCAAAAATATCGAATTTTCGTGTGTTTTGAGCCTGAATTTGTGATATAAATGGGTGCAGAAGATGCATACACATATTGACTTTGGGCACCTATAATATCGATTTTCAGCATGTTTTGGGCCTGTATTTTAAAAATACTCTAACACGATGTAGGCATGTACAGATCGCTTCGGGGACCCCAAAATATCGATTTTTGTGGTATTTGGAGCCTAAATTTGAGATATAAACGTGTACAGAAGATGCATGCACATATCGACTTTTGGGCACCTAAAAGATCGATTTCAGTATGTTTTGGGCCTGTATTTTGAAAATACTCTAACACGGAGTAGGCGTGTACAGATCGCTTCTGGGACCCCAAAATATCGTATTTTCGGGTGTTTTGTGCCTGAATTTGTGAAATCGACTTTGGGCACCTAAAATATCGATTTTCAGCATGTTTTGGGTCTGTATCTTGAAAACATTCTAACTAGGAGTAGGCATGTACAGAACGCTTCTGGGACCCTAAAATAAAATATCGAATTTTCGGGTGTTTTGAAACTTAATTTGAGATATAAACGGGTACAGAAGATGAATGCACTCTTTGACTTTGGGCAAATAAAATATCGATTTTAAGCATGTTTTGGGCCTGTATTTTGAAAATATTCTAGTACTGAGTAGGAATGTACAGATCGCTTCTGGGACCCTAAAATATCGAATTTTCGGGTGTTTTGAGCCTGAATTCGAGATATAAATGGGTACAGAAGATGCATACACATATCGACTTTGGACATTTAAAATATCGATTTTTAGCATGATTTGAGCCTATATTATAAAAACATTCGAGGACTGAGTAGGCATGTACAGATCGCTTCTGCGACCCAAAAATATCGAAAATTCGGGTGTTTTGAGGTTGAATTTGGGATATAAACGGGTGCAGAAGATGCATACAAATATTGATTTTGGGCAACTAAAATATCGATTTTCAGCATGTTTTGGGCCTGTATTTTGAAAATACTCTAACACGGAGTAGGCATGTACAAATCGCTTCTGGGACCCCAAAATATCGAATTTTCTGATGTTTTAAGCCTAAATATGAAATATAAACGGGTACAGAAGATGCATGCACATATCGACTTTTGGGCACCTAAAAGATCGATTTTCAGTATGTTTTGGGCCTGTATTTAGAAAATACTCTAACACGGAGTAGGCATGTACAGATCGTTTATGGGCCCCTCAAATATCGAATTTTCGGGTGTTTTGTGCCTGAATTTGAGATATCGACTTTGGGCACCTGAAATATCGATTTTTAGCATGTTTTGGGCCTGTATTTTGAAAATATTCTAGCACTGAGTAAGCATGTACAGATCGCTTCTTGGACCCCAAAATATCGAATTTTCGGGTGTTTTGAGCCTCAATTTAAGATATAAACGGGTACTGAAGATGCATGCACCTATCGACTTTTGGGCACCTAAAATATCGATTTTGAGCATGTTTTGGGTCTGTATCTTGCAAACATTCTAACTAGGAGTAGGCATGTACAGATCGCTTCTAGGACCCAAAAATACCGAATTTTCGGGTGTTTCGAGCCTGAATTTGAGATATAAACGGGTACAGAAGATGCATGCACATATGGACTTTGGACACTTCAAATATCGATTTTTAGCATGTTTTGAGCCTATATTTTGAAAACATTCTAGCACTGAGTAGGCATGTACAGATCGCTTCTGGGACCCAAAAATATCGAATTTTCGGGTGTTTTGAGCCTGAATTTGGGATGTAAATGGGTGCAGAAGATGCATACACATATTGACTTTGGGCACCTATAATATCGATTTTCAGCATGTTTTGGGCCTGTATTTTAAAAATACTCTAACACGATGTAGGCATGTACAGATCGCTTCGGGGACCCCAAAATATCGATTTTTGTGGTATTTGGAGCCTAAATTTGAGATATAAACGTGTACAGAAGATGCATGCACATATCGACTTTTGGGCACCTAAAAGATCGATTTCAGTATGTTTTGGGCCTGTATTTTGAAAATACTCTAACACGGAGTAGGCGTGTACAGATCGCTTCTGGGACCCCAAAATATCGTATTTGCGGGTGTTTTGTGCCTGAATTTGAGAAATCGACTTTGGGCACCTAAAATATCGATTTTCAGCATGTTTTGGGTCTGTATCTTGAAAACATTCTAACTAGGAGTAGGCATGTACAGAACGCTTCTGGGACCCTAAAATAAAATATCGAATTTTCGGGTGTTTTGAAACTGAATTTGAGATATAAACTGGTACAGAAGATGAATGCACTCTTTGACTTTGGGCACCTAAAATATCGATTTTAAGCATGTTTTGGGCCTGTATTTTGAAAACATTCTAGCACTGAGTATACATGTACAGATCACTTCTGGGACCCCAAAATATCGAATTTTCGGGTATTTTGAGGTCTAATTTGGGATATAAATGGGTGCAGAAGATACATACACATATTGACTTTGGGCAGCTATAATATCGATTTTCAGCATGTTTTGGGCCTGTATTTTAAAAATACTCTAACACGATGTAGGCATGTACAGATCGCTTCTGGGACCCCAAAATATCGATTTTTCTGGTATTTGGAGCCTAAATTTGTGATATAAATGTGTACAGAAGATGCATGCACATATCGACTTTTGGGCACCTAAAAGATCGATTTCAGTATGTTTTGGGCCTGTATTTTGAAAATATTCTAGCACTGAGTAAGTATGTACAGATCGCTTATAAGACCCCAAAATATCGAATTTTCGGTTTTTTGAGCCTGAATTTGAGATATAAACGGGTACAGAAGATGCATGCACATATTGACTTTGGGCACCTAAAATATCGATTTTCAGTATGTTTTGAGCCTGTACTTTGAAAATACTCTAACACGGAGTAGGCGTGTACAAATCGCTTCTAAGACCACAAAATATCGAATTTTCGGGTGTTTTGTGCCTGAATTTGAGATATCGACTTTGGACACCTAAAATATAGATTTTTAGCATGTTTTGGGTCTATATTTTGAAAATATTCTAGCACTGAGTAAGCTTGTACAGATCGCTTCTGGGACCCCAAAATATCGAATTTTCCGGTGTTTTGAGCCTGAATTTGGGATATAAACGGGTGCAGATGATGCATACACATATTGACTTAGGGCACCTAAAATATCGATTTTCAGCATGTTTTGGGCCTGTATCTGAGTAGTCATGTATAGATCGCTTTTAAGACCCGAAAATATCGTATTTTCTGGTGTTTGGAGCCTGAATTTGAGATATAAACGGGTACAGAAGATGCATGCACATATTGACTTTTGGGCACCTAAAAGTTCGATTTTCAGTATGTTTTGGGCCTGTACTTTGAAAATACTCTAACACGGAGTAGGCGTGTACAGATCGCTTCTGGGACCCCAAAATATCGAGTTTTCGTGTGCTTTGTGCATGAATTTGAGATATCGACTTTGGACACCTAAAATATAGATTTTTAGCATGTTTTGGGCCTGTATTTTGAAAACATTCTAGCACTGAGTATGCATGTACAGATCGCTTCAGGGACCCCAAAATATCGAATTTTCGAGTATTTTTAAGTTGAATTTGGGATATAAATGGGTGCAGAAGATGCATACACATATTGACTTTGGGCATCTAAAATATCGATTTTGAGCATGTTCTGGGTCTGTATCTTGAAAACATTCTAACTAGGAGTAGGCATGTACAGATCGCTTCTAGGATCCAAAAATACCGAATTTTCGGGTGTTTTAAACCTGAATTTGAGATATAAACGGGTACAGAAGATGCATGCACATATCGACTTTGGACACTTAAAATAGCGATTTTAGCATGTTTTGAGCCTATATTTTGAAAACTTTCCAGCACTGAGTAAACATGTACAGATCGCTTCTGGGACCCAAAAATATCGAATTATCGGGTGTTTGGAGCCTGAATTTGAGATATAAACGGGTACAGAAGATGAATGCACATATCGACTTTTGGGCACCTAACAGATCGATTTTCAGTATGTTTTGGGCCTGTACTTTGAAAATACTCTAACACGGAGTAGGTGTGTACAGATCGCTTCTAAGACCCCAAAATATCGAATTTTCTGGTGTTTTGTGCCTGAATTTGAGATATCGACTTTGGACACCTAAAATATAGATTTTTAGCATGTTTTGGGTCTATATTTTGAAAATATTCTAGCACTGAGTAAGCTTGTACAGATCGCTTCTGGGACCCCAAAATATCGAATTTTCGGGTGTTTTAAGCCTGAATATGAAATATAAACGGGTACAGAAGATGCATGCACATATCGACTTTTGGGCACCTAAAAGATCGATTTTCAGTATGTTTTGGGCCTGTATTTAGAAAATACTCTAACACGGAGTAGGCATGTACAGATCGTTTATGGGCCCCTCAAATATCGAATTTTCGGGTGTTTTGTGCCTGAATTTGAGATATCGACTTTGGGCACCTGAAATATCGATTTTTAGCATGTTTTGGGCCTGTATTTTGAAAATATTCTAGCACTGAGTAAGCATGTACAGATCGCTTCTTGGACCCCAAAATATCGAATTTTCGGGTGTTTTGAGCCTCAATTTAAGATATAAACGGGTACTGAAGATGCATGCACCTATCGACTTTTGGGCACCTAAAATATCGATTTTGAGCATGTTTTGGGTCTGTATCTTGCAAACATTCTAACTAGGAGTAGGCATGTACAGATCGCTTCTAGGACCCAAAAATACCGAATTTTCGGGTGTTTCGAGCCTGAATTTGAGATATAAACGGGTACAGAAGATGCATGCACATATGGACTTTGGACACTTCAAATATCGATTTTTAGCATGTTTTGAGCCTATATTTTGAAAACATTCTAGCACTGAGTAGGCATGTACAGATCGCTTCTGGGACCCAAAAATATCGAATTTTCGGGTGTTTTGAGCCTGAATTTGTGATATAAATGGGTGCAGAAGATGCATACACATATTGACTTTGGGCACCTATAATATCGATTTTCAGCATGTTTTGGGCCTGTATTTTAAAAATACTCTAACACGATGTAGGCATGTACAGATCGCTTCGGGGACCCCAAAATATCGATTTTTGTGGTATTTGGAGCCTAAATTTGAGATATAAACGTGTACAGAAGATGCATGCACATATCGACTTTTGGGCACCTAAAAGATCGATTTCAGTATGTTTTGGGCCTGTATTTTGAAAATACTCTAACACGGAGTAGGCGTGTACAGATCGCTTCTGGGACCCCAAAATATCGTATTTTCGGGTGTTTTGTGCCTGAATTTGTGAAATCGACTTTGGGCACCTAAAATATCGATTTTCAGCATGTTTTGGGTCTGTATCTTGGAAACATTCTAACTATTAGTAGGCATGTACAGAACGCTTCTGGGACCCTAAAATAAAATATCGAATTTTCGGGTGTTTTGAAACTTAATTTGAGATATAAACGGGTACAGAAGATGAATGCACTCTTTGACTTTGGGCAAATAAAATATCGATTTTAAGCATGTTTTGGGCCTGTATTTTGAAAATATTCTAGTACTGAGTAGGCATGTACAGATCGCTTCTGGGACCCTAAAATATCGAATTTTCGGGTGTTTTGAGCCTGAATTCGAGATATAAATGGGTACAGAAGATGCATACACATATCGACTTTGGACATTTAAAATATCGATTTTTAGCATGTTTTGAGCCTATATTATAAAAACATTCGAGGACTGAGTAGGCATGTACAGATCGCTTCTGCGACCCAAAAATATCGAAAATTCGGGTGTTTTGAGGTTGAATTTGGGATATAAACGGGTGCAGAAGATGCATACAAATATTGATTTTGGGCACCTAAAATATCGATTTTCAGCATGTTTTGGGCCTGTATTTTGAAAATACTCTAACACGGAGTAGGCATGTACAAATCGCTTCTGGGACCCCAAAATATCGAATTTTCTGATGTTTTAAGCCTAAATATGAAATATAAACGGGTACAGAAGATGCATGCACATATCGACTTTTGGGCACCTAAAAGATCGATTTTCAGTATGTTTTGGGCCTGTATTTAGAAAATACTCTAACACGGAGTAGGCATGTACAGATCGTTTATGGGCCCCTCAAATATCGAATTTTCGGGTGTTTTGTGCCTGAATTTGAGATATCGACTTTGGGCACCTGAAATATCGATTTTTAGCATGTTTTGGGCCTGTATTTTGAAAATATTCTAGCACTGAGTAAGCATGTACAGATCGCTTCTTGGACCCCAAAATATCGAATTTTCGGGTGTTTTGAGCCTCAATTTAAGATATAAACGGGTACTGAAGATGTATGCACCTATCGACTTTTGGGCACCTAAAATATCGATTTTGAGCATGTTTTGGGTCTGTATCTTGCAAACATTCTAACTAGGAGTAGGCATGTACAGATCGTTTCTGGGACCCAAAAATATCGAATTTTCGGGTGTTTTGAGCCTGAATTTGGGATGTAAATGGGTGCAGAAGATGCATACACATATTGACTTTGGGCACCTATAATATCGATTTTCAGCATGTTTTGGGCCTGTATTTTAAAAATACTCTAACACGATGTAGGCATGTACAGATCGCTTCGGGGACCCCAAAATATCGATTTTTGTGGTATTTGGAGCCTAAATTTGAGATATAAACGTGTACAGAAGATGCATGCACATATCGACTTTTGGGCACCTAAAAGATCGATTTCAGTATGTTTTGGGCCTGTATTTTAAAAATACTCTAACACGGAGTAGGCGTGTACAGATCGCTTCTGGGACCCCAAAATATCGTATTTGCGGGTGTTTTGTGCCTGAATTTGAGAAATCGACTTTGGGCACCTAAAATATCGATTTTCAGCATGTTTTGGGTCTGTATCTTGAAAACATTCTAACTAGGAGTAGGCATGTACAGAACGCTTCTGGGACCCTAAAATAAAATATCGAATTTTCGGGTGTTTTGAAACTGAATTTGAGATATAAACTGGTACAGAAGATGAATGCACTCTTTGACTTTGGGCACCTAAAATATCGATTTTAAGCATGTTTTGGGCCTGTATTTTGAAAACATTCTAGCACTGAGTATACATGTACAGATCACTTCTGGGACCCCAAAATATCGAATTTTCGGGTATTTTGAGGTCTAATTTGGGATATAAATGGGTGCAGAAGATACATACACATATTGACTTTGGGCAGCTATAATATCGATTTTCAGCATGTTTTGGGCCTGTATTTTAAAAATACTCTAACACGATGTAGGCATGTACAGATCGCTTCTGGGACCCCAAAATATCGATTTTTCTGGTATTTGGAGCCTAAATTTGTGATATAAATGTGTACAGAAGATGCATGCACATATCGACTTTTGGGCACCTAAAAGATCGATTTCAGTATGTTTTGGGCCTGTATTTTGAAAATATTCTAGCACTGAGTAAGTATGTACAGATCGCTTATAAGACCCCAAAATATCGAATTTTCGGTTTTTTGAGCCTGAATTTGAGATATAAACGGGTACAGAAGATGCATGCACATATTGACTTTGGGCACCTAAAATATCGATTTTCAGTATGTTTTGAGCCTGTACTTTGAAAATACTCTAACACGGAGTAGGCGTGTACAAATCGCTTCTAAGACCACAAAATATCGAATTTTCGGGTGTTTTGTGCCTGAATTTGAGATATCGACTTTGGACACCTAAAATATAGATTTTTAGCATGTTTTGGGTCTATATTTTGAAAATATTCTAGCACTGAGTAAGCTTGTACAGATCGCTTCTGGGACCCCAAAATATCGAATTTTCCGGTGTTTTGAGCCTGAATTTGGGATATAAACGGGTGCAGATGATGCATACACATATTGACTTAGGGCACCTAAAATATCGATTTTCAGCATGTTTTGGGCCTGTATCTGAGTAGTCATGTATAGATCGCTTTTAAGACCCGAAAATATCGTATTTTCTGGTGTTTGGAGCCTGAATTTGAGATATAAACGGGTACAGAAGATGCATGCACATATTGACTTTTGGGCACCTAAAAGTTCGATTTTCAGTATGTTTTGGGCCTGTACTTTGAAAATACTCTAACACGGAGTAGGCGTGTACAGATCGCTTCTGGGACCCCAAAATATCGAGTTTTCGTGTGCTTTGTGCATGAATTTGAGATATCGACTTTGGACACCTAAAATATAGATTTTTAGCATGTTTTGGGCCTGTATTTTGAAAACATTCTAGCACTGAGTATGCATGTACAGATCGCTTCAGGGACCCCAAAATATCGAATTTTCGAGTATTTTTAAGTTGAATTTGGGATATAAATGGGTGCAGAAGATGCATACACATATTGACTTTGGGCATCTAAAATATCGATTTTGAGCATGTTCTGGGTCTGTATCTTGAAAACATTCTAACTAGGAGTAGGCATGTACAGATCGCTTCTAGGATCCAAAAATACCGAATTTTCGGGTGTTTTAAACCTGAATTTGAGATATAAACGGGTACAGAAGATGCATGCACATATCGACTTTGGACACTTAAAATAGCGATTTTAGCATGTTTTGAGCCTATATTTTGAAAACTTTCCAGCACTGAGTAAACATGTACAGATTGCTTCTGGGACCCAAAAATATCGAATTATCGGGTGTTTGGAGCCTGAATTTGAGATATAAACGGGTACAGAAGATGAATGCACATATCGACTTTTGGGCACCTAACAGATCGATTTTCAGTATGTTTTGGGCCTGTACTTTGAAAATACTCTAACACGGAGTAGGTGTGTACAGATCGCTTCTAAGACCCCAAAATATCGAATTTTCTGGTGTTTTGTGCCTGAATTTGAGATATCGACTTTGGACACCTAAAATATAGATTTTTAGCATGTTTTGGGTCTATATTTTGAAAATATTCTAGCACTGAGTAAGCTTGTACAGATCGCTTCTGGGACCCCAAAATATCGAATTTTCGGGTGTTTTGAGCCTGAATTTGGGATATAAACGGGTGCAGAAGATGCATGCACATATTGACTTAGGGCACCTAAAATATCGATTTTCAGCATGTTTTGGGCTTGTATCTGAGTAGGCATGTGCAGATCGCTTCTAAGACCCAAAAATATCGAATTTTCGGGTGTTTGGAGCCTGAATTTGATATATAAACGGGTACAGAAGATGAATGCACATATCGACTTTTGGGCACATAAAAGATCGATTTTCAGTATGTTTTGGGCCTGTGCTTTGAAAATACTCTAACATGGAGTAGGCGTGTGCAGATCGCTTCTGGGACCCCAAAATATCGATTTCTCGGGTGTTTTGTGCCTGAATTCGAGATATCGACTTTGGACACCTAAAATATCGATTTTGAGCATGTTTTGGGTCTGTATCTTGAAAACATACTAACTAGGAGTAGGAATGCACAGATCGCTTCTGGGAACCCAAAATATCGAATTTTCGGGTGTTTTGAGCCTGAATTTGAGATATAAACGGGTACAAAAGATGCATGCACATATTGACTTTGGGCACCTAAAATATCGATTTTCAGCATGTTTTGAGCCTATATTTTAAAAACATTCTAGCATTATTTAGGCATGTACAGATCGCTTTTTGGACCCAAAAATATCAAATTTTTGGGTGTTTTGAGGTTGAATTTGGGATATAAATGAGTGCAGAAGATGCATACACATTGACTTTGGGCACCTAAAATATTGATTTTCGGCATGTTGTGGGCTTGTATCTGAGTAGGCATGTACAGTTCGCCTCTGGGACCCCAAAATATCGAATTTTCGGGTGTTTGGAGACTGAATTTGATATATAAACGGGTACAGAAGATGCATGCACATATCGACCTTTGGGAAACCTAAAAGATCAATTTTCAGTATGTTTTGATCTTGTATTTTGAAAAAAACTCTAACACGGAGTAGGCATGTGCAGATCGCTTCTAAGACCCAAAAATATCAAATTTTCGGGTAATTTGTGCCTGAATTTGAGATATCGACTTTGGGCACCTAAAATATCGATTTTTAGCATGTTTTAGGCCTATATTTTGAAAATATTCTAGTACTGAGTAGGCATGTACAGATCGCTTCTGGGACCCTAAAATATCGAATTTTCGGGTGTTTTGAGCCTGAATTCGAGATATAAATGGGTACAGAAGATGCATACACATATCGACTTTGGACATTTAAAATATCGATTTTTAGCATGTTTTGAGCCTATATTATAAAAACATTCGAGGACTGAGTAGGCATGTACAGATCGCTTCTGCGACCCAAAAATATCGAAAATTCGGGTGTTTTGAGGATGAATTTGGGATATAAACGGGTGCAGAAGATGCATACAAATATTGATTTTGGGCACCTAAAATATCGATTTTCAGCATGTTTTGGGCCTGTATTTTGAAAATACTCTAACACGGAGTAGGCATGTACAAATCGCTTCTGGGACCCCAAAATATCGAATTTTCTGATGTTTTAAGCCTAAATATGAAATATAAACGGGTACAGAAGATGCATGCACATATCGACTTTTGGGCACCTAAAAGATCGATTTTCAGTATGTTTTGGGCCTGTATTTAGAAAATACTCTAACACGGAGTAGGCATGTACAGATCGTTTATGGGACCCTCAAATATCGAATTTTCGGGTGTTTTGTGCCTGAATTTGAGATATCGACTTTGGGCACCTGAAATATCGATTTTTAGCATGTTTTGGGCCTGTATTTTGAAAATATTCTAGCACTGAGTAAGCATGTACAGATCGCTTCTTGGACCCCAAAATATCGAATTTTCGGGTGTTTTGAGCCTCAATTTAAGATATAAACGGGTACTGAAGATGCATGCACCTATCGACTTTTGGGCACCTAAAATATCGATTTTGAGCATGTTTTGGGTCTGTATCTTGCAAACATTCTAACTAGGAGTAGGCATGTACAGATCGCTTCTAGGACCCAAAAATACCGAATTTTCGGGTGTTTCGAGCCTGAATTTGAGATATAAACGGGTACAGAAGATGCATGCACATATGGACTTTGGACACTTCAAATATCGATTTTTAGCATGTTTTGAGCCTATATTTTGAAAACATTCTAGCACTGAGTAGGCATGTACAGATCGCTTCTGGGACCCAAAAATATCGAATTTTCGGGTGTTTTGAGCCTGAATTTGGGATATAAATGGGTGCAGAAGATGCATACACATATTGACTTTGGGCACCTATAATATCGATTTTCAGCATGTTTTGGGCCTGTATTTAAAAAATACTCTAACACGATGTAGGCATGTACAGATCGCTTCGGGGACCCCAAAATATCGATTTTTGTGGTATTTGGAGCCTAAATTTGAGATATAAACGTGTACAGAAGATGCATGCACATATCGACTTTTGGGCACCTAAAAGATCGATTTCAGTATGTTTTGGGCCTGTATTTTGAAAATACTCTAACACGGAGTAGGCGTGTACAGATCGCTTCTGGGACCCCAAAATATCGTATTTTCGGGTGTTTTGTGCCTGAATTTGAGAAATCGACTTTGGGCACCTAAAATATCGATTTTCAGCATGTTTTGGGTCTGTATCTTGAAAACATTCTAACTAGGAGTAGGCATGTACAGAACGCTTCTGGGACCCTAAAATAAAATATCGAATTTTCGGGTGTTTTGAAACTGAATTTGAGATATAAACGGGTACAGAAGATGAATGCACTCTTTGACTTTGGGCACCTAAAATATCGATTTTAAGCATGTTTTGGGCCTGTATTTTGAAAACATTCTAGCACTGAGTATACATGTACAGATCACTTCTGGGACCCCAAAATATCGAATTTTCGGGTATTTTGAGGTCTAATTTGGGATATAAATGGGTGCAGAAGATACATACACATATTGACTTTGGGCAGCTATAATATCGATTTTCAGCATGTTTTGGGCCTGTATTTTAAAAATACTCTAACACGATGTAGGCATGTACAGATCGCTTCTGGGACCCCAAAATATCGATTTTTCTGGTATTTGGAACATAAATTTGAGATATAAACGTGTACAGAAGATGCATGCACATATCGACTTTTGGGCACCTAAAAGATCGATTTCAGTATGTTTTGGGCCTGTATTTTGAAAATATTCTAGCACTGAGTAAGTATGTACAGATCGCTTATAAGACCCCAAAATATCGAATTTTCGGTTTTTTGAGCCTGAATTTGAGATATAAACGGGTACAGAAGATGCATTCACATATTGACTTTGGGCACCTAAAATATCGATTTTCAGTATGTTTTGAGCCTGTACTTTGAAAATAGTCTAACACGGAGTAGGCGTGTACAAATCGCTTCTAAGACCACAAAATATCGAATTTTCGGGTGTTTTGTGCCTGAATTTGAGATATCGACTTTGGACACCTAAAATATAGATTTTTAGCATGTTTTGGGTCTATATTTTGAAAATATTCTAGCACTGAGTAAGCTTGTACAGATCGCTTCTGGGACCCCAAAATTTCGAATTTTCGGGTGTTTTGAGCCTGAATTTGGGATATAAACGGGTGCAGATGATGCATACACATATTGACTTAGGGCACCTAAAATATCGATTTTCAGCATGTTTTGGGCTTGTATCTGAGTAGGCATGTACAGATCGCTTCTAAGACCCCAAAATATCGAATTTTCGGGTGTTTGGAGCCTGAATTTGAGATATAAACGGGTACAGAAGATGCATGCACATATTGACTTTGGGCACCTAAAATATCGATTTTCAGTATGTTTTGAGCCTGTACTTTTAAAATACTCTAACACGGAGTAGGCGTGTACAAATCGCTTCTAAAACCCCAAAATATCGAATTTTCGGGTGTTTTGTGCCTGAATTTGAGATATCGACTTTGGACACCTAAAATATAGATTTTTAGCATGTTTTGGGCCTGCATTTTGAAAACATTCTAGCACTGAGTATGCATGTACAGATCGCTTCTGGGACCCAAAATATCGAATTTTCGGGTAATTTTAAGTTGAATTTGGGATATAAATGGGTGCAGAAGATGCATACACATATTGACTTGGGGCACCTAAAATATCGATTTTGAGCATGTTCTGGGTCTGTATCTTGAAAACATTCTAACTAGGAGTAGGCATGTACAGATCGCTTCTAGGATCCAAAAATACCGAATTTTCGGGTGTTTTAAACCTGAATTTGAGATATAAACGGGTACAGAAGATGCATGCACATATCGACTTTGGACACTTAAAATAGCGATTTTAGCATGTTTTGAGCCTATATTTTGAAAACATTCTAGCACTGAGTAGACATGTACAGATCGCTTCTGGGACCCAAAAATATCGAATTTTCGAATGTTTGGAGCCTGAATTTGAGATATAAACGGGTACGGAAGATGAATGCACATATCGACTTTTGGGCACCTAACAGATCGATTTTCAGTATATTTTGGGCCTGTACTTTGAAAATACTCTAACACGGAGTAGGTGTGTACAGATCGCTTCTAAGACCCCAAAATATCGAATTTTCGGGTGTTTTGTGCCTGAATTTGAGATATCGACTTTGGACACCTAAAATATAGATTTTTAGCATGTTTTGGGTCTATATTTTGAAAATATTCTAGCACTGATTAAGCTTGTACAGATCGCTTCTGAAACCCCAAAATATCGAATTTTCGGGTGTTTTGAGCCTGAATTTGGGATATAAACGGGTGCAGAAGATGCATGCACATATTGACTTAGGGCACCTAAAATATCGATTTTCAGTATGTTTTGGGCTTGTATTTTGAAAAAACTGTAACACGGAGGAGGCATGTACAGATCGCTTCTGAGACCCAAAAATATCGAATTTACGGGTTTTTTGAGGTTGAATTTGGGATATAAACGTTTGCAGAAAATGCATACACATATTGACTTTCGGCACATAAAATATCGATTTTCAGCATGTTTTGGGCCTGTATCTGAGTAGGCATGTACAGATCGCTTATGGGACACATAAATATCGAACTTTTGGGTGTTTGGAGCCTGAATTTGAGATATAAACAGGAACAGTAGATACATGGACATATCGACTTTTGGGCACCTAAAAGATCGGGTTTCAGTATGTTTTGGCCCTGTATTTTGGAAATACTCTAACACGGAGTAGGCATGTACAGATCGCTTCTAGGACCCCAAAATATCGAATTTTCGGGTGTTTTGGGCCTGAATTTGAGATATCGACTTTGGGCACCTAAAATATCGATTTTTAGCATGTTTTGGGCCTATATTTTGAAAATATTCTAGCACAGAGTAGGCATGTACAGATCGCTTCTGGGACCCCAAAATATTGAATTTTCGGGTGTTTTTGAGCCTGAATTTGAGATATAAACGGGTACAGAAGATGCATGCACATATCGACTTTGGACACTTAAAATATCGATTTTTAGCATGTTTTGAGCCTATATTATAAAAACATTCTAGCATTATTTAGACAAGTACAGATCGCTTTTTGGACCCAAAAATATCGAATTTTTGGGTGTTTTGAGGTTGAATTTGGGATATAAACGAGTGCAGAAGATGCATACACATTGACTTTGGGCATCTAAAATATCGATTTTCGGCATGTTTTGGGCTTGTATCTGAGTAGGCATGTACAGATCGCCTCTGGGACCCCAAAATATTGAATTTTCGGGTGTTTGGAGACTGAATTTGATATATAAACGGGTACAGAAGATGCATGCACATATCGACTTTTGGGAAACCTAAAAGATCAATTTTCAGTATGTTTTGATCTTGTATTTTGAAAAAAACTCTAACACGGAGTAGGCATGTACAGATCGCTCCTAAGACACAAAAATATCAAATTTTCGGGTAATTTGTGCCTGAATTTGAGATATCGACTTTGGGCACCTAAAATATCGATTTTTAGCATGTTTTAGGCCTATATTTTGAAAATATTCTAGTACTGAGTAGGCATGTACAGATCGCTTCTGGGACCCTAAAATATCGAATTTTCGGGTGTTTTGAGCCTGAATTCGAGATATAAATGGGTACAGAAGATGCATACACATATCGACTTTGGACATTTAAAATATCGATTTTTAGCATGTTTTGAGCATATATTATAAAAACATTCGAGGACTGAGTAGGCATGTACAGATCGCTTCTGCGACCCAAAAATATCGAAAATTCGGGTGTTTTGAGGTTGAATTTGGGATATAAACGGGTGCAGAAGATGCATACAAATATTGACTTTGGGCACCTAAAATATCGATTTTCAGCATGTTTTGGGCCTGTATTTTGAAAATACTCTAACACGGAGTAGGCATGTATAAATCGCTTCTGGGACCCTAAAATATCGAATTTTCTGATGTTTTAAGCCTGAATATGAAATATAAACGGGAACGGAAGATGCATGCACATATCGACTTTTGGGCACCTAAAAGATCGATTTTCAGTATGTTTTGGGCCTGTATTTAGAAAATACTCTAACACGGAGTAGGCATGTACAGATCGTTTTTGGGACCTTCAAATATCGAATTTTCGGGTGTTTTGTGCCTGAATTTGAGATATCGACTTTGAGCACCTGAAATATCGATTTTTAGCATGTTTTGGGCCTGTATTTTGAAAAAATTCTAGAATTGAGTAAGCATGTACAGATCGCTTCTTGGACCCCAAAATATCGAATTTTCGGGTGTTTTGAGCCTGAATTTAAGATATAAACGGGTACTAAAGATGTATGCACCTATCGACTTTTGGGCACCTAAAATATCGATTTTGAGCATGTTTTGGGTCTGTATCATGAAAACATTCTAACTAGGAGTAGGCATGTACAGATCGCTTCTAGGACCCAAAAATACCGAATTTTCGGGTGTTTCGAGCCTGAATTTGAGATATAAACGGGTACAGAAGATGCATGCACATATCGACTTTGGAAACTTCAAATATCGATTTTTAGCATGTTTTGAGCCTATATTTTGAAAACATTCTAGCACTGAGTAGGCATGTACAGATCGCTTCTGGGACCCAAAAATATCGAATTTTCGGGAGTTTTGAGGTTGAATTTGGGATATAAACGGGTAAAGAAGATGAATGCACATATCGACTTTTGGGCACCTAACAGATCGATTATCAGTATGTTTTCGGCCTGTACTTTGAAAATACTCTAACACGGAGTAGGTGTGTACAGATCGCTTCTAAGACCCCAAAATATCGAATTTTCGGGTGTTTTGTGCCTGAATTTGAGTTATCGACTTTGGACACCTAAAATATAGATTTTTAGCATGTTTTGGGTCTATATTTTGAAAATATTCTAGCACTGAGTAAGCTTGTACAGATCGCTTCTGGGACCCCAAAATATCGAATTTTCGGGTGTTTTGAGCCTGAATTTGGGATATAAACGGGTGCAGAAGATGCATGCACATATTGACTTAGGGCACCTAAAATATCGATTTTCAGCATGTTTTGGGCTTGTATCTGAGTAGACATGTACAGATCGCTTCGAAGACCCAAAAATATCGAATTTTCGGGTGTTTGTAGCCTGAATTTGAGATATAAACGGGTACAGAAGATCAATGCACATATCGACTTTTGGGCACATAAAAGATCGATTTTCAGTATGTTTTGGGCCTGTACTTTGAAAATACTCTAATATGGAGTAGGCGTGTGCAGATCGCTTCTGGGACCCCAAAATATCGAATTTTCGGTTGTTTTGTGCCTGAATTTGATATATCGACTTTGGACACCTAAAATATCGATTTTGAGCATGTTTTGGGTCTGTATCTTGAAAACATACTAACTAGGAGTAGGAATGCACAGATCGCTTCTGGGACCCCAAAATATCGAATTTTCGGGTGTTTTGAGCTTGAATTTGAGATATAAACGGGTACAAAAGATGCATGCACATATTGACTTTGGGCACCTAAAATATCGATTTTCAGCATGTTTTAGGCCTGTATTTTGAAAACCTTCCAGCACTGAGTATGCATGTACAGATCGCTTCTGTGACCCCAAAATATCGAATTTTCGGGAATTTTTAAGTTGAATTTGGGATATAAATGGGTGCAGAAGATGCATACACATATTGACTTTGGGCACCTAAAATATCGATTTTGAGCATGTTTTGGGTCTGTATCTTGAAAACATTCTAACTAGGAGTAGGCATGTACAGATCGCTTCTAGGATCTAAAAATACCGAATTTTAGGATGTTTTTAACCTGAATTTGAGATATAAACGGGTACAGAAGATACATGCACTTATCGACTTTGGACACTTAAAATATCGATTTTAAGCATGTTTTGAGCCTATATTTTGAAAACATTTTGCACTGAAAAGACATGTACAGATCGCTTCTGGGACCCCAAAATATCGAATTTTCGGGTGTTTGGAGCCTGAATTTAAGATATAAACGGGTAAAGAAGATGAATGCACATATCGACTTTTGGGCACCTAACAGATCGATTATCAGTATGTTTTGGGCCTGTACTTTGAAAATACTCTAACACGGAGTAGGTGTGTACAGATCGCTTCTAAGACCCCAAAATATCGAATTTTCGGGTGTTTTGTGCCTGAATTTGAGTTATCGACTTTGGACACCTAAAATATAGATTTTTAGCATGTTTTGGGTCTATATTTTGAAAATATTCTAGCACTGAGTAAGCTTGTACAGATCGCTTCTGGGACCCCAAAATATCGAATTTTCGGGTGTTTTGAGCCTGAACTTGGGATATAAACGGGTGCAGAAGATGCATGCACATATTGAATAAGGGCACCTAAAATATCGATTTTCAGCATGTTTTGTGCTTGTATCTGAGTAGACATGTACAGATCGCTTCTAAGACCCAAAAATATCGAACTTTCGGGGGTTTGTAGCCTGAATTTGAGATATAAACGGGTACAGAAGATGAATGCACATATCGACTTTTGGGCACATAAAAGATCGATTTTCAGTATGTTTTGGGCCTGTACTTTGAAAATACTCTAACATGAAGTAGGCGTGTGCAGATCGCTTCTGGGACCCCAAAATATCGATTTTTCGGGTGTTTTGTGCCTGAATTTGATATATCGACTTTGGGCACCTAAAATATCGATTTTGAGCATGTTTTGGATCTATATCTTGAAAACATTCTAGCTAGGAGTAGGCATGTACAAATCGCTTCTAGGACCCAAAATACCGAATTTTCGGGTGTTTCGAGCCTGAATTTGAGATATAAACGGGTACTGAAGATGCATGCACTTATCGACTTTGGACACTTAAAATATCGATTTTTAGCATGTTTTGAGCCTATATTTTAAAAACATTCTAGCATTATTTAGGCATGTACAGATCACTTTTTGGACCCAAAAATATCAAATTTTTGGGTGTTTTGAGGTTGAATTTGGAATATAAGCGGGTGCAGAAGATGCATACAAATATTGACTTTAGGCACCTAAAATATCGATTTTCAGCATGTTTTGGGCCTGTATCTGAGTAGGCATGTACAGATCGCTTATGGGACACATAAATATCGAACTTTTGGGTGTTTGGAGCATGAATTTGAGATATAAACAGGAACAGTAGATACATGGACATATCGACTTTTGGGCACCTAAAAGATCGGGTTTCAGTATGTTTTGGCCCTGTATTTTGGAAATACTCTAACACGGAGTAGGCATGTACAGATCGCTTCTAGGACCCCAAAATATCGAATTTTCGGGTGTTTTGGGCCTGAATTTGAGATATCGACTTTGGGCACCTAAAATATCGATTTTTAGCATGTTTTGGGCCTATATTTTGAAAATATTCTAGCACAGAGTAGGCATGTACAGATCGCTTCTGGGTCCCCATAATATTGAATTTTCGGGTGTTTTTGAGCCTGAATTTGAGATATAAACGGGTACAGAAGATGCATGAACATATCGACATTGGACACTTAAAATATCGATTTTTAGCATGTTTTGAGCCTATATTTTAAAAACATTCTAGCATTATTTAGGCATGTACAGATCGCTTTTTGGACCCAAAAATATCGAATTTTTGGGTGTTTTGAGGTTGAATTTGGGATATAAACGAGTGCAGAAGATGCATACACATTGACTTTGGGCATCTAAAATATCGATTTTCGGCATGTTTTGGGCTTGTATCTGAGTAGGCATGTACAGATCGCCTCTGGGACCCCAAAATATCGAATTTTCGGGTGTTTGGAGACTGAATTTGATATATAAACGGGTACAGAAGATGCATGCACATATCGACTTTTGGGAAACCTAAAAGATCAATTTTCAGTATGTTTTGATCTTGTATTTTGAAAAAAACTCTAACACGGAGTAGGCATGTACAGATAGCTTCTAAGACCCAAAAATATCAAATTTTCGGGTAATTTGTGCCTGAATTTGAGATATCGACTTTGGGCACCTAAAATATCGATTTTTAGCATGTTTTAGGCCTATATTTTGAAAATATTCTAGTACTGAGTAGGCATGTACAGATCGCTTCTGGGACCCTAAAATATCGAATTTTCGGGTGTTTTGAGCCTGAATTTGAGATATAAATGGGTACTGAAGATGCATACACATATCGACTTTGGACATTTAAAATATCGATTTTTAGCATGTTTTGAGCCTATATTATAAAAACATTCGAGGACTGAGTAGGCATGTACAGATCGCTTCTGCGACCCAAAAATATCGAAAATTCGGGTGTTATGAGGTTGAATTTGGGATATAAACGGGTGCAGAAGATGCATACAAATATTGACTTTGGGCACCTAAAATATCGATTTTCAGCATGTTTTGGGCCTTTATTTTGAAAATACTCTAACACGGAGTAGGCATGTACAAATCGCTTCTGGGACCCCAAAATATCGAATTTTCGGATGTTTTAAGCCTGAATATGAAATATAAACGGGTACAGAAGATGCATGCACATATCGACTTTTGGGCACCTAAAAGATCGATTTTCAGTATCTTTTGGGCTTGTATTTAGAAAATACTCTAACACGGAGTAGGCATGTACAGATCGTTTTTGGGCCCCTCAAATATCGAATTTTCGGGTGTTTTGTGCCTGAATTTGAGATATCGACTTTGAGCACCTGAAATATCGATTTTTAGCATGTTTTGGGCCTGTATTTTAAAAATATTCTAGCACTGAGTATGCATGTATAGATCGCTTCTTGGACCCCAAAATATCGAATTTTCGGGTGTTTTGAGCCTGAATTTAAGATATAAACGGGTACTAAAGATGTATGCACATATCGACTTTTGGGCACCTTAAATATCGATTTTGAGCATGTTTTGGGTCTGTATCTTGAAAACATTCTAACTAGGAGTAGGCATGTACAGATCGCTTCTAGGACCCAAAAATACCGAATTTTCGGGTATTTCGAGCCTGAATTTGAGATATAAACGGGTACAGAAGATGCATGCACATATCGACTTTGGAAACTTAAAATATCGATTTTTAGCATGTTTTGAGCCTATATTTTGAAAACATTCTAGCACTGAGTAGGCATGTACAGATCGCTTCTGGGACCCAAAAATATCGAATTTTCGGGTGTTTTGAGGTTGAATTTGGGATATAAACGGGTGCAGAAGATGCATACACATATTGACTTTGGGCACCTAAAATATCGATTTTCAGCATGTTTTGGGCCTGTATCTGAGTAGGCATGTACAGATTTCTTCTAAAACCCCAAAATATCGAATTTTCGGTTTTTTGAGCCTGAATTTGAAATATAAACGGGTACAGAAGATGCATGCACATATCGACTTTGAACACTTAAAATAGCGATTTTAGCATGTTTTTAGCCTATATTTTGAAAACATTCTAGCACTGAGTAGCCATGTACAGATCGCTTCTAAGACCACGAAATATCGAATTTTCGGGTGTTTTGTGCCTGAATTTGAGATATCGACTTTGGACACCTGAAATATAGATTTTTAGCATGTTTTGGGCCTGTATTTTGAAAACATTCTAGCACTGAGTATGCATGTACAGATAGCTTCTGGGACCCCAAAATATCGAATTTTCTGGTAATTTTAAGTTGAATTTGGGATATAAATGGGTGCAGAAGATGCATACACATATTGACTTGGGGCACCTAAAATATCGATTTTGAGCATGTTCTGGGTCTGTATCTTGAAAACATTCTAACTAGGAGTAGGCATGTACAGATCGCTTCTAGGATCCAAAAATACCGAATTTTCGGGTGTTTTAAACCTGAATTTGAGATATAAACGGGTACAGAAGATGCATGCACATATCGACTTTGGACACTTAAAATAGCGATTTTAGCATGTTTTGAGCCTATATTTTGAAAACATTCTAGCACTTAGTAGCCATGTACAGATCGCTTCTGGGACCCAAAAATATCGAATTTTCGGGTGTTTGGAGCCTGAATTTGAGATATAAACGGGTACAGAAGATGAATGCACATATCGACTTTTGGGCACCTAAAAGATCGATTTTCAGTATGTTTTGGGCCTGTACTTTGAAAATACTCTAACACAGAGGAGGCGTGTACAGATCGCTTCTAAGACACCAAAATATCGAATTTTCGGGTGTTTTGTGCCTGAATTTGAGATATCGACTTTGGACACCTAAAATATAGATTTTTAGCATGTTTTGGGTCTATATTTTGAAAACATTCTAGCACTGAGTAAGCTTGTACAGATCGCTTCTGGGACCCCAAAATATCGAATTTTCGGGTGTTTTGAGCCTGAATTTGGGATATAAACGGGTGCAGAAGATGCATACACATATTGACTTAGGGCAACTAAAATATCGATTTTCAGCATGTTTTGGGCTTGTATCTGAGTAGGCATTTACAAATCGCTTCTAAGACCCCAAAATATTGAATTTTCGGGTGTTTGGAGCCTGAATTTGAGATATAAACGGGTACAGAAGATGAATGCACATATCGACTTTTGGGCACATAAAAGATCGATTTTCAGTATGTTTTGGGCCTGTACTTTGAAAATACTCTAACATGGAGTAGGCGTGTGCAGATCGCTTCTGGGACCCCAAAATATCGAATTTTCGGGTGTTTTGTGCCTGAATTTGAGATATCGACTTTGGACACGTAAAATATCGATTTTGAGCATGTTTTGGGTCTGTATCTTGAAAACATACTAACTAGGAGTAGGAATGTACAGATCGCTTCTGGGACCCCAAAATATCGAATTTTCGGGTGTTTGGAGCCTGAATTTAAGATATAAACGGGTAAAGAAGATGAATGCACATATCGACTTTTGGGCACCTAACAGATCGATTATCAGTATGTTTTGGGCCTGTACTTTGAAAATACTCTAACACGGAGTAGGTGTGTACAGATCGCTTCTAAGACCCCAAAATATCGAATTTTCGGGTGTTTTGTGCCTGAATTTGAGTTATCGACTTTGTACACCTAAAATATAGATTTTGAGCATGTTTTGGGTCTATATTTTGAAAATATTCTAGCACTGAGTAAGCTTGTACAGATCGCTTCTGGGACCCCAAAATATCGAATTTTCGGGTGTTTTGAGCCTGAACTTGGGATATAAACGGGTGCAGAAGATGCATGCACATATTGACTTAGGGCACCTAAAATATCGATTTTCAGCATGTTTTGGGCTTGTATCTGAGTAGACATGTACAGATCGCTTCTAAGACCCAAAAATATCGAACTTTCGGGGGTTTGTAGCCTGAATTTGAGATATAAACGGGTACAGAAGATGAATGCACATATCGACTTTTGGGCACATAAAAGATCGATTTTCAGTATGTTTTGGGCCTGTACTTTGAAAATACTCTAACATGGAGTAGGCGTGTGCAGATCGCTTCTGGGACCCCAAAATATCGATTTTTCGGGTGTTTTGTGCCTGAATTTGATATATCGACTTTGGACACCTAAAATATCGATTTTGAGCATGTTTTGGGTCTGTATCTTGAAAACATACTAACTAGGAGTAGGAATGCACAGATCGCTTCTGGGACCCCAAAATATCGAATTTTCGGGTGTTTTGAGCCTGAATTTGAGATATAAACGGGTACAAAAGATGCATGCACATATTGACTTTGGGCACCTAAAATATCGATTTTCAGCATGTTTTAGGCCTGTATTTTGAAAACCTTCCAGCACTGAGTATGCATGTACAGATCGCTTCTGGGACCCCAAAATATCGAATTTTCGGGTATTTTTAAGTTGAATTTGGGATATAAATGGGTGCAGAAGATGCATACACATATTGACTTTGGGCACCTAAAATATCGATTTTGAGCATGTTTTGGGTCTGTATCTTGAAAACATTCTAACTAGGAGTAGGCATGTAGAGATCGCTTCTAGGATCCAAAAATACCGAATTTTCGGATGTTTTTAACCTGAATTTGAGATATAAACGGGTACAGAAGATACATGCACTTATCGACTTTGGACACTTAAAATATCGATTTCAGCATGTTTTGAGCCTATATTTTGAAAACATTTTGCACTGAAAAGACATGTACAGATCGCTTCTGGGACCCCAAAATATCGAATTTTCGGGTGTTTTGAGGCTGAATTTGGGATATAAAGGGTGCAGAAGATTCATACACATATTGACTTTGGGCACCTAAAATATCGATTTTCAGCATGTTTTGGGCTTGTATCTGAGTAGGCATGTACAGATCGCTTCTAAGACCCCAAAATATCGAATTTTCGGGTGTTTGGAGCCTGAATTTGAGATATAAACGGGTACAGAAGATGAATGCACATATCGACTTTTGGGCACCTAAAAGATCGATTTTCAGTATGTTTTGGGCCTGTACTTTGAAAATACTGTAACACGGAGTAGGCGTGTACAGATCGCTTCTGGGACCCCAAAATATCGAATTTTCGGTGTTTGGAGCCTGAATTTGAGATATAAACGGGTACAAAAGAAGCATGCACCTATTGACTTTGGGCACCTAAAATATCGATTTTCAGCATGTTTTGGGCCTGTATTTTGAAAACATTCTAGCTATGAGTATGCATGTACAGATCGCTTCTGGGACCCCAAAATATCGAATTTTCGGGTATTTTTAAGTTGAATTTGGGATATAAATGGGTGCAGAAGATGCATACACATATTGACTTTTGGCACCTAAAATATCGATTTTGAGCATGTTTTGGGTCTGTATCTTGAAAACATTCTAACTAGGAGTAGGCATGTACAGATCGCTTCTAGGATCCAAAAATACCGAATTTTCTGGTGTTTTTAACCTAAATTTTAGATATAAACGGGTACAGAAGTTACATGCACATATCGACTTTGGACACTTAAAATATTGATTTTAAGTATGTTTTGAGCCTATATTTTGAAAACATTCTTGCACTGAGTAGACATGTACAGATCGCTTCTGGGACCAAAAAATATCGAATTTTAGGGTGTTTTGAGGTTGAATTTGGGATATAAACGGGTGCAGAAGATTTATACACATATTGACTTTGGGCACCTAAAATATCGATTTTCAGCATGTTTTGGGCTTGTATCTGAGTAGGCATGTACAGATCGCTTCTAAGACCCCAAAATATCGAATTTTCGGGTGTTTGGAGCCTGAATTTGAGATATAAACGGGTACAGAAGATGCATGCACATATCGACTTTTGGGCACCTAAAAGATCGATTTTCAGTATGTTTTGGGGCTGTACTTTGAAAATACTCTAACACGGAGTAGGCGTGTACAGATCGCTTCTGGGACCCCAAAATATCGAATTTTCGGGTGTTTTGAGCCTGAATTTGATATATAAACGGGTACAGAAGATGCATGCACAAATTGACTTTGGGCACCTAAAATATCGATTTTCAGCATGTTTTGGGCCTGTATTTTGAAAACATTCTAGCACTGAGTATGCATGTACAGATCACTTCTGGGACCCCAAAATATCGAATTTTCGGGTATTTTTAAGTTGAATTTGAGATATAAATGGGTGCAGAAGATGCATACACATATTGACTTTGGACACTTAAAATATCGAATTTTAGCATGTTTTGAGCCTATATTTTAAAAACATTCTAGAATTATTTAGGCATGTGCAGATCGCTTCTGGGACCCAAAAATATCAAATTTTCGGGTGTTTTGAGGTTGAATTTGGGATATAAATAGGTGCAGAAGATGCATACACATATTGACTTTGGGCACCTAAAAGATCGATTGTCAGTATGTTTTGGGCCTGTACTTTGAAAATACTCTAACATGGAGTAGGCGTGTACAGATCGCTTCTAAGACCCCAAAATATCGAATTTTCGGGTGTTTTGTGCCTGAATTTGAGATATCGACTTTGGACACCTAAAATATCGATTTTTAGCATGTTTTGGGTCTATATTTTGAAAATATTCTAGCACTGAGTAAGCTTGTACAGATCGCTTCTGGGACCCCAAAATATCGAATTTTCGGGTGTTTTGAGCCTGAATTTGGGATCTAAACGGGTGCAGAAGATGCATACACATATTGACTTAGGGCACCTAAAATATCGATTTTTAGCATGTTTTGGGCTTGTATCTGAGTAGGCATGTACAGATCGCTTTTAAGACCCCAAAATATCGAATTTTCGGGTGTTTGGAGCATGAAT
This sequence comes from Petrolisthes cinctipes, assembly GCA_033782935.1. Lineage (NCBI taxonomy): Eukaryota > Metazoa > Arthropoda > Malacostraca > Decapoda > Porcellanidae > Petrolisthes > Petrolisthes cinctipes. The sequence goes on from JAWQEG010000030.1 coordinate 6,467,647, forward strand.
TTGAGATATAAACGGGTACAGAAGATAAATGCACATATCGACTTTTGGGCACCTAAAAGATCGATTTTTAGTATGTTTTGGGCCTGTACTTTGAAAATACTCTAACTTGGAGTAGGCGTGTGCAGATCGCTTCTGGGACCCCAAAATATCGAATTTTCGGGTGTTTTGTGCCTGAATTTGAGATATCGACTTTGGACACCTAAAATATCGATTTTGAGCATGTTTTGGGTCTGTATCTTGAAATCATACTACCTAGGAGTAGGAATATACCGATCGCTTCTGGGACCCCAAAATATCAAATTTTCAGGTGTTTTGAGCCTGAATTTGAGATATAAACGGGTGCAAAAGATGCATGCACATATTGACTTTGGGCACCTAAAATATCGATTTTCAGCATGTTTTGGGTCTGCATCTTGAAAACATTCTAACTAGGAGTAGGCATGTACAGATCGCTTCTAGGATCCAAAAACACCGAATTTTCGGGTGTTTTTAACCTGAATTTGAGATATAAACGGGTACAGAAGATACAAGCACATATCGACTTTGGACACTTAAAATATCGATTTTAAGCATGTTTTGAGCCTATATTTTGAAAACATTCTTGCACTGAGTAGACATGTACAGATCGCTTCTGGGACCCAAAAATATCGAATTTTAGGGTGTTTTGAGGTTGAATTTGGTATATAAACGGGTGCAGAAGATGCATACACATATTGACTTTGGGCACCTAAAATATCGATTTTCAGCATGTTTTAGGCCTGTATCTGAGTAGGCATGTACAGATCGCCTCTGGGACCCCAAAATATCGATTTTTCGGGTGTTTGGAGACTTAATTTGATATATAAACGGGTACAGAAGATGCATGCACATATAGACTTTTGGGCACCTAAAAGATCAATTTTCAGTATGTTTTGATCTTGTATTTTGAAAAAACTCTAACAAGGAGTAGGCATGTACAGATCGCTTCTGGGACCCAAAAATATCGAATTTACGGGTGTTTTGAGGTTGAATTTGGGATATAAACGTTTGCAGAAAATGCATACACATATTGACTTTGGGCACATAAAATATCGATTTTCAGCATGTTTTAAGCCTGTATCTGAGTAGGCATGTACAGATTGCTTATGGGACACATAAATATCGAACTTTTAGGTGTTTGGAGCCTGAATTTGAGATATAAACAGGAACAGTAGATACATGGACATATCGACTTTTGGGCACCTAAAGGATCGGGTTTCAGTATGTTTTGATCTTGTATTTTGAAAAAAAACTCTAACATGGAGTAGGCATGTACAGATCGCTTCTAACACCCAAAAATATCAAATTTTCGGGTGTTTTGTGCCTGAATTTGAGATATCGACTTTGGGCACCTAAAATATCGATTTTTAGCATGTTTTAGGCCTATATTTTGAAAATATTCTAGTACTGAGTAGGCATGTACAGATCGCTTCTGGGACCCTAAAATATCGAATTTTCGGGTGTTTTGAGCCTGAATTTGAGATATAAATGGGTACAGAAGATGCATACACATATCGACTTTGGACATTTAAAATATCGATTTTTAGCATGTTTTGAGTCTATATTTTAAAAACATTCGAGGACTGAGTAGGCATGTACAGATCGCTTCTGGGACCCAAAAATATCGAAAATTCGGGTGTTTTGAGGTTGAATTTGGGATATAAACGGGTGCAGAAGATGCATACAAATATTGACTTTGGGCACCTAAAATATCGATTTTCAGCATGTTTTGGGCCTGTATTTTGAAAATACTCTAACACGGAGTAGGCATGTACAAATCGCTTCTGGGACCCCAAAATATCGAATTTTCGGATGTTTTAAGCCTGAATATGAAATATAAACGGGTACAGAAGATGCATGCATATATCGACTTTTTGGCACCTAAAAGATCGATTTTCAGTATGTTTTGGGCCTGTATTTAGAAAATACTCTAACACGGAGTAGGCATGTACAGATCGCTTCTGGGTCCCCCAAATATCGAATTTTCTTGTGTTTTGTGCCTGAATTTGAGATATCGACTTTGGGCACCTGAAATATCGATTTTTAGCATTTTTGGGCCTATATTTTGAAAATATTCTAGCACTGAGTAGGCATGTACAGATCGCTTCTGGGACCCCAAAATATCGAATTTTCGGGTGTTTTGAGGTTGAATTTGGGATATAAACGGGTGCAGAAAATGCATACACATATTGACTTTGGGCACCAAAAATATCGATTTTTAGCATGTTTTGGGCCTGTATCTGAGTAGGCATGTACAGATCGCTTCTGGGACCCCAAGAAATCGAACTTTCGGGTGTTTGGAGCCTGAATTTGAGATATAAACGGGTTCAGAAGATGCATACACATATCGACTTTGGACATTCAAAATATCGATTTTTAGCATGTTTTGAGCCTATATTTTGAAACCATTCGAGGACTGAGTAGGCTGTGTACAGATTGCTTCTGGGACCCAAAAATATCGAAAATTCGGATGTTTTGAGGTTGAATTTGGGATATAAATGGGTGCAGAAGATGCATACACATATTGACTTTGGGCACCTAAAATATCGATTTTGAGCATGTTTTGGGTCTATATCTTGAAAACATTCTACCTAGGAGTAGGCATGTACAAATCGCTTCTAGGACCCAAAATACCGAATTTTCGGGTGTTTGGAGCCTGAATTTGAGATATAAACAGGTACAGAAGATGCGTGCACTTATCGACTTTGGACACTTAAAATATCGATTTTTAGCATGTTTTGAGCCTATATTTTAAAAACATAATATCATTATTTAGGCATGTACAGATCGCTTCTTGGACCCAAAAATATCAAATTTTTCGGTGTTTTGAGGTTGAATTTGGGATATAAACGGGTGCAGAAGATGCATACAAATATTGACTTTGGGCACCTAAAATATCGATTTTCAGCATGTTTTGGGCCTGTATCTGAGTAGGCATGTACAGATCGCCTCTGGGACCCCAAAATATCGATTTTTCGGGTGTTTGGAGACCTAATTTGATATATAAACGGGTACAGAAGATGCATGCACATATAGACTTTTGGGCACCTAAAAGATCAATTTTCAGTATGTTTTGATCCTGTATTTTGAAAAAACTCTAACACGGAGTAGGCATGTACAGATCGCTTGTGGGACCCAAAAATATCGAATTTACGGGTGTTTTGAGGTTGAATTTGGGATATAAACGTTTGCAGAAAATGCACACACATATTGACTTTGGGGACCTAAAATATCGATTTTCAGCATGTTTTGGGCCTGTATCTGAGTAGGCATGTACAGATCGCTTATGGGACACATAAATATCGAACTTTCGGGGGTTTGGAGCATGAATTTGAGATAAAAACAGGAACAGTAGATACATGGACATATCGACTTTTGGGCATCTAAAAGATCGGGTTTCAGTATGTTTTGGCTCTGTATTTTGGAAATACTCTAACACGGAGTAGGCATGTACAGATCGCTTCTGGGACCCCAAAATATCGAATTTTCGGGTGTTTTGGGCCTGAATTTGAGATATCGACTTTGGGCACCTAAAATATCGATTTTTAGCATGTTTTGGTCCTATATCTTGAAAATATTCTAGCACAGAGTAGGCATGTACACATCGCTTCTGGGACCCCAAAATATTGAATTTTCGGGTGTTTTGAGCCTGAATTTGAGATATAAACGGGTACAGAAGATGTATGCACATATTGACTTTGGGCACCAAAAATATCGATTTTCAGCATGTTTTGGGCCTGTATCTGAGTAGGCATGTAAAGATCGCTTCTGGGACCCCAAAATATCGAACTTTTGGGTGTTTGGAGCCTGAATTTGAGATATAAACAGGTACAGAAGATACATGCACATATCGACTTTTGGGCACCTAAATGATCGATTTTCAGAATGTTTCTGCCCTGTATTTTGAAAATACTCTAACGCGGAGTAGGCATGTACAGATCGCTTCTTTGACCCCAAAATATCGAATTTTCGGGTGTTTTGGGCCTGAATTTGAGATATCGACTTTGGGCACCAAAAATATCGATTTTTAGCATGTTTCGGGCCTATGTTTTGAAAATATTCTAGCACTGAGTAGGCATGTACAGATCGCTTCTGGGACCCCAAAATATCGAATTTTCGGGTGTTTTGAGCCTGAATTTGAGATATAAACGGGTACAGAAGATGTGTGCACATATTGACTTTGGGCACCTAAAATATCGATTTTCAGCATGTTTTGGGCCTGTATTTTGAAAACATTCTAGCACTGAGTATGCATGTACAGATCGCTTCTAGGACCCAAAAATATCGAATTTTCGGGTATTTTTAAGTTGAATTAGGAATAAAAGGGTGCAGAAGATGCATACACATATTGACTTTGGGCACCTAAAATATCGATTTTGAGCATGTTTTGGGTCTATATTTTGAAAACATTCTAACTAGGAGTAGGCATGTACAAATCGCTTCTAGGACCCAAAATACCGAATTTTCGGGTGTTTGGAGCCTGAATTTGAGATATAAACGGGTACAGAAGATGCGTGCACTAATCGACTTTGGACACTTAAAATATCGATTTTTAGCATGTTTTGAGCCTATATTTTAAAAACATTCTAGTATTATTTAGGCATGTACAGATCGCTTCTTTTACCCAAAAATATCAAATTTTTGGGTGTTTTGAGGTTGAATTTGGGATTTAAACGGGTGCAGAAGATGCATACAAATATTGACTTTGGGCACCTAAAATATCGATTTTCAGCATGTTTTGGGCCTGTATCTGAGTAGGCATGTACAGATCGCCTCTGGGACCCCAAAATATCGAATTTTCGGGTGTTTGGAGCCTGAATTTGAGATATAAACAGGTAAGGAAGATACATGCACATATCGACTTTTGGGCACCTAAATGATCGATTTTCAGTATGTTTTTGCCCTGTATTTTGAAAATACTCTAACACGGAGTAGGCATGTACAGATCGCTTCTGGGACCCCAAAATATCGAATTTTCGGATGTTTTAAGCCTGAATATGAAATATAAACGGGTACAGAAGATGCATGCACATATCGACTTTTGGGCACCTAAAAGATCGATTTTCAGTATGTTTTGGGCCTGTATTTAGAAAATACTCTAACACGGAGTAGGCATGTACAGATCGCTTCTGGGCCCCCCAAATATTGAATTTTCGGGTGTTTTGTGCCTGAATTTGATATATCGACTTTGGGCACCTGAAATATCGATTTTTAGCATTTTTGGGTCTATATTTTGAAAATATTCTAGCACTGAGTAGGCATGTACAGATCGCTTCTGGGGCCCCAAAATATCGAATTTTCGGGTGTTTTGAGGTTGAATTTGGGATATAAACGGGTGCAGAAAATGCCTACACATATTGACTTTGGGCACCAAAAATATTGATTTTTAGCATGTTTTGGGTCTATATCTTGAAAACATTCTAACTAGGAGTAGGCATGTACAGATCGCTTCTGGGACCCCAAAATATCGAATTTTCGGGTGTTTTGGGCCTAAATTTGAGATATCGACTTAGGGCACCTAAAATATCGATTTTTACCATGTTTTGGGCCTATGTTTTGAAAATATTCTAGCACTGAGTAGGCATGTACAGATCGCTTCTGGGACCCCAAAATATTGAATTTTCGGGTGTTTTGAGCCTGAATTTGAGATATAAACGGGTACAAAAGATGTATGCACATATTGACTTTGGGCACTTAAAATATCGATTTTCAGCATGTTTTGGGTCTATATCTTGAAAACATTCTAACTAGGAGTAGGCATGTACAGATCGCTTTTGGGACCCTAAAATATCGAATTTTCGGGTGTTTTTAACCTGAATATAAAATATAAACGGGTACAGAAGATGCATACACATATCGACTTTGGACATTCAAAATATCGATTTTTAGCATGTTTTGAGCCTATGTTTTGAAAACATTCGAGGACTGAGTAGGCTGTGTACAGATTGCTTCTGGGACCCAAAAATATCGAAAATTCGGGTGTTTTGAGGTTGAATTTGGGATAAAAACGGGTGCAGAAGATGCATACAAATATTGACTTTGGGCACCTAAAATATCGATTTTCAGCATGTTTTGGGCCTATATTTTGAAAATACTCTAACACGGAGTAGGCATGTACAAATCGCTTCTGGGACCCCAAAATATCGAATTTTCGGATGTTTTAAGCCTGAATATGAAATATAAACGGGTACAGAAGATGCATGCACATATCGACTAAGGACACTTAAAATATTGATTTTCAGCATGTTTTGGGTCTATATCTTGAAAACATTCTAACTAGGAGTAGGCATGTACAGATCGCTTGTAGGACCCAAAATACCGAATTTTCCGGAGTTTGGAGCCTGAATTTGAGATATAAACGGGTACAGAAGATGCATGCACATATCGACTTTTGGGCACCTAAAATATCGATTTTGACCATGTTTTGTGTCTGTATCTTGAAAACATTCTAACTAGGAGTAGGCATGTACAGATCGCTTCTAGGACCCAAAAATATCGAATTTTCGGGTGTTTTGAGCCTGAATTTGAGATATAAACGGGTACAGAAGATGCATGCACATATCGACTAAGGACACTTAAAATATCGATTTTTAGCATGTTTTCGGCCTACATTTTGAAAAAATTCTCGCACTGAGTAGGCATGTACAGATCGCTTCTGGCACCCCAAAATATCGAATTTTCGGGTGTTTATAGCCTTAATTTGAGATATAAACGGGTAAGGAAGATACATGCACATATCGACTTTAGGGCACCTAAAAGATCGATTTTCAGTTTTTTAGCATGTTTTGAGACTATATTTTAAAAACATTCTAGCATTGAGTAGGCTTGTACATATCGCTTCTTGGCCCCAAAAATATCGAATTTTTGGGTGTTTTGAGGTTGAACTTGGGATATAAACGGGTGCAGAAGATGCATACACATATTGACTTTGGGCACCTAAAATATCGATTTTCAGCATGTTTTGGGCCTGTATCTGAGTAGGCATGTACAGATCGCTTCTGGGACCCCAAAATATCGAATTTTCGGGTGTTTTGTGCCTGAATTTGAGATATCGACTTTGGGCACCTGAAATATCGATTTTTAGCATTTTTGGGCCTATAATTTGAAAATATTCTAGCACTGAGTAGGCATGTACAGATCGCTTCTTGGACCCCAAAATATCGAATTTTCTGGTGCTTTGAGGTTGAATTTAGGATATAAACGGGTGCAGAAAATGCATACACATATTGACTTTGGGCACCAAAAATATCGATTTTCAGCATGTTTTGGGCCTGTATCTTAGTAGGCATGTACAGATCGCTTCTGGGACCCCAAAATATCGAACTTTCCGGTGTTTGGAGCCTGAATTTGAGATATAAACAGGTACAGAAGATACATGCACATATCGACTTTTTGGCACCTAAAAGATCGATTTTCAGTATGTTTTAGCCCTGTATTTTGTAAATACTCTAACACGGAGTAGGCATGTACAGATCGCTCCTGGGACCCCAAAATATCGAATTTTCGGGTGATTTGGGCTGGAATTTGAGATATTGACTTTGGGCACCTAAAATATAGATTTTCAGTATGTTTTGGGCCTATATTTTGAAAATATTCTAGTACTGAGTAGGCATGCACAGATCGCTTCTGGGACCCTAAAATATCGAATTTTCGGGTGTTTTGAGCCTGAATTTGAGATATAAACGGGTACAGAAGATGCATACACATATCGACTTTGGACATTCAAAATATCGATTTTTAGCTTGTTTTGAGCCTATATTTTGAAAACATTCGAGGACTGAGAAGGCTGTGTACAGATTGCTTCTGGGACCCAAAAATATCGAAAATTCAGGTGTTTTGAGGTTGAATTTGGGATATAAACGGGTGCAGAAAATGCATACAAATATTGACTTTGGGCACCTAAAATATCGATTTTCAGCATGTTTTGGGCCTGTATTTTGAAAATACTCTAACACGGAGTTGGCATGTACAAATCGGTTCTGGGACCCCAAAATATCGAATTTTCGGGTGTTTTGTGCCTGAATTTGAGATATCGACTTTGGGCACCTGAAATATCGATTTTTTGCATTTATGGGCCTATATTTTGAAAATATTCTAGCACTGAGTAGGCATGTACAGATCGCTTCTGGGACTTAAAAATATCGAATTTTCGGGTGTTTTGAGGTTGAATTTGGGATGTAAATGGGTGCAGAAAATGCATACACATATTGACTTTGGGGACCGAAAATACCGATTTTCAGCATGTTTTGGGCCTGTATCTGAGTAGGCATGTACAGAACGCTTCTGGGACCCCAAAATATCGAATTTTCGGGTGTTTTGAGCCTGAATTTGAAATATAAACAGGAATAGTAGATACATGGACATATCGACTTTTGGGCACCTAAAAGATCGGGTTTCAGTATGTTTTGGCCCTGTAATTTGGAAATACTCTAACACGGAGTAGGCATGTACAGATCGCTTCTGGGACCCCAAAATATCGAATTTTCGGGTGTTTTGGGCCTGATTTTGAGATATCGACTTTGGGCACCTAAAATATCGATTTTTAGCATGTTTTGGGCCTATATTTAGAAAATATTCTAGCACAGAGTAGGCATGTACAGATCGCTTCTGGGACCCCAAAATACTGAATTTTCGGGTGTTTGGAGCCTGAATTTGAGATATAAACGGGTACAGAAGATGTATGCACATATTGACTTTGGGCACCTAAAATATCGATTTTCAGCATGTTTTGGGTCTATATCTTGAAAACATTCTAACTAGGAGTAGGCATGTACAGATCGCTTCTAGGACCCAAAATACCGAATTTTCGGGTGTTTGGAGCCTGAATTTGATATATAAACGGGTACAGAAGATGCATGCACATATCGACTTTGGACACTTAAAGTATCGATTTTTAGCATGTTTTGAGCCTATATTTTAAAAACATTCTATCATTATTTAGTCATGTACAGATCGCTTTTTGGACCCAAAAATATCGAATTTTTGGTTGTTTTGAGGTTGAATTTGGGATATAAAAGGGTGCAGAAGATGCATACACATTGACTTTGGGCACCTAAAATATCGATTTTCAGCATGTTTTGGGCCTGTATCTGAGTAGGCATGTACAGATCGCCTCTTGGACCCCAAAATATCGAATTTTCGGGTGTTTGGAGACTGAATTTGATATATAAACGGGTACAGAAGATGCATGCACATATCGACTTTTGGGAAACCTAAAAGATCAATTTTCAGTATGTTTTGATCTTGTATTTTGAAAAAACTCTAACACGGAGTAGGCATGTACAGATCGCTTCTAAGACCCAAAAATATCAAATTTTCGGGTGTTTTGTGCCTGAATTTGAGATATCGACTTTGGGCACCTAAAATATCGATTTTTAGCATGTTTTAGGCCTATATTATGAAAATATTCTAGTACTAATTAGGCATGAACAGATCGCTTCCGGGACCCTAAAATATCGAATTTTCGGGTGTTTTGAGCCTGAATTTGAGATATAAATGGGTACAGAAGATGCATACACATATCGACTTTGGACATTTAAAATATCGATTTTTAGCATGTTTTGAGCCTATATTTTAAAAACATTCGAGGACTAAGTAGGCATGTACAGATCGCTTCTGGGACCCAAAAATATCGAAAATTCGGGTGTTTTGAGGTTGAATTTGGGATATAAACGGGTGCAGAAGATGCATACAAATATTGACTTTGGGCACCTAAAATATCGATTTTCAGCATGTTTTGGGCCTGTATTTTGAAAATACTCTAACACGGAGTAGGCATGTACAAATCGCTTCTGGGACCCCAAAATATCGAATTTTCGGATGTTTTAAGCCTGAATATGAAATATAAACGGGTACAGAAGATGCATGCACATATCGACTTTTGGGCACCTAAAAGATCGATTTTCAGTATGTTTTGGGCCTGTATTTAGAAAATACTCTAACACGGAGTAGGCATGTACAGATCGCTTCTGGGCCCCCCAAATATCGAATTTTCGGGTGTTTTGTGCCTGAATTTGAGATATCGACTTTGGGCACCTGAAATATCGATTTTTAGCATTTTTGGGCCTATATTTTGAAAATATTCTAGCACTGAGTAGGCATGTACAGATCGCTTCTTGGGCCCCAAAATATCGAATTTTCGGGTGTTTTGAGGTTGAATTTGGGATATAAACGGGTGCAGAAAATGCATACACATATTGACTTTGGGCACCAAAAATATCGATTTTTAGCATGTTTTGGGCCTGTATCTGAGTAGGCATGTACAGATCGCTTCTGGGAAACCAAAATATCGAACTTTCGGGTGTTTGGAGCCTGAATATGAGATATAAACAGGTAAGGAAGATACATGCACATATCGACTTTTGGGCACCTAAATGATCGATTTTCAGTATGTTTTTGCCCTGTATTTTGAAAATACTCTAACATGGAGTAGGCATATACAGATCTCTTCTGGGACCCCAAAATATCGAATTTTCGGGTGTTTTGGGCCTAAATTTGAGATATCGACTTAGGGCACCTAAAATATCGATTTTTACCATGTTTTGGGCCTATGTTTTGAAAATATTCTAGCACTGAGTAGGCATGTACAAATCGCTTCTGGGACCCCAAAATATCGAATTTTCGGATGTTTTAAGCCTGAATATGAAATATAAACGGGTACAGAAGATGCAAAAACATATCGACTTTTGGGCACCTAAAAGATCGATTTTCAGTATGTTTTGGGCCTATATTTTGAAAATATTCTAGTACTGAGTAGGCATGCACAGGTTGCTTCTGGAACCCTAAAATATCGAATTTTCGGGTGTTTTGAGCCTGAATTTGAGATATAAACGGGTACAGAAGATGCATACACATATCGACTTTGGATATTCAAAATATCGATTTTTAGCTTGTTTTGAGCCTATATTTTGGAAACATTCGAGGACTGAGAAGGCTGTGTACAGATTGTTTCTGGGACCCAAAAATATCGAAAATTCAGGTGTTTTGAGGTTGAATTTGGGATATAAACGGGTGCAGAAGATGCATACAAATATTGACTTTGGGCACCTAAAATATCGATTTTCAGCATGTTTTGATCTTGTATTTTGAGAAAACTCTAACACGTAGTAGGCATGTACAGATCGCTTCTAAGACCCCAAAATATCAAATTTTCGGGTGTTTTGAGCCTGAAATTGAGATATCGACTTTGAGCACCTAAAATATCGATTTTTAGCATGTTTTAAGCCCATATTTTGAAAACATTCGAGGACTGAGTAGGCATGTACAGATCGCTTCTGGGACCCAAAAATATCGAAAATTCGGGTGTTTTGAGGTTGAATTTGGGATGTAAATGGGTGCAGAAAATGCATACACATATTGACTTTGGGCACCTAAAATATCGATTTCCAGCATGTTTTGGGTCTATATCTTGAAAACATTCTAACACGGAGTAGGCATGTACAGATCGCTTCTAGGACCCAAAATACCGAATTTTCCGGGGTTAGGAGCCTGAATTTGAGATATAAACGGGTACAGAAGATGCATGCACATATCGACTTTGGATACTTAAAATATCGATTTTTAGCATGTTTTGAGCCTATATTTTAAAAAAATTGTAGCCTTGATTAGGCATCTACAGATCGCTTCTTGGTCCCAAAAATATCGAATTTTTGGTTGTTTTGAGGTTGAATTTGGGATATAAACGGGTGCAGAAGATGCATACACATATTGACTTTGGGCACCTAAAATATCGATTTTCAGCATGTTTTGGGCCTGTATCTGTGTAGGCATGTACAGATCGCTTCTGGGACCCCAAAATATCGAATATTCGGGTGTTTGGAGACTGAATTTGATATATAAACGGGTACAGAAGATGCATGCACATATAGATTTTTGGGCACCTAAAAGATAAATTTTCAGTATGTTTTGATCTTGTATTTTGAAAAAACTCTAACACGAAGTAGGCATGTACAGATCGCTTCAAAGACCCCAAAATATCGAATTTTCTAGTGTTTTTTTCCTGAATTTGAGATATCGACTTCGGGCACCTAAAATATCGAGTTGTACCATGTTTGGGGCCTATATTTTGAAAATATTCTAGCACTGAGTAGGCATGTACAGATCGCTTCTGGGACCCAAAAATATCGAATTATCGGGTGTTTTGAGGTTGAATTTGAGATATAAACGGGTGTAGAAGATGCACATATTGACTTTGGGCACCTAGAATACCGATTTTCAACATGTTTTGGGCCTGTATTTTGAAAATACTGTAAAACGGAGTAGGCATGTACAAATCGCTTCTGGGACCCCAAAATATCGAATTTTCGGGTGTTTTAAGCCTGAATATGAGATATAAACTGGTACAGAAGATGCATGCACATATCGACTTCTGGGCACCTAAAAGATCGATTTTCAGTATGTTTTGGGCCTGTATTTAGAAAATACTCTAACACGGAGTAGGCATGTACAGATCGCTTTTGGGCCCCCAAAATATCGAATTTTCGGGTGTTTTGTGCCTGAATTTGAGATATTGACTTTGGGCACCTAAAATATCGATTTTCAGCATGTTTTGGGCCTGTATTTTGAAAATACTCTAACACGGAGTAGGCATGTACAGATCGCTTCTTGGACCCCAAAATAACGAATTTTCGGGTATTTCGAGCCTGAATTTGAGATATAAACGGTTACTGAAGATGCATGCACATATCAAATTTTGGTCACCTAAAATATTGATTTTGAGCATGTTTTGGGTCTGTATCTTGAAAAACTTCTAAATAAGAGTAGGCATGTACAGATCGATTCTAAGACCCAAAAAACCGAATTTTCGGGTGTTTTGAGCCTGAATTTGAGATATAAACGGGTACAGTAGATGCATGCACATATCGACTTTGGACACTTAAAATATCGATTTTTAGCATGTTTTCATCCTATATTTTGAAAACATTTTAGCACTGAGTAGGCATGTACAGATCGCTTCTGGGACCCAAAAATATTGAGTTTTCTGGTGCTTTGAGCCTGAATTTGAGATATAAACGGGTACTGAAGATGCATGCACATATCGACTTTTGGGCACCTAAAATACCGATTTTGAGCATGTTTTGGGTCTGTATCTGTAAAACATTCCACCTAGAAGTAGGCATTTAAAGATCGCTTCTTGGACCCAAAAATACCGAAATTTTGGGTGTTTGGAGCCTGAATTTGAGATATAAACGGGTACAGAAGATGCATGAACATATCGACTTTGGATACTTAAAATATCGATTTTTAGCATGTTTTGAGCCTATATTTAAAAAAAATTGTAGCCTTGATTATGCATGTACAGATCGCTTCTTGGTCCCAAAAATATCGAATTTTTAGTTGTTTTGAGGTTGAATTTGGGATATAAACGGGTGCAGAAGATGCATACACATATTGACTTTGGGCACCTAAAATATCGATTTTCAGCAAGTTTTGGGCCTGTATCTGAGTAGGCATGTACAGATCGCTTCTGGGACTCCAAAATATCGAATTTTCGGGTGTTTGGAGACTGAATTTGATATATAAACGGGTACAGAAGATGCATGCACATATAGACTTTTGGGCACCTAAAAAATAAATTTTCAGTATGTTTTGATCTTGTATTTTGAAAAAACTCTAACACGGAGTAGGCATGTACAGATCGCTTCTAAGACCCCAAAATATCAAATTTTCTAGTGTTTTGTGCCTGAATTTGAGATATCGACTTTGGGCACCTAAAATATCGAGTTGTAGCATGTTTTTGGCCTATATTTTGAAAATATTCTAGCACTGAGTAGGCATGTACAGATCGCTTCTAGGTCCCAAAAATATCGAATTATCGGGTGTTTTTAAATTGAATTTGAGATATAAACGGGTACTGACGATGCATGCACATATCGACTTTTGGGCACCTAAAATATCGATTTTGAGCATGTTTTGGGTCTATATCTTGAAAACGTTCTAACTAGGAGTAGGCATGTATAGATCGCTTCTAAGACCCAAAAATACCGAATTTTCGGGTGTTTTGAGCCTGAATTTGAAATATAAACGGGTACAGTAGATGCATGCACATATCGACATTGGACTCTTAAAATATCGATTTTTAGCATGTTTTGAGCCTATATTTTGAAAACATTCTAGCACTAAGAAGGCATGTACAGATCGCTTCTGGGACCCAAAAAAATCGAATTTTCTGGTGTTTTGAGGTTGAATTTGGGATATATACGGGTGCAGAAAATGCATACACATATTGATTTTAGGCATTAAAAATATCGATTTTCATCATGTTTTGGGCCTGTATCTGAGTAGGCATGTACAGATCTCTTCTGGGACCCCAAAATACCGAATTTTCGGGTGTTGGGAGCCTGAATTTAAGATATAAACGGGTATAGAAGATGCATGCACATATCGACTTTTGGGCACCTAAGAGATCAATTTTCAGTATGTTTTGGGCCTCTATTTTCAAAATACTCTAATACTAAGTAGGCTTGTACAGATCGCTTCTGGGACCCCAAAATATCGAATTGTCTGTTGTTTTGTGAATGAATATGAGATATCGACTATGGGCACCTAAAATATCGATTTTTAGCATGTTTTGGGCCTATATTTTGAAAATATTCTAGCACTGAGTAGGCAGGTACAGATCGCTTCTGGTACCCCAAAATATCGAATTTTCGGGTGTTTTGAGCCTGAATTTGAGATATAAACGGGGACAGAAGATGCATGCACATATCGACTTTTGGGCACCTAAAATACCAATTTTGAGAATGTTTTGGGTCTGTATCTTTAAAACATTCTAACTAGGAGTAGGCATGAACAGATCGCTTCTAGGACCCAAAAATACCGAAATTTCGGGTGTTTGGAGCCTGAATTTGTGATATAAACGGGTACAGAAGATGCATTAACATATCGACTTTGGATACTTAAAATATCGATTTTTAGCATGTTTTGAGCCTATATTTTAAAAAAATTGTAGCCTTGATTAGGCATGTACAGATCGCTCCTGGGACCCAAAAATATCGAATTTTCTGGTGTTTTGAGGTTGAATTTGGAATATAAACGGGTGCAGAAAATGCATACACATATTGACTTTGGGCACCTAAAATATCGATTTTCAGCATGTTTTGGGCAGTATCTGAGTAGGCATGTACAGATCTCTTCTGGGACCCCAAAATATCGAATTATCGGGTGTTTTGAGCCTGAATTTGAGATATAAACGGGTACAGGAGATGCATGCACATATTGACTTTGGGCACCTAAAATATCGATTTTGAGCATGTTTTGTGTCTGTATCTTGAAAACGTTCTAACTAGGAGTAGGCATGTACAGATCGCTTCTAAGACCCAAAAATACCGAATTTTCGGGTGTTTTGAACCTGGATTTGAAATATAAACGGGTACAGTAGATGCATGCACATATCGACTTTGGACACTTAAAATATCGATTTTTTGCATGTTTTCAGCCTATATTTTGAAAACATTCTAACACTGAGTAGGCATGTACAGATCGCTTCTGGGACCCTAAAATATCGAATTTTCGGGTGTTTTGAGGTTGAATTTGGGAAATAAACGGGTGCAGAAAATGCATACACATATTGAATTTGGGCACTAAAAATATCGATTTTCAGCATGTTTTGGGCCTATATCTGAGTAGGCATGTACAGATCTCTTCTGGGAACTTAAAATATCGAATTTTCGGGTGATGGGAGCCTGAATTTAAGATATAAACGGGTACAGAAGATGCATGTACATATCGACTTTTAGGCACCTAAGAGATCGATTTTCAGTATGTTTTTGCCCTCTATTTTGAAAATACTCTAACACGAAGTAGGCTTGTACAAATCGCTTCTGGGACCCCAAAATATCGAATTTGCGGGTGTTTTGCGCCTGCATATGAGATATCGACTTTGGGCACCTAAAATATCGATTTTTAGAATGTTTTGGGCCTATATTTTGAAAATATTCTAGCACTGAGTAGGCAGGTACAGATCGCTTCTGGGACCCCAATATATATCGAATTTTCGGGTGTTTTAAGCCTGAATTTGATATATAAACGGATACAGAATATGCATGTAAATATCGACTTTTGGGCACATAAAATATCGATTTTGAGCATGTTTCAGGCCTATATTTTGAAAACGTTCTAACGAGGAGTAGGCATTGACAGATCGATTCTAAGACCCAAAAATATCGAATTTTCGGGTGTTTTGAGCCTAAATTTGATATATAAACGGGTACAGAAGATGCATGCACATATCGACTTTTGGGCACCTAAAATATCGATTTTGAGCATGTTTTGGGTCTGTATCTTGAAAACATTCTAACTAGAAGTAGGCATGTAAAGATTGCTTCTAGGACCCAAAAACACCGGATTTTCGGGTGTTTTGAGCCTGAATTTGAGATATAAACGGGTACAGAAGATGCATGCACATATCGACTTTTGGGCACCTAAAATACCAATTTTGAGCATGTTTTGGGTCTGTATCTTTAAAACATTCTAACTAGGAGTAGGCATGTACAGATCGCTTCTGGGACCCCAAAATATCGAACTTTCGGGTGTTTGGAGCCTGAATTTGAGATATAAACAAGTACAGAGGATGCATGCACGTATTGACTTTGGGCACCTAAAATATCGATTTTCAGCTTGTTTTGGGCCTGTATTTTGAATATACTCTAACACGGAGTAGGCATGTACAGATCGCTTCTTGGACCACAAAATATCGAATTTTCGGGTGTTTTGAGCCTAAAATTTGAGATATAAACGTGTACTGAAGATGCATGCACATATCGACTATGGGTACCAAAAATATCGATTTTTAGCATGTTTTGAGCCTATATTTTAAAAACGTTCAAACGAGGAGTAGGCATGGACAGATCGATTCTAAGACCCAAAAATACCGAATTTTCGGGTGTTTTGAGCCTGAATTTGAGATATAAAAGGGTACAGTAGATGCATGCACATATCGACTTTGGACACATATATATCGATTATTAGCATGTTTTGAGTCTATATTTTGAAAACATTCTAGCACTGAGTAGGCATGTACAGATCGCTTCTGGGACCCAAAAATATAGAATTTTCTGTTGTTTTGAGGTTGAATTTGGAATATAAACGGGTTCAGAAAATGCATACACATATTGACTTTGGGCACCTAAAATATCGATTTTCAGCATGTTTTGGGCAGTATCTTAGTGGGCATTAACAGATCTCTTCTGGGACCCCAAAATATCGAATTATCGGGTGTTTTGAGCCTAAATTTGAGATATAAACGGGTACAGAAGATGAATGCACATATCGAATTTGGGCACCTAAAATATCGATTTTCAGCATGTTTTGGACCTGTATTTTGAAAATACTCTAGCACTGAGTAGGCATGTACAGATCGCTTCTAAGACCCAAAAATACCGAATTTTCGGGTGTCTTGAGCCTGAATTTGAAATATAAACGGGTACAGTAGATGCATGCACATATCGACTTTGGACACTTAAAATATCGATTTTTAGCATGTTTTGAGCCTATATTTTGAAAACATTCTAGCACTGAGTAGGCATGTACAGATCGCTTCTGGGACCCAAAAATATTGAATTTTCGGGTGTTGGGAGCCTGAATTTAAGATATAAACGGGTACAGAAGATGCATGCACATATCGACTTTTAGGCACATAAGAGATCGATTTTCAGTATATTTTTGGCCTCTTTTTTTAATATACTCTAACACGAAGTA
The DNA here is from genome assembly GCA_033782935.1 of Petrolisthes cinctipes. Lineage (NCBI taxonomy): Eukaryota > Metazoa > Arthropoda > Malacostraca > Decapoda > Porcellanidae > Petrolisthes > Petrolisthes cinctipes. The sequence continues at coordinate 6,485,362 of JAWQEG010000030.1, forward strand.
GGCTTGTGCAAATCGCTTCTGGGACCCCAAAATATCGAATTTTCGGGTGTTTTGCGCCTGCATATGAGATATCGACTTTGGGCACCTAAAATATCGATTTTTAGCATGTTTTGGGCCTATATTTTGAAAATATTCTAGCACTGAGTAGGCAGGTACAGATCGCTTCTGAGACCCCAAAATATCGAATTTTCGGGTGTTTTGAGCCTGAATTTGATATATAAACGGATACAGAATATGCATGCAAATATCGACTTTTGGGCACCTAAAATATCGATTTTAAGCATGTTTTGGGTCTGTATCTTGAAAACATTCTAACTATTACTAGGCATGTAAAGATTGCTTCTAGGACCAAAAAATACCGAATTTTCGGGTGTTTTGAGCCTGAATTTGAGATATAAACGGGTACAGTAGATGCATTCACATATCGACTTTGGACACATATAATATCGATTTTTAGCATGTTTTGAGCTTTTTTTTTTAAAACATTCTTGCACTGAGTAGGCATGTACAGATCGCTTCTGGGACCCATAAATATCGAATTTTCTGGTGTTTTGAGGTTGAATTCGGGATATAAACGGGTGAAGAAAATGCATACACATATTGTCTTTGGGCACCTAAAATATCGATTTTCAGCATGTTTTGGGCAGTATCTGAGTAGGCATGTACAGATCTCTTCTGGGACCCCAAAATATCGAATTTTCGGGTGTTTTGAGCCTGAATTTGAGATATAAACGGGTACAGTAGATGCATGCACATATCGACTTTGAACACTTAAAATATCGATTATTAGCATATTTTGAGCCTATATTTTGAAAACATTCTAGCAATAAGTAGGCATGTACAGATCGCTTCTGGGACCCAAAAATATCGAATTTTCTGGTGTTTTGAGGTTGAATTTGTGATATAAACGGGTACAGTAGATGCATGCACATATCGACTTTGAACACTTAAAATATCGATTTTTAGCATGTTTTGACCCTATATTTTGAAAACATTCTAGCAATGAGTAGGCATGTACAGATCGCTTCTGGGACCCAAAAATATAGAATTTTCTGGTTTTTTGAGGTTGAATTTGGGATATAAACGGATACAGAATATGCATGCAAATATCGACTTTTGGGCACCTAAAATACCGATTTTGAGCATGTTTTGGGTCTGTATCTTGAAAACATTCTAACTAGGAGTAGGCATGTAAAGATTGCTTCAAGGACCCCAAAATACCGAGTTTTCGGGTGTTTTGAGCCTGAATTTGAGATATAAACGGGTACAGAAGATGCATGCACATATCGACTTTTGGGCACCTAAAATACTGATTTTGAGCATGTTTTGGGTCTGTATCTTTAAAACATTCTAACTAGGAGTAGGCATGTACAGATCGCTTCTGGGACCCCAAAATATCGAATTTTCGGGTTTTGGAGCCTGAATTTGAGATATAAACGGGTACAGAAGATGCATGCACATATCGACTTTTGGGCAACTAAAATATCGATTTTCAGCATGTTTTGGGCCTGTATTTTGAAAATACTCTAACACGGAGTAGGCATGTACAGATCGCTTCTTGGACCCCAAAATAACGAATTTTCGGGTGTTTTGAGCCTTAATTTGAGATATAAACGGGTACTGAAGATGCATGCACATATCAAATTTTGGTCACCTAAAATATCGATTTTGAGCATGTTTTGGGTCTGTATCTTGAAAAAGTTCTAAATAAAAGTAGGCATGTACAGATTGATTCTAAGACCCAAAAAACCGAATTTTCGGGTGTTTTGAGCCTTAATTTGAGATATAAACGGGTTCAGTAGATGCATGCACATATCGACTTTGGACACTTAAAATATCGATTTTTAGCATGTTTTCAGCCTATATTTTGAAAACATTTTAGCACTGAGTAGACATGTACAGATCGCTTCTGGGACCCAAAAATATAGAATTTTCTGGTGTTTTGAGGTTGAATTTGGGTTATAAACGGGTGCAGAAAATGCATACACATATTGACTTTGGGCACCTAAAATATCGATTTTCAGCATGTTTTGGGCCTGTATCTGAGTAGGCATGTACAGATCTCTTCTGGGACCCTAAAATATCGAATTGTCTGGTGTGTGGAGCCAGAATTTGAGATATAAACGGGTACAGAAGATGCATGCACGTATTGACTTTGGGCACCTAAAATATCGATTTTCAGCATGTTTTGGTCCTGGATTTTCAAAATACTCTAACACGGAGTAAGCATGTACAGATCGCTTCTTGGACCCCAAAATATCGAATTTTCGGGTGTTTTGAGCCTGAATTTGAGATATCGACTTTGGGCACCTAAAATATCGAGTTGTAGCATGTTTTTGGCCTATATTTTGAAAATATTCTAGCACTGAGTAGGCATGTACAGATCGCTTCTGGGACCCAAAAATATCGAATTATCGGGTGTTTTTAAATTGAATTTGAGATATAAACGGGTGTAGAAGATGCATACACATATTGACTTTGGGCACCTAAAATATCGATTTTCAGCATGTTTTGGGACTGTATTTGGAAAATACTGTAAAACGGAGTAGTAATGTACAAATCGCTTCTGGGACCCCAAAATATCGAATTTTCGGGTGTTTTAAGCCTTAATATGAGATATAAACGGGTACAGAAGATGCATGCACATATCGACTTCTGGGCACCTAAAAGATCGATTTTCAGTATGTTTTGGGCCTGTATTTAGAAAATTCTCTAACACGGAGTAGGCATGTACAGATCGCTTCTGGGCCCCAAAAATATCGAATTTTCGGGTGTTTTGTGCCTGAATTTGAGATATCGACTTTGGGCACATAAAATATCGATTTTCAGCATGTTTTGGGCCTGTAATTTGAAAATACTCTAACACGGAGTAGGCATGTACGGATCGCTTCTTGGACCCACAAATATCGAGTTTTCTGGTGTTTTGAGCCTGAATTTGAGATATAAACGGGTACTGAAGATGCATGCACATTTCAAATTTTGGTCACCTAAAAAATCGATTTTGAGCATGTTTTGGGTCTGTATCTTGAAAAGTTCTAAATAAGAGTAGGCATGTACAGATCGATTCTAAGACTCAAAAAACCGAATTTTTGGGTGTTTTAAGCCTGAATTTGAGATATAAACGGGTACAGTAGATGCATGCACATATCGACTTTGGACACTTAAAATATCGATTTCTAGCATGTTTTCAGCCTATATTTTGAAATTTTTTTAGCACTGAGTAGGCATGTACAGATCGCTTCTGGGACCAAAAAATATCGAATTTTCTGGTGCTTTGAGGTTTAATTTGGGATATAAACGGGGGCAGAAAATGCATACACATATTGACTTTGGGCACCTAAAATATCGATTTTTAGCATGTTTTTGGCCTATATTTTGAAAACGTTCTAACGAGGAGTAGGCATTGACAGATCGATTCTAAGACCCAAAAATACCGAATTTTCGGGTGTTTTGAGCCGGAATTTGAGATATAAACGGGTACATAAGATTAATTCACATATCGACTTTGGACACATATACTATCGATTTTTAGCATGTTTTCAGCCTATATTTTGAAAACATTCTAGCACTGAGTAGGCATGTACAGATCGCTTCTGGGACCCAAAAATATCGAATTTTCTGGTGTTTTGAGGTTGAATTTGGGATATAAACGAGTGCAGAAAATGCATACACATATTGACTTTGGGCACCTAAAATATCGATTGTCAGCATGTTTTAGGCCTGTATCTGAGTAGGCAAGTACAGATCGCTTCTGGGACCCCAAAATATCGAATTTTCGGGTGTTTGGAGCCAGAATTTGAGATATAAACTGGTACAGAAGATGCATGCACATATCGACTTTAGGGCAACTAAAAGATCGATTTTCAGTATGTTTTGGGCCTTTATTTTGAAAATACTCTAACACGGAGTAGGCATGTACAGATCGCTTCTGGAACCCCAAAATATCGAATGTTCGGGTATTTTGGGCCTGAATTTGAGATATCGACTTTGGGCACCTAAAATATCGCTTTTTAGCATGTTTTGGGCCTATATTTTGAAAATATTCTAGCACTGAGTACGCATGTACAGATCGCTTCTGGGACCCAAAAATACCGAATTTTCGGGTGTTTTCAGCCTGAATTTGAAATATAAACGGGTACAGTAGATGCATGCACATATCGATTTTGGACACTTAAAATATCGATTTTTAGCATGTTTTGGGCCTATATTTTGAAAACATTCTAGCACTGAGTAGGCATGTACAGATCGCTTCTGGGACCCAAAAATATAGAATTTTCTGGTGTTTTGAAGTTGAATTCGGGATATAAACGGGTGCAGAAAATGCATACACATATTGATTTTGGGCACTAAAAATATCGATTTTCAGCATGTTTTGAGCCTGTATCTGAGTAGGCATGTACAGATCTTTTCTGGGACCATAAAATATTGAATTTTCAGGTGTTGGGAGCCTGAATTTAAGATATAAATGGGTACTGAAGATGCATGTACATATAGACTTTTAGGCACCTAAGAGATCGATTTTCAGTATGTTTTTAGCCTCTATTTTAAAAATACTCTAACACGAAGTGGGCTTGTAAAGATCGCTTCTGGGACCCCAAAATATCGAATTTTCGGGTTTTTTAAGCCTGCATATGAGATATCGACTTTGGGCACCTAAAATATCGATTTTTAGCATGTTTTGGGCCTATATTTTGAAAATATTCTAGCACTGAGTAGGCAGGTACAGATCGCTTCTGAGACCCCAAAATATCGAATTTTCGGGTGTTTTTAGCCTGAATTTGAGATATAAACGGGTACAGAAGATGCATGCACATATCGACTTTTGGGCACCTAAAATACTGATTTTGAGCATGTTTTGGGTCTGTATCTTTAAAACATTCTAACTAGGAGTAGGCATGTACAGATCGCTTCTGGGACCCCAAAATATCGAACTTTCGGGTGTTTTGATCCTGAATTTGAGATATAAACAAGTACAGAGGATGCATGCACATATTGACTTCGGGCACCTAAAATATCGATTTTTAGCATGTTTTGAGCCTATATTTTGAAAACATTCTAGCACTGAGTAGGCATGTACAGATCGCTTCTGGGACCCAAAAATATCGAATTTTCTGGTGTTATGAGGTTGAATTTGGGATATAAACGAGTGCAGAAAATGAATACACATATTGACTTTGGGCACCTAAAATATCGATTTTCAGCATGTTTTGGGCAGTATCAGAGTAGGCACGTACAGATCTCTACTGGGACCCCAAAATATCGAATTATCGGGTGTTTTGAGCCTGAATTTGAGATATAAACGGGTACAGAAGATGAATGCACATATCGACTTTGGGCACCTAATATATCGATTTTCAGCATGTTTTGGACCTGTATTTTGAAAATACTCTAACACGGAGTAGGCATGTACAGATCGCTTCTTGGACCCCAAATTATAGAATTTTCGGGTGTTTTGAGCCTGAATTTGAGATATAAACGGGTACTGAAGATGCATGCACATATCGACTTTTGGGCACCTAAAATATCGATTTTCAGCATGTTTTGGGCCTGTATCTGAGTAGGCATGTACAGATTGCTTCTGGGACCCCGAAATATCGAATTTTCGGGTGTTTTGAGCATAAAATTTGAGATATAAACGGGTACTGACGATGCATACACATATCGACTTTTGGGCACCTAAAATATCGATTTTTAGCATGTTTTGGGTCTGTATCTTGAAAATGTTCTAACTAGGAGTAGGCATGTACCGATCGCTTCTAAGACCCAAAAATACCGAATTTTCAGGTGTTTTGAGCCTGAATTTGAAATATAAACGGGTACAGTAGATGCATGCACATATCGATATTGGACACTTAAAATATCGATTTTTAGCATGTTTTGAGCCTATATTTTGAAAACATTCTAGCACTAAGTAGGCATGTACAGATCGCTTTTAGGACCCAAAAATATCGAATTTTCGGGTGTTTTGAGCCTGAATTTGGGATATAAACGGGTGCAGAAAATGCATACACATATTGATTTTGGGCACTAAAAATATCGATTTTCAGCATGTTTTGGGCCTGTATCTGAGTAGACATGTACAGATCTCTTCTGGGACTTCAAAATATCGAATTTTCGGGTGTTTTGAGAATAAAATTTGATATATAAACGGGTACAGAAGATGCATGCACATATCGACTTTGGGCACCTAAAATATCGATTTTTAGCATGTTTTGGGCCTATATTTTGAAAACGTTCTAATAAGGAGTAGGCATTGACAGATCGATTCTAAGACCCAAAATTACAGAATTTTCGGGTGTTTTGAGCCTGAATTTGAGATATAAACGGGTACAGAATATTCATGCAAATATCGACTTTTGGGCACCTAAAATATCGATTTTGAGCATGTTTTGGGTCTGTATCTTGAAAACATTCTAACTAGGAGTAGGCATGTAAAGATTGCTTCTAGGACCCAGAAATACCGAATTTTCGGGTGTTTTGAGCCTGAATTTGAGATATAAACGGGTACAGAAGATGCATGCACATATCGACTTTTGGGCACCTAAAATACTGATTTTGAGCATGTTTTGGGTCTGTATCTTTAAAACATTCTAACTAGGAGTAGGCATGTACAGATCGCTTCTGGGACCCCAAAATATCGAACTTTCGGGTGTTTGGAGCCTGAATTTGAGATATAAACAGGTACAGAGGATGCATGCACGTATTGACATTGGGCACCTAAAATATCGATTTTCAACATGTTTTGGGCCTGTATTTTGAATATACTCTAATACGGAGTAGGCATGTACAGATCGCTTCTTGGACCCCAAAATATCGAATTTTCGGGTGTTTTGAGCCTAAATTTGAGATATAAACGGGTACAGTAGATGCATGCACATATCGACTTTGAACACTTAAAATATCGATTTTTAGCATGTTTTGAGCCTATATATTGAAAACGTTCTAACGAGGAGTAGGCATTGACAGATCGATTCTAAGACCCAAAAATACTGAATTTTCGGGTGTTTTGAGCGTGAATTTGAGATATAAACGGGTACAGTTATGCATTCACATATCGACACTGGACACATATAATATCAATTTTTAGCATGTTTTGAGCCTATATTTTGAAAACATTCTAGCACTAAGTAGGCATGTACAGATCGCTTCTGGGACCCATAAATATCGAATTTTCTGGTGTTTTAATGTTGAATTTGGGATATAAACAGGTGAAGAAAATGCATACACATATTGACTTTGGGCACCTAAAATATCGATTTTTAGCATGTTTTGGGCAGTATCTGAGTAGGCATGTACAGATCTCTTCTGGGACCCAAAAATATCGAATTTTCGGGTGTTTTGAGCCTAAATTTGAGATATAAACTGGTATAGTAGATGCATGCACATATCGACTTTGAACACTTAAAATATCGATTTTTAGCATGTTTTGAGCCTATATTTTGAAAAAATTCTAGAACTGAGTAGGCATGTACAGATCGCTTCTGGGACCCAAAAATATCGAATTTTCTGGTGTTTTGAGGTTGAATTTGGGATATAAACGAGTGAATAAAATGCATACACATATTGACTTTGGGCACCTAAAATATCGATTTTTAGCATGTTTTGGGCCTGTATCTAAGAAGGCATGTACAGATCTCTTCTGGGACCCTAAAATATCGAATTTTCGGGTGTTTGGAGCCTGAATTTGAGATATAAACGGGTACAGAAGATGCATGCACATATTGACTTTGGGCTCCTAAAATATCGATTTTAGCATGTTTTGTGCCTGTATCTGAGTAGGCATGTACAGATCACTTCTTGGACCCCAAAATATCGAATTTTCGGGTGTTTGGAGCCTGAATTTGAGATATAAACTGGTACAGAATATGCATGCAAATATCGACTTTTGGGCAACCAAAAGATCGATTTTCAGTATGTTTTGGGCCTGTATTTTGAAAATACTCTAATATGGAGTAGGCATGTACAGATCGCTTCTGGGACCCAAAAATATCGAATTTTTGGGTGTTTTGAGACTAAAATTTGAGATATAAACGAGTACTGACGATGCATGCACATATCGACTTTTGGGCACCTAAAATATCGATTTTGAGCATGTTTTGGGTCTGTATCTTGAAAACGTTCTAACTAGGAGTAGGCCTGTACAAATCGCTTCTAAGACCCAAAAATACAGAATATTCGGGTATTTTGAGCCTGAATTTGAAATATAAACGGGTACAGTAGATGCATGCACATATCGACTTTGGACACTTAAAATATCGATTATTAGCATGTTTTGAGCCTATATTTTGAAAATATTCTAGCACTGAGTAGGCAGGTACAGATCGCTTCTGGGACCCCAAAATATCGAATTTTCGGGTGTTTTGAGCCTGAATTTGATATATAAACGGATAAAGAATATGCATGTAAATATCGACTTTTGGGCACCTAAAATATCGTTTTTGAGCATGTTTTGGGTCTGTATCTTGAAAACATTCTAACTAGGAGTAGGCATGTAAAGATTGCTTCTAGGACCCAAAAACACCGAATTTTCGGGTGTTTTGAGCCTGAATTTGAGATATAAACGGGTACAGAAGATTCATTCACATATCGACTTTTGGGAACCTAAAATACCAATTTTGAGCATGTTTTGGGTCTGTATCTTTAAAACATTCTAACTAGGAGTAGGCATGTACAGATCGCTTCTGGGACACCAAAATATCGAACTTTCGGGGGTTTTGAGCCTGAATTTAAGATATAAACATGTACAGAGGATGCATGCACATATTGACTTTGGGCACCTAAAATATCGATTTTCAGCATGTTTTGGGCCTTTATTTTGAATATACTCTAACACTGAGTAGGCATGTACAGATCGCTTCTTGGACCTCAAAATATCGAATTTTCGGGTGTTTTGAGCCTAAAATTTGAGATATAAACGGGTACTGAGGATGAATGCACATATCGACTTTGGGTACCAAAAATATCGATTTTTAGCATGTTTTGGGCCTATATTTTGAAAACTTTCAAACTAGGAGTAGGCATGGACAGATCGATTCTAAGATATAAAATACCGAATTTTCGGGTGTTTTCAGCCTGAATTTGAGATATAAACGGGTACAGTAGATGCATGCACATATCGACTTTGGACACATATAATATCGATTATTAGCATGTTTTGAGCCTATATTTTGAAAACATTCTAGCACTGAGTATGCAAGTACAGATCGCTTCTGGGACCCAAAAATATCGAATTTTCGGGTGTTTTGAGGTTGAATTTGGGATATAAACGTGTGCAGAAAATGAATACCCATATTGACTTTGGGCACCTAAAATATCGATTTTGAACATGTTTTGGGTCTGTATCTTGAAAACGTTCTCACTAGGAGTAGGCATGTACAGATCGCTTCTAAGACCCAAAAATACCGAATTTTCGGGAGTCTTGAGCCTGAATTTGAAATATAAACGGGTACAGTAGATGCATGCACATATCGACTTTGGACACTTAAAATATCGATTTTTAGCATGTTTTGAGCCTATATTTTGAAAACATTCTAGCACTGAGGAGGCATGTACAGATCGCTTCTGGGACCCAAAAATATTGAATTTTCGGGTGTTGGCAGCCTGAATTTAAGATATAAACGGGTACAGAAGATGCATGCACATATCGACTTTTAGGCACATAGGAGATCGATTTTCAGTATGTTTTTGGCCTCTATTTTAAAAATACTCTAACACGAAGTAGGCTTGTACAGATTGCTTCTGGGATCCCAAAATATCGAATTTTCGGGTGTTTTGCGCCTTCATATGAGATATCGACTTTGGGCACCTAAAATAGAGATTTTTAGCATGTTTTGGGCCTATATTTTGAAAATATTCTAGCACTGAGTAGGCAGGTACAGATCGCTTCTGGGACCCCAAAATATCGAATTTTCGGGTGTTTTGAGCCTGAATTTGATATATAAACGGATACAGAATATGCATGCAAATATCGTCTTTGGGGCACCTAAAATACCGATTTTGAGCATGTTTTGGGTCTGTATTTTTAAAACATTCTAACTAGGAGTAGGCATGTACAGATCGCTTCTGGGACCCCAAAATGTCGAATTTTCGGGTGTTTTGAGCCTAAAATTTGAGATATAAACGGGTACTGAAGATGCATGCACATATCGACTTTGGGCACCTAAAATATCGATTTTTAGTATGTTTTTGGCCTATATTTTGAAAACGTTCTAACAAGGAGTAGGCATTGACAGATCGATTCTAAGACCCAAAAATACCGAATTTTCGGGTGTTTTGAGCCGGAATTTGAGATATAAACGGGTACAGAAGATTAATTCACATATCGTCTTTGGACACATATAATATCGATTTTTAGCATGTTTTCAGCCTATATTTTGAAAACATTCTAGCACTGAGTAGGCATGTACAGATCGCTTCTGGGACCCAAAAATATCGAATTTTCTGGTGTTTTGAGGTTGAATTTGGGATATAAACGAGTGCAGAAAATGCATACACATATTGACTTTGGGCACCTAAAATATCGATTTTCAGCATGTTTTGAGCAGTATCTGAGTAGGCATGTACAGATCTCTTCTGGGACCCCAAAATATCGAATTTTCGTGTGTTTTGAGCCTAAAATTTGAGATATAAACGGGTACTCAAGACGCATGCACATATCGACTTTTGGACACTTAAAATATCGATTATTAGCATGTTTTAAGTCTATATTTTGAAAGCATTCTAGCACTCAGTAGGCATGTACAGATCGCTTCTGGGACCCAAAAATATCGAATTTTCTGGTGTTTTGAGGTTGAATTTGGGATATAAACGGGTGCAGAAGATGCATACACATATTGACTTTGGGCACCTAAAATATCGATTGTCAGCATGTTTTAGGCCTGTATCTGAGTAGGCATGTACAGATCGCATCTGGGACCCCAAAATATCGAATTTTCGGGTGTTTGGAGCCAGAATTTGAGATATAAACTGGTACAGAAGATGCATGCACATATCGACTTTAGGGCAACTAAAAGATCGATTTTCAGTATGTTTTGGGCCTTTATTTTGAAAATACTCTAACACGGAGTAGGCATGTACAGATCGCTTCTGGAACCCCAAAATATCGAATGTTCGGGTATTTTGGGCCTGAATTTGAGATATCGACTTTGGGCACCTAAAATATCGTTTTTAGCATGTTTTGGGCCTATATTTTGAAAATATTCTAGCACTGAGTACGCATGTACAGATCGCTTCTGGGACCCAAAAATACCGAATTTTCGGGTGTTTTCAGCCTGAATTTGAAATATAAACGGGTACAGTAGATGCATGCACATATCGACTTTGGACACTTAAAATATCGATTTTTAGCATGTTTTGGGCCTATATTTTGAAAACATTCTAGCACTGAGTAGGCATGTACAGATCTCTTCTGGGACCCCAAAATATCGAATTTTCGTGTGTTTTGAGCCTAAAATTTGAGATATAAACGGGTACTCAAGACGCATGCACATATCGACTTTTGGACACTTAAAATATCGATTATTAGCATGTTTTAAGTCTATATTTTGAAAGCATTCTAGCACTCAGTAGGCATGTACAGATCGCTTCTGGGACCCAAAAATATCGAATTTTCTGGTGTTTTGAGGTTGAATTTGGGATATAAACGGGTGCAGAAGATGCATACACATATTGACTTTGGGCACTAAAAATATCGATTTTCAGCATGTTTTGGGCCTGTATCTGAGTAGGCATGTACAGATCTATTCTGGGACCATAAAATATTGAATTTTCAGGTGTTGGGAGCCTGAATTTAAGATATAAACGGGTACAGAAGATGCATGCACATATCGACTTTTGGGCACCTAAAATACCAATTTTGAGCATGTTTTGGGTCTGTATCTTTAAAACATTCTAACTAGGAGTAGGCATGTACAGATCGCTTCTGGGACCCCAAAATATCGAACTTTCGGGTGTTTGGAGCCTGAATTTGAGATATAAACAAGTACAGAGGATGCATGCACATATTGACTTTGGGCACCTAAAATATCGATTTTCAGCATGTTTTGGGCCTGTATTTTGAATATACTCTAACACTGAGTAGGCATGTACAGATCGCTTCTTGGACCTCAAAATATCGAATTTTCGGGTGTTTTGAGCCTAAAATTTGAGATATAAACGGGTACTGAGGATGAATGCACATATCGACTTTGGGTACCAAAAATATCGATTTTTAGCATGTTTTGGGCCTATATTTTGAAAACGTTCAAACGAGGACTAGGCATGGACAGATCGATTCTAAGACATAAAAATACCGAATTTTCGGGTGTTTTGAGCCTGAATTTGAAATATAAACGGGTACAGTAGATGCATGCACATATCGACTTTGGACACATATAATATCGATTATTAGCATGTTTTGAGCCTATATTTTGAAAACATTCTAGCACTGAGTAGGCAAGTACAGATCGCTTCTGGGACCCAAAAATATCGAATTTTAGGGTGTTTTGAGGTTGAATTTGGGATATAAACGGGTGCAGAAAATGAATACACATATTGACTTTGGGCACCTAAAATATTGATTTTCAGCATGTTTTGGGCAGTATCTGAATAGGTACGTACAGATCTCTACTGGGACCCCAAAATATCGAATTATCGGGTGTTTTGACCCTGAATTTGAGATATAAACGGGTACAGAAGATGAATGCACATATCGACTTTGGGCACCTAAAATATCGATTTTCAGCATGTTTTGGACCTGTATTTTGAAAATACTCTAACACGGTGTAGGCATGTACAGATCGCTTCTTGGACCCCAAATTATCGAATTTTCGGGTGTTTTGAGACTAAAATTTGAGATATAAATGGGTACTGACGATGCATGCACATATCGACTTTTGGGCACCTAAAATATCGATTTTGAGCATGTTTTGGGTCTGTATCTTGAAAACGTTCTCACTAGGAGTAGGCATGTACAGATCGCTTCTAAGACCCAAAAATACTGAATTTTCGGGTGTCTTGAGCCTGAATTTGAAATATAAATGGGTACAGTAGATGCATGAACTTATCGACTTTGGACACTTAAAATATCGATTTTTAGCATGTTTTGAGCCTATATTTTAAAAACATTCTAGCACTGAGTAGGCATGTACAGATCGCTTCTGGGACCCAAAAATATTGAATTTTCGGGTGTTGGGAGCCTGAATTTAAGATATAAACGGGTACAGAAGATGCATGCACATATCGACTTTTAGGCACATAAGAGATCGATTTTCAGTATGTTTTTGGCCTCTATTTTAAAAATACTCTAACACGAAGTGGGCTTGTACAGATCGCTTCTGGGACCCCAAAATATCGAATTTTCGGGTTTTTTGAGCCTGCATATGAGATATCGACTTTGGGCACCTAAAATATCGATTTTTAGCATGTTTTGGGCCTATATTTTGAAAATATTCTAGCACTGAGTAGGCAGGTACAGATCGCTTCTGGGACCCAAAAATATCGAATTTTCTGGTGTTATGAGGTTGAATTTGGGATATAAACGGGTGCAGAAAATGAATTCACATATTGACTTTGGGCACCTAAAATATCGATTTTCAGCATGTTTTGGGCAGTATCTGAGTAGGCACGTACATATCTCTACTGGGACCCCAAAATATCGAATTATCGGGTGTTTTGAGCCTGAATTTGAGATATAAACGGGTACAGAAGATGAATGCACATATCGACTTTGGGCACCTAATATATCGATTTTCAGCATGTTTTGGACCTGTATTTTGAAAATACTCTAACACGGAGTAGGCATGTTCAGATCGCTTCTTGGACCCCAAATTATCGAATTTTCGGGTGTTTTGAGACTAAAATTTGATATATAAACGGGTACTGACGATGCATGCACATATCGACTTTTGGGCACCTAAAATATCGATTTGGAGCATGTTTTGGGTCTGTATCTTGAAAACGTTCTCACTAGGAGTAGGCATGTACAGATCGCTTCTAAAACCCAAAAATACCGAATTTTCGGGTGTCTTGAGCCTGAATTTGAAATATAAACGGGTACAGTAGATGCATGAACATATCGACTTTGGACACTTAAAATATCGATTTTTAGCATGTTTTGAGCCTATATTTTGAAAACATTCTAGCACTGAGTAGGCATGTACAGATCGCTTCTGGGACCCAAAAATATTGAATTTTCGGGTGTTGGGAGCCTGAATTTAAGATATAAACGGGTACAGAAGATGCATGCACATATCGACTTTTAGGCACATAAGAGATCGATTTTCAGTATGTTTTTGGCCTCTATTTTAAAAATACTCTAACACGAAGTGGGCTTGTACAGATCGCTTCTGGGACTCCAAAATATCGAATTTTCGGGTTTTTTGAGCCTGCATATGAGATATCGACTTTGGGCACCTAAAATATCGATTTTTAGCATGTTTTGGGCCTATATTTTGAAAATATTCTAGCACTGAGTAGGCAAGTACAGATCGCTTCTGAGACCCCAAAATATCGAATTTTCGGGTGTTTTGAGCCTGAATTTGATATGTAAACGGATACAGAATATGCATGCAAATATCGACTTTTGGGCACCTAAAATATCGAATTTGAGCATGTTTTGGGTCTGTATCTTGAAAACATTCTAACTAGTACTAGGCATGTAAAGATTGCTTCTAGGACCCAAAAACACCGAATTTTCGGGTGTTTTGAGCCTGAATTTGAGATATAAACGGGTACAGAAGATGCATGCACATATCGACTTTGGGCACCTAAAATATCGATTTTTAGCATGTTTTGGGCCTATATTTTGAAAACATTCTAGCACTGAGTAGGCATGTACAGATCGCTTCTGGGACCCATAAATATCGAATTTTCTGGTGTTTTGAGGTTGAATTTGGGATATAAACGGGTGTAGAAAATGCATACACATATTGACTTTGGGCACCTAAAATATCGATTTTCAGAATGTTTTGGGCAGTATCTGAGTAGGCATGTACAGATCGCTTCTGGGACCCTAAAATATTGAATTTTCGGGTGTTGGGAGCCTGAATTTAAGATATAAACGGGTACAGAAGATGCATGCACATATCGACTTTTAGGCACCTAAGAGATCGATTTTCAGTATGTTTTTGGCCTCTATTTTGAAAATACTCTAACACGAAGTAGGCTTGTACAGATCGCTTCTGGGACCCCAAAATATCGAATTTTTGGATGTTTTGCGCCTGCATATGAGATACCAACTTTGGGCACCTAAAATATTGATTTTTAGCATGTTTTGGGCCTATATTTTGAAAATATTCTAGCACTGAGTAGGCAGGTACAGATCGCTTCTGGGACCCCAAAATATCGAATTCTCGGGTGTTTTGAGCCTGAATTTGATATGTAAACGGATACAGAATATGCATGCAAATATCGACTTTTGGTCACCTAAAATATCGATTTTGAGCATGTTTTGGGTCTGTATCTTGAAAACATTCTAACTAGGATAAGGCATGTAAAGATTGCTTCTAGGACCCAGAAATACCGAATTTTCGGGTGTTTTAAGCCTGAATTTGAGATATAAACGGGTACAGAAGATGCTTGCACATATCGACTTTTGGGCACCTAAAATACTGATTTTGAGCATGTTTTGGGTCTGTATCTTTAAAACATTCTAACTAGGAGTAAGCATGTACAGATCGCTTCTGGGACCCCAAAATATCGAACTTTCGGGTGTTTGGAGCCTGAATTTAAGATATAAACAGGTACAGAGGATGCATGCACATATTGACATTGGGCACCTAAAATATCGATTTTCAGCATGTTTTGGGCCTGTATTTTGAATATACTCTAATACGGAGTAGGCATGTACAGATCGCTTCTTGGACCACAAAATATCGAATTTTCGGGTGTTTTGAGCCCAAAATTTGAGATATAAACGGGTACTGAAGATGCATGCACATATCGACTTTGGGAACCTAAAATATCGATTTTTAGCATGTTTTGGGCCTATATTTTGAAAACGTTCTAACGAGGAGTAGGCATTGACAGATCGATTCTAAGACCCAAAAATACTGAATTTTCGGGTGTTTTGAGCCTGAATTTGAGATATAAACGGGTACAGTAGATGCATTCACATATCGACTTAGGACACATATAATATCGATTTTTAGCATGTTTTGAGCCTATATTTTGAAAACGTTCTAGCACTAAGTAGGCATGTACAGATCGCTTCTGGGACCCATAGATATCGAATTTTCTGGTGTTTTAAGGTTGAATTTGGGATATAAACGGGTGCAGAAAATGCATACACATATTGACTTTGGGCACCTAAAATATCGATTTTTAGCATGTTTTGGGCAGTATCTGAGTAGGCATGTACAGATCTCTTCTGGGAACCAAAAATATCGAATTTTCGGGTGTTTTGAGCCTAAATTTGAGATATAAACGGGTACAGTAGATGCATGCACATATCGACTTTGGACACATAAAATATCGATTTTTAGCATGTTTTGAGCCTATATTTTGAAAAAATTCTAGAACTGAGTAGGCATGTACAGATCGCTTCTGAGACCCAAAAATATCGAATTTTCTGGTGTTTTGAGGTTGAATTTGGGATATAAACGGGTGCAGAAAATGAATACACATATTGACTTTGGCACCTAAAATATCGATTTTCAGCATGTTTTGGGCAGTATCTGAGTAGGCACGTACAGATCTCTACTGGGACCCCAAAATAACGAATTATGAGGTGTTTTGAGCCTGAATTTGAGATATAAACGGGTACAGAAGATGAATGCACATATCGACTTTGGGCACCTAAAATATCGATTTTCAGCATGTTTTGGACCTGTATTTTGAAAATACTCTAACACGGAGTAGGCATGTACAGATCGCTTCTTGGACCCCAAATTATCGAATTTTCGGGTGTTTTGAGACTAAAATTTGAGATATAAACGGGTAATGACGATGCATGCACATATCGACTTTTGGGCACCTAAAATATCGATTTTTAGCATGTTTTGGGTCTGTATCTTGAAAACGTTCTCACTAGGAGTAGGCATGTACAGATCGCTTCTAAAACCCAAAAATACCGAATTTTCGGGTGTCTTGAGCCTGAATTTGAAATATAAACGGGTACAGTAGATGCATGAACATATCGACTTTGGACACTTAAAATATCGATTTTTAGCATGTTTTGAGCCTATATTTTGAAAACATTCTAGCACTGAGTAGGCATGTACAGATCGCTTCTGGGACCCAAAAATATTGAATTTTCGGGTATTGGGAGCCTGAATTAAAGATATAAACGGGTACAGAAGATGCATGCACATATCGACTTTTAGGCACATAAGAGATCGATTTTCAGTATGTTTTTGGCCTCTATTTTAAAAATACTCTAACACGAAGTGGGCTTGTACAGATCGCTTCTGGGACTCCAAAATATCGAATTTTCGGGTTTTTTGAGCCTGCATATGAGATATCGACTTTGGGCACCTAAAATATCGATTTTTAGCATGTTTTGGGCCTATATTTTGAAAATATTCTAGCACTGAGTAGGCAGGTACAGATCTCTTCTGAGACCCCAAAATATCGAATTTTCGGGTGTTTTGAGCCTGAATTTGATATGTAAACGGATACAGAATATGCATGCAAATATCGACTTTTGGGCACCTAAAATATCGATTTTGAGCATGTTTTGGGTCTGTATCTTGAAAACATTCTAACTAGTAGTAGGCATGTAAAGATTGCTTCTAGGACCCAAAAACACCGAATTTTCGGGTGTTTTGAGCCTGAATTTGAGATATAAACGGGTACAGAAGATGCATGCACATATCGACTTTGGGCACCTAAAATATCGATTTTTAGCATGTTTTGGGCCTATATTTTGAAAACGTTCTAACGAGGAGTAGGCATTGACAGATCGATTCTAAGACCCAAAATTACCGAATTTTCGGGTGTTTTGAGCCTGAATTTGAGATATAAACGGGTACAGTAGATGCATTCACATATCGACTTTGGACACATATAATATTGATTTTTAGCATGTTTTGAGCCTATATTTTGAAAACATTCTAGCACTGAGTAGGCATGTACAGATCGCTTCTGGGACCCATAAATATCGAATTTTCTGGTGTTTTGAGGTTGAATTTGGGATATAAACGGGTGTAGAAAATGCATACACATATTGACTTTGGGCACCTAAAATATCGATTTTCAGCATGTTTTGGGCAGTATCTGAGTAGGCATGTACAGATCTCTTCTGGGACCCTAAAATATTGAATTTTCGGGTGTTGGGAGCCTTAATTTAAAATATAAACGGGTACAGAAGATGCATGCACATATCGACTTTTAGACACCTAAGAGATCGATTTTCAGTATGTTTTTGGCCTCTATTTTGAAAATACTCTAACACGAAGTAGGCTTGTACAGATCGCTTCTGGGATCCCAAAATATCGAATTTTTGGATGTTTTGCGCCTGCATATGAGATACCGACTTTGGGCACCTAAAATATTGATTTTTAGCATGTTTTGGGCCTATATTTTGAAAATATTTTAGCACTGAGTAGGCAGGTACAGATCGCTTCTAAGACCCAAAAATACTGAATTTTCGGGTGTTTTGAGCCTGAATTTGAGATATAAACGGGTACAGTAGATGCATTCACATATCGACTTTGGACACATATAATATCGATTTTTAGCATGTTTTGAGCCTATATTTTGAAAACATTCTAGCACTAAGTAGGCATGTACAGATCGCTTCTGGGACCCATAAATATCTAATTTTCTGGTGTTTTAAGGTTGAATTTGGGATATAAACGGGTGCAGAAAATGCATACACATGTTGACTTTGGGCACCTAAAATATCGATTTTTAGCATGTTTTGGGCAGTATCTGAGTAGGCATGTACAGATCTCTTCTGGGAACCCAAAATATTGAATTTTCGGGTGTTTTGAGCCTAAATTTGAGATATAAACGGGTACAGTAGATGCATGCACATATCGACTTTGGACACTTAAAATATCGATTTTTAGCATGTTTTTTGAGCCTATATTTTGAAAAAATTCTAGAACTGAGTAGGCATGTACAGATCGCTTCTGGGACCCAAAAATATCGAAATTTCTGGTGTTTTGAGGTTGAATTTGGGATATAAACGAGTGCAGAAAATGAATACACATATTGACTTTGGGCACCTAAAATATCGATTTTTAGCATGTTTTGGGCCTGTATCTAAGAAGGCATGTACAGATCTCTTCTGGGACCCTAAAATATCGAATTTTCGGGTGTTTGGAGCCTGAATTTGAGATATAAACGGGTACAGAAGATGCATGCACATATTGACTTTGGGCACCTAAAATATCGATTTTAGCATGTTTTGTGCCTGTATCTGAGTAGGCATGTACAGATCGCTTCTTGGACCACAAAATATCGAATTTTCGGGTGTTTGGAGCCTGAATTTGAGATATAAACTGGTACAGAATATGCATGCAAATATCGACTTTTGGGCAACCAAAAGATCGATTTTCAGTATGTTTTGGGCCTGTATTTTGAAAATACTCTAACATGGAGTAGGCATGTACAGATCGCTTCTGGGACCCCAAAATATCGAATTTTCAGGTGTTTTGAGACTAAAATTTGAGATATAAACGAGTACTGACGATGCATGCACATATCGACTTTTGGGCACATAAAATATCGATTTTGAGCATGTTTTGGGTCTGTATCTTGAAAACGTTCTAACTAGGAGTAGGCATGTACAGATCGCTTATAAGACCCAAAAATACCGAATTTTCGGGTATTTTGAGCCTGAATTTGAAATATAAACGGGTACAGTAGATGCATGCACATATCAACTTTGGACACTTAAAATATCGATTATTAGCATGTTTTGAGCCTATATTTTGAAAACATTCTAGCACTGAGTAGGCATGTACAGATCGCTTCTGGGACCCAAAAATATCGAATTTTCTGGTGTTTTGAGGTTGAATTTGTAATATAAACGGGTTCAGAAAATGTGATACGCATATTGACTTTGGGCACTAAAACTATCGATTTTCAGCATGTTTTGGGCCTGTATCTGAGTAGGCATGTACAGATCTCTTCTGGGACCCCAAAATATTTAATTTGCAGGTGTTGGGAGCCTGAATTTAAGATATAAACGGGCACAGAAGATGCATGCACATATCGACTTTTAGGCACCTAAGAGATCGATTTTCAGTATGTCTTTGGCCTCTATTTTGAAAATACTCTAACACGAAGTAGGCTTGTACAGATCGCTTCTAGGACCCTAAAATATCGAATTTTCGGGTGTTTTGTGCCTGAATTTGAGATATCGACTTTGGGCAACTAAAATATCGATTTTTAGCATGTTTTGGGCCTATATTTTGAAAATATTCTAGCACTGAGTAGGCAGGTACAGATCGCTTCTGGGACCCCAAAATATCGAATTTTCGGGTGTTTTGAGCCTGAATTTGATATATAAACAGATACAGAATATGCATGCAAATATCGACTTTGGGGCACCTAAAATACCGATTTTGAACATGTTTTGGGTCTGTATCTTTAAAACATTCTAACTAGGAGTAGGCATGTACAGATCGCTTCTGGGACCCCAAAATATCGAACTTTCGGGTGTTTTGAGACTAAAATTTGAGATATAAACGAGTACTGACGATGCATGCACATATCGACTTTTGGGCACATAAAATATCGATTTTGAGCATGTTTTGGGTCTGTATCTTGAAAACGTTCTAACTAGGAGTAGGCATGTACGGATCGCTTCTGGAACCCCAAAATATCGAACTTTCGGGTGTTTGGAGCCTGAATTTAAGATATAAACAGGTACAGAGGATGCATGCACATACTGACATTGGGCACCTAAAATATCGATTTTCAGCATGTTTTGGGCCTGTATTTTGAATATACTCTAATACGGAGTAGACATGTACAGATCGCTTCTTGGACCACAAAATATCGAATTTTTGGGTGTTTTTAGCCCAAAATTTGAGATATAAACGGGTACTGAAGATGCATGCACATATCGACTTTGGGCACCTAAAATATCGATTTTTAGCATGTTATGGGCCTATATTTTGAAAACGTTCTAACGAGGAGTAGGCATTGACAGATCGATTCTAAGACCCAAAAATACTGAATTTTCGGGTGTTTTGAGCCTGAATTTGAGATATAAACGGGTACAGTAGATGCATTCACATATCGACTTTGGACACATATAATATCGATTTTTAGCATGTTTTGAGCCTATATTTTGAAACATTCTAGCACTAAGTAGGCATGTACAGATCGCTTCTGGGACCCATAAATATCGAATTTTCTGGTGTTTTAAGGTTGAATTTGGGATATAAACGGGTGCAGAAAATGCATACACATATTGACTTTGGGCACCTAAAATATCGGTTTTCAGCATGTTTTGGGCAGTATCTGAGTAGGCATGTACAGATCTCTTCTGGGACCCCAAAATATCGAATTTTCGGGTGTTTGGAGCCTGAATTTGAGATATAAACTGGTACAGAAGATGCATGCACATATCGACTTTAGGTCAACTAAAAGATCGATTTTCAGTATGTTTTGGGCCTGTATTTTGAAAATACTCTAACACGGAGTAGGCATTTACAGATCGCTTCTGGAACCCCAAAATATCGAATGTTCGGGTATTTTGTGCCTGAATTTGAGATATCGACTTTGGGCACCTAAAATATCGTTTTTTAGCATGTTTTGGGCCTATATTTTGAAATTATTCTAGCACTGAGTACGCATGTACAGATCGCTTCTGGGACCCCAAAATATCGAATTTTCTGGTGTTTTGAGCCTAAAACTTAAGATATAAACGAGTACTGAAGATACATGCACATATCGACTTTTGGGCACCTAAAATATCGATTTTGAGCATGTTTTGGGTCGGTATCTTGAAAACGTTCTAACGAGGAGTAGTCATGGACGGATCGATTCTAAGACCCAAAAATACCGAATTCTCGGGTGTTTTGAGCCTGAATTTGAGATATAAACGGGTACAGTAGATGCATGCACATATCGACTTTGGACACTTAAAATATCGATTTTTAGCATGTTTTGAGCCTTTATTTTGAAAACATTCTTGCACTGAGTAAGCATGTGAAGATCGCTTCTGGGACCCAAAAATATCGAATTTTCTGGTGTTTTGAGGATGAGTTTGGGATATAAACGGGTGCAGAAAATGCATACACATATTGACTTTGGGCACCTAAAATATCGATTTTCACCATGTTTTTGGCCTGTATCTGAGTAGGCATGTACAGATCTCTTCTGGGACCCCAAAATACCGAATTTTCGGGTGTTTTGAGCCTGAATTTGAGATATAAACGGGTACAGAATATGCATGCACATATCGACTTTTGCGCACCTAAAAGATCGATTGTCAGTATGTTTTGGGCCTCTATTTTGAAAATACTCTAACACGAAGTAGGCTTGTACAGATCGCTTCTAGGACCCTAAAATATCGAATTTTCGGGTGTTTTGTGCCTGAATTTGAGATATCGACTTTGGGCAACTAAAATATCGATTTTTAGCATGTTTTAGGCCTATATTATGAAAATATTCTAGCACTGAGTAGGCATGTACAGATCGCTTCTAGGACCCAAAAATACCGAATTTTGGGGTGTTTGGAGCCTGAATTTGAGATATAAAAGGGTACAGAAGATGCATACACATATCGACTTTGGACACTTAAAATATCCATTTTTAGCATGTTTTTAACCTATTTTTTGAAAACATTCTAGGACTGAGTAGGCATGTACAGATCGCTTCTTGGACCCAAAAATATCGAGTTTTTGGGTGTTTTGAGGATGAATTTAGGATATAAACGGGTGCAGAAGATGCATACACATATTGACTTTGGGCACCAAAAATATCGATTTTAAGCATGTTTTGGGCCTGTATCTGAGTAGGCATGTACAGATCGCTTCTGGGACCCCAAAATATCGAATTTTCGGGTGTTTGGAGACTGAAAATTTATATATAAACGGGTACAGAAGATGCATGCACATATAGACTTTTGGGCACCTAAAAGATCATTTTTCAGTATGTTTTGATCTTGTAATTTGAAAAAACTCTAAAACAGAGTAGGCATGTACAGATCGCTTCTAAGACCCCAAAATATCGAATTTTCGGGTGTTTTGTGCCGGAATTTGAGATATCGACTTTGGGCACCTAAAATATCGATTTTTAGCATGTTTTGGGCCTATATTTTGAAAATATTCTAGCACTGAGTAGGCATGTACAGATCGCTTCTGGGACCCAAAAATATCGAATTTTCGGGTGTTTTGAGGTTGAATTTGGAATATAAACGGGTGCAGAAGATAAATACACAAATTGACTTTGGGCACCTAAAATATCGATTATCAGCATGTTTTGGGCCTGTATTTTGAATATACTCTAGCACGGAGTAGGCATGTACAGATCGCTTCTAGGACCCCAAAATATCGAATTTTCGGGTGTTTTGAGCCTAAAATATGAGATATAAACGGGTACTGAATATGCATGCACATATCGACTTTTGGGCACCTAAAATATTGATTTTGAGCATGTTTTTGGTCTCTATCTTGAAAACGTTCTAACTAGGAGTAGGCATGGACACACATCGCTTCTAAGACCCAAAAATACCGAATTTTCGGGTGTTTAGAGCCTGAATTTGAGATATAAACGGGTACAGTAGATGCATGCACTTATCGACTTTGGTCACTTAAATATCGATTTTTAGCATGTTTTGAGCCTATATTTTGAAAACATTCTAGCACTGAGTAGACATGTAAAGATCGCTTCTGGGACCCAAAAATATCGAATTTTCTAGTGCTTTGAGGTTGAATTTGGGATATAAACGGGTGCAGAAAATGCATACACATATTGACTATGGGCACCTAAAATATCGATTTTCAGCATGTTTTGGGCCTGTATCTGAATAGGCATGTACAGATCTCTTCTGGGACCCCAAAATATCGAATTTTCCGGTGTTTTGAGCCTGAATTTGAGATATAAACGGGTACAGAATATGCATGCACATATCGACTTTTGGGCACCTAAAAGATCGATTGTCAGTAAGTTTTGGGCCTCTATTTTGAAAATACTCTAACACGAAGTAGGCTTGTACAGATCGCTTCTAGGACCCTAAAATATCGAATGTTCGGGTGTTTCGTGCCTGAATTTGAGATATCGACTTTGGGCACCTAAAATATCGTTTTTTAGCATGTTTTAGGCCTATATTATGAAAATATTCTAGCACTGAGTAGGCATGTACATATCGCTTCTAGGACCCAAAAATACCAAATTTTCGGGTGTTTGGAGCCTGAATTTGAGATATAAACGGGTACAGAAGATGCATACACATATCGACTTTGGACACTTAAAATATCGATTTTTATCATGTTTTTAACCTATTTTTTGAAAACATTCTAGGACTGAGTAGGCATGTACAGATCGCTTCTGGGACCCAAAAATATCGAATTTTCGGGTGTTTTGAGGTTGAATTTGGAATATAAACGGGTGCAGAAGATAAATACACAAATTGACTTTGGGCACCTAAAATATCGATTATCAGCATGTTTTGGGCCTGTATTTTGAATATACTCTAACACGGAGTAGGCATGTACAGATCGCTTCTAGGACCCCAAAATATCGAATTTTCGGGTGTTTTGAGCCTAAAATATGAGATATAAACGGGTACTAAATATGCATGCACATATCGACTTTTGGGCACCTAAAATATTGATTTTGAGCATGTTTTTGGTCTTTATCTTGAAAACGTTCTAACTAGGAGTAGGCATGGACACACATCGCTTCTAAGACCCAAAAATACCGAATTTTCGGGTGTTTAGAGCCTGAATTTGAGATATAAACGGGTTCAGTAGAAGTATGCACATATCGACTTTGTACACTTAAATATCGATTTTTAGCATGTTTTGAGCCTATATTTTGAAAACATTCTAGCACTGAGTAGACATGTAAAGATCGCTTCTGGGACCCAAAAATATCGAATTTTCTAGTGCTTTGAGGTTGAATTTGGGATATAAACAGGTGCAGAAAATGCATACACATATTGACTTTGGGCACCTAAAACATCGATTTTCAGCATCTTTTGGGCCTGTATCTTAATAGGCATGTACAGATCTCTTCTGGGACCCCAAAATATCGAATTTCCGGGTGTTTTGAGCCTGAATTTGAGATATAAACGGGTACAGAATATGCATGCACATATCGACTTTTGGGCACCTAAAAGATCGATTGTCAGTAAGTTTTGGGCCTCTATTTTGAAAATACTCTAACACGAAGTAAGCTTGTACAGATCGCTTCTAGGACCCTAAAATATCGAATTTTCGGGTGTTTTGTGCCTGAATTTGAGATATTGACTTTGGGCACCTAAAATATCGCTTTTGAGCATGTTTTGGGCCTATATTTTGAAATTATTCTAGCACTGAGTACGCATGTACAGATCGCTTCTGGGACCCCAAAATATCGAATTTTCTGGTGTTTTGAGCCTAAAACTTAAGATATAAACGAGTACTAAAGATGCATGCACATATCGACTTTTGGGCACCTAAAATATCGATTTTGAGCATGTTTTGGGTCGGTATCTTGAAAACGTTCTAACGAGGAGTAGGCATGGACGGATCGATTCTAAGACCCAAAAATACCGAATTCTCGGGTGTTTTGAGCCTGAATTTGAGATATAAACGGGTACAGTAGATGCATGCACATATCGACTTTGGACACTTAAAATATCGATTTTTAGCATGTTTTGAGCCTTTATTTTGAAAACATTCTTGCACTGAGTAAGCATGTGAAGATCGCTTCTGGGACCCAAAAATATCGAATATTCTGGTGTTTTGAGGATGAGTTTGGGATATAAACGGGTGCAGAAAATGCATACACATATTGACTTAGGCACCTAAAATATCGATTTTCACCATGTTTTTGGCCTGTATCTGAGTAGGCATGTACAGATCTCTTCTGGGACCCCAAAATACCGAATTTTCTGGTGTTTTGAGCCTGAATTTGAGATATAAACGGGTACAGACTATGCATGCACATATCGACTTTTGGGCACCTAAAAGATCGATTGTCAGTATGTTTTGGGCCTCTATTTTGAAAATACTCTAACACGAAGTAGGCTTGTACAGATCGCTTCTAGGACCCTAAAATATCGAATTTTCGGGTGTTTTGTGCCTGAATTTGAGATATTGACTTTGGGCACCTAAAATATCGATTTTTAGCATGTTTTAGGCCTATATTATGAAAATATTCTAGCACTGAGTAGGCATGTACAGATCGCTTCTAGGACCCAAAAATACCGAATTTTCGGGTGTTTGGAGCCTGAATTTGAGATATAAACGGGTACAGAAGATGCATACACATATCGACTTTGGACACTTAAAATATGGATTTTTAGCATGTTTTTAACCTATTTTTTGAAAACATTCTAGGACTGAGTAGGCATGTACAGATCGCTTCTTGGACCCAAAAATATCGAATTTTTGGGTGTTTTGAGGATGAATTTAGGATATAAACGGGTGCAGAAGATGCATACACATATTGACTTTTGGGCACCTAAAATACTGATTTTGAGCATGTTTTGGGTCTGTATCTTTAAAACATTCTAACTAGGAGTAGGCATGTAAAGATTGCTTCTAGGACCCAGAAATACCGAATTTTCGGGTGTTTTGAGCCTGAATTTGAGATATAAACGGGTACTGAAGATGCTTGCACATATCGACTTTTGGGCACCTAAAATACTGATTTTGAGCATGTTTTGGGTCTGTATCTTTAAAACATTCTAACTAGGAGTAGGCATGTACAGATCGCTTCTGGGACCCCAAAATATCGAACTTTCGGGTGTTTGGAGCCTGAATTTAAGATATAAACAGGTACAGAGGATGCATGCACATATTGACATTGGGCACCTAAAATATCGATTTTCAGCATGTTTTGGGCCTGTATTTTGAATATACTCTAATACGGAGTAGGCATGTACAGATCGCTTCTTGGACCACAAAATATCGAATTTTCGGGTGTTTTGAGCCCAAAATTTGAGATATAAACGGGTACTGAAGATGCATTCACATATCGACTTTGGACACATATAATATCGATTTTTAGCATGTTTTGAGCCTATATTTTGAAAACATTCTAGCACTAAGTAGGCATGTACAGATCGCTTCAGGGACCCATAAATATCGAATTTTCGGGTGTTTTAAGGTTGAATTTGGGATATAAACGGGTGCAGAAAATGCTTACACATATTGACTTTGGGCACCTAAAATATCGATTTTTAGCATGTTTTGGGCAGTATCTGAGTAGGCATGTACAGATCTCTTCTGGGACCCCAAAATATCGAATTTTCGGGTGTTTTGAGCCTAAATTTGAGATATAAACGGGTACAGTAGATTCATGCACATATCGACTTTGGACTCTTAAAATATCGATTTTTAGCAGGTTTTGAGCCTATATTTTGAAAAATTTCTAGAACTGAGTAGGCATGTACAGATCGCTTCTGGGACCCAAAAATATCGAATTTTCTGGTGTTTTGAGGTTGAATTTGGGATATAAACGAGTGCAGAAAATGCATACACTTATTGATTTTGGGCACCTAAAATATCGATTTTTAGCATGTTTTGGGCTTGTATCTAAGAAGGCATGTACAGATCTCTTCTGGGACCCTAAAATATCGAATTTTCGGGTGTTTTGAGCCTGAATTTGAGATATAAACGGGTAAAGAAGATGCATGCACATATTGACTTTGGGCACCTAAAATATCGATTTTAGCATGTTTTGTGCCTGTATCTGAGTAGGCATGTACAGATCACTTCTTGGACCACAAAATATCGAATTTTCGGGTGTTTGGAGCCTGAATTTGAGATATAAACTGGTACAGAATATGCATGCAAATATCGACTTTTGGGCAACCAAAAGATCGATTTTCAGTATGTTTTGGGCCTGTATTTTGAAAATACTCTAGCATGGAGTAGGCATGTACAGATTGCTTCTGGGACCCCAAAATATCGAATTTTCGGGTGTTTCGAGACTAAAATTTGAGATATAAACAAGTACTGACGATGCATGCACATATCGACTTTTGGGCACCTAAAATATCGATTTTGAGCATGTTTTGGGTCTGTATCTCGAAAACGTTCTAACTAGGAGTAGGCATGTACAGATCGCTTCTAAGACCCAAAAATACCGAATTTTCAGGTATTTTGAGCCTGAATTTGAAATGTAAACGGGTATAGTAGATGCATGCACATATCGACTTTTACACTTAAAATATCGATTATTAGCATGTTTTGAGCCTATATTTTGAAAACATTCTAGCACTGAGTAGGCATGTACAGATCGCTTCTGGGACCCAAAAATATCGAATTTTCTGGTGTTTTGAGGTTGAATTTGGGATATAAACGGGTGCAGAAAATGCATACGCATATTGACTTTGGGCACTAAAAATATCGATTTTCAGCATGTTTTGGGCCTGTATCTGAGTAGGCATGTACAGATCTCTTCTGGGACCCCAAAATATTTAATTCGCGGGTGTTGGGAGCCTGAAGTTAAGATATAAACGGGTACAGAAGATGCATGCACATATCGACTTTTAGGCACCTAAGAGATCGATTTTCAGTATGTTTTTGGCCTCTATTTTGAAAATACTCTAACACGAAGTAGGCTTGTACAGATCGCTTCTGGGACCCCAAAATATCAAATTTTCGGGTGTTTTGTGCCTGCATATGAGATATCGACTTTGGGCACCTAAAATATCGATTTTTAGCATGTTTTGGGCCTATATTTTGAAAATATTCTAGCACTGAGTAGGCAGGTACAGATCGCTTCTGGGACCCCAAAATATCGAATTTTCGGGTGTTTTGAGCCTGAATTTGATATATAAACAGATACAGAATATGCATGCAAATATCGACTTTGGGGCACCTAAAATACCGATTTTGAGCATGTTTTGGGCCTGTATCTTTAAAACATTCTAACTAGGAGTAGGCATGTACAGATCGCTTCTGGGACCCCAAAATATCGAACTTTCGGGTGTTTTGAGCCTGAATTTGAGATATAAACAGGTACAGAGGATGCATGCACATATTGACTTTGGGCATCTAAAATATCGATTTTCAGCATGTTTTAGGCCTGTATTTTGAATATACTCTAACACGGAGTAGGCATGTACAGATCTCTTCTTGGACCCCAAAATATCGAATTTTCGGGTGTTTTGAGCCTAAAATTTGAGATATAAACGGGTACTGAAGATGCATGCACATATCGACTTTGGGCACCTAAAATATCGATTTTTAGCATGTTTTTGGCCTATATTTTGAAAACGTTCTAACGAGGAGTAGGCATTGACAGATCGATTCTAAGACCCAAAAATACCGATTTTTCGGGGGTTTTGAGCCTGAATTTGAGATATAAACGGGTACAGTAGATGAATTCACATATCGACTTTGGACACATATAATATCGATTTTTAGCATGTTTTCAGCCTATATTTTGAAAACATTCTAGCACTGAGTAGGCATGTACAGATCGCTTTTGGGACCCAAAAATATCGAATTTTCTGGTGTTTTGAGGTTGAATTTGGGATATAAACGAGTGCAGAAAATGCATACACATATTGACTTTGGGCACCTAAAATATCGTTTTTCAGCATGTTTTGGGCAGTATCTGAGTAGGCATGTACAGATCTCTTCTGGGACCCCAAAATATCGAATTTTCGGGTGTTTGGAGCCTGAATTTGAGATATAAACTGGTACAGAAGATGCATGCACATATCGACTTTAGGTCAACTAAAAGATCGATTTTCAGTATGTTTTGGGCCTGTATTTTGAAAATACTCTAACACGGAGTAGGCATGTACAGATCGCTTCTGGAACCCCAAAATATCGAATGTTCGGGTATTTTGTGCCTGAATTTGAGATATCGACTTTGGGCACCTAAAATATCGTTTTTTAGCATGTTTTGGGCCTATATTTTGAAATTATTCTAGCACTGAGTATGCATGTACAGATTGCTTCTGGGACCCCAAAATATCGAATTTTCTGGTGTTTTGAGCCTAAAACTTAAGATATAAACGAGTACT
This sequence comes from Petrolisthes cinctipes, assembly GCA_033782935.1. NCBI lineage: Eukaryota > Metazoa > Arthropoda > Malacostraca > Decapoda > Porcellanidae > Petrolisthes > Petrolisthes cinctipes. Next base: position 6,515,435 of record JAWQEG010000030.1, read on the forward strand.
GAAGATGCATGCACATATCGACTTTTGGGCACCTAAAATATCGATTTTTAGCATGTTTTTAACCTATTTTTTGAAAACATTCTAGGACTGAGTAGGCATGTACAGAGATCGCTTCTTGGACCCAAAAATATCGAATTTTCGGGTGTTTTGAGGATGAATTTAGGATATAAACGGGTGCAGAAAATGCATGCACATATCGAATTATAGGCACCTAAAATATCGATTTTGAGCATGTTTTTGGTCTCTATCTTGAAAACGTTCTGACTAGGAGTAGGCATGGACACACATCGCTTCTAAGACCCAAAAATACCGAATTTTCGGGTGTTTAGAGCCTGAATTTGAGATATAAACGGGTACAGTAGATGCATGCACATATCGAGTTTAGACACTTAAAATATCGATTTTTAGCATGTTTTGAGCCTATATTTTGAAAATACTCTAACACGAAGTAGGCTTGTACAGATCGCTTCTGGGACCCAAAAATATCGAATTTTCGGGTGTTTTGTGCCTGAATTTGAGATATCGACTTTGGGCACCTAAAATATCGATTTTTAGCATGTTTTGGGCCAATATTTAGAAAATATTCTAGTCATGAGTAGGCATGTACACATCGCTTCTGGGACTCAAAAATATCGAATTTTCGGGTGTTTTGAGGTTGAATTTTGGATATAAACGGTTGCAGAAGATGCATACACATATTGACTTTGGGCACCTAAAATATCAATTTTTAGCATGTTTTGGGTCTTTTTTCTGAAAATATTCTAGCACTGAGTAGGCATGTACAGATCGCTTCTGGGACCCCAAAATATCAAATTTTCGAATGTTCTGAGCCTGCATTTGAGACATAAACGGGTACAGAGGATGCATGCACATATTGACTTTGGGCACCTAAAATATCGATTTTCAGCATGTTTTGGGCCTGTATCTTGAATATACTCTAACACGGAGTAGGCATGTACAGATCGTTTCTTGGACCCCAAAAAATCGAATTTCGGGAGTTTTGAGCCTAAAATTTGAGATATAAACGGGTACTGAAGATGCATGCACATATTGACTTTTGGGCACCTAAAATATCGATTTTGAGCATGTTTTGGGTCTGTATCTTAAAAACGTTCTACCTAGGAGTAGGCATGGACAGATCGCTTCTAAGACCCAAAAATACCGAACTTTCGGGTGTTTTGAGCCTGAATTAAAGATATAAACGAGTACTGAAGATGCATGCACATATCGACATTTTGCACCTAAAATATCGATTTTGAGCATGTTTTGGGTCTGTATCTTGAAAACGTTCTAACTAGGAGTAGGCATGTACAGATCGCTTCTAAGACCCAAAAATACCGAATTTTCGGGTATTTTGAGCCTGAATTTGAAATATAAACGGGTACAGTAGATGCATGCACATATCGACTTTGGACACTTAAAATATCGATTATTAGCATGTTTTGAGCCTATATTTTGAAAACATTCTAGCACTGAGTAGGCATGTACAGATCGCTTCTGGGACCCAAAAATATCGAATTTTCTGGTGTTTTGAGGTTGAATTTGGGATATAAACGAGTGCAGAAAATGCATACACATATTGACTTTGGGCACCTAAAATATCGTTTTTCAGCATGTTTTGGGCAGTATCTGAGTAGGCATGTACAGATCTCTTCTGGGACCCCAAAATATCGAATTTTCGGGTGTTTGGAGCCTGAATTTGAGATATAAACTGGTACAGAAGATGCATGCACATATCGACTTTAGGTCAACTAAAAGATCGATTTTCAGTATGTTTTGGGCCTGTATTTTGAAAATACTCTAACACGGAGTAGGCATGTACAGATCGCTTCTGGAACCCCAAAATATCGAATGTTCGGGTATTTTGTGCCTGAATTTGAGATATCGACTTTGGGCACCTAAAATATCGTATTTTAGCATGTTTTGGGCCTATATTTTGAAATTATTCTAGCACTGAGTACGCATGTACAGATTGCTTCTGGGACCCCAAAATATCGAATTTTCTGGTGTTTTGAGCCTAAAACTTAAGATATAAACGAGTACTGAAGATGCATGCACATATCGACTTTTGGGCACCTAAAATATCGATTTTGAGCATGTTTTGGGTCGGTATCTTGAAAACGTTCTAACGAGGAGTAGGCATGGACGGATCGATTCTAAGACCCAAAAATACCGAATTCTCGGGTGTTTTGAGCCTGAATTTGAGATATAAACGGGTACAGTAGATGCATGCACATATCGACTTTGGACACTTAAAATATCGATTTTTAGCATGTTTTGAGCCTTTATTTTGAAAACATTCTTGCACTGAGTAAGCATGTGAAGATCTCTTCTGGGACCCAAAAATATCGAATTTTCTGGTGTTTTGAGGATGAGTTTGGGATATAAACGGGTGCAGAAAATGCATACACATATTGACTTTGGGCACCTAAAATATCGATTTTCACCATGTTTTTGGCCTGTATCTGAGTAGGCATGTACAGATCTCTTCTGGGACCCCAAAATACCGAATTTTCGGGTGTTTTGAGCCTGAATTTGAGATATAAACGGGTACAGAATATGCATGCACATATCGACTTTTGGGCACCTAAAAGATCGATTGTCAGTATGTTTTGGGCCTTTATTTTGAAAATACTCTAACACGAAGTAGGCTTGTACAGATCGCTTCTAGGACCCTAAAATATCGAATTTTCGGGTGTTTTGTGCCTGAATTTGAGATATCGACTTTGGGCACCTAAAATATCGATTTTTAGCATGTTTTAGGCCTATATTATGAAAATATTCTAGCACTGAGTAGGCATGTACAGATCGCTTCTAGGACCCAAAAATACCGAATTTTCGGGTGTTTGGAGCCTGAATTTGAGATATAAACGGGTACAGAAGATGCATACACATATCGACTTTGAACACTTAAAATATCGATTTTTAGCATGTTTTTAACCTATTTTTTGAAAACATTCTAGGACTGAGTAGGCATGTACAGATCGCTTCTTGGACCCAAAAATATCGAATTTTCGGGTGTTTTGAGGATGAATTTAGGATATAAACGGGTGCAGAAGAGGCATACACATATTGACTTTGGGCACCAAAAATATCGATTTTAAGCATGTTTTGGGCCTGTATCTGAGTAGGCATGTACAGATCGCTTCTGGGACCCCAAAATATCGAATTTTCGGGTGTTTGGAGACTGAAAATTTATATATAAACGGGTACAGAAGATGCATGCACATATAGACTTTTGGGCACCTAAAAGATTAATTTTCAGTATGTTTTGATCTTGTATTTTGAAAAAACTCTAACACAGAGTTGGCATGTACAGATCGCTTCTAAGACCCCAAAATATCGAATTTTCGGGTGTTTTGTGCCGGAATTTGAGATATCGACTTTGGGCACCTAAAATATCGATTTTTAGCATGTTTTGGGCCTATATTTTGAAAATATTCTAGCACTGAGTAGGCATGTACAGATCGCTTCTGGGACCCAAAAATATCGAATTTTCGGGTGTTTTGAGGTTGAATTTGGAATATAAACGGGTGCAGAAGATAAATACACAAATTGACTTTGGGCACCTAAAATATCGATTATCAGCATGTTTTGGGCCTGTATTTTGAATATACTCTAACACGGAGTAGGCATGTACAAATCGCTTCTGGGACCCCAAAATATCGAATTTTCGGGTGTTTTGTGCCTGAATTTGAGATATCGACTTTGAGCACCTAAAATATCGATTTTTAGCATGTTTTGGGTCTTTTTTATGAAAATATTCTAGCACTGAGTAGGCATGTACCGATCGCTTCTGGGACCCCAAAATATCAAATTTTCGGGTGTTTTGAGCCTGAATTTGAGACATAAACGGGTACAGAGGATGCATGCACATATTGACTTTGTGCACCTAAAATATCGATTTTGAGCATGTTTTTGGTCTCTATCTTGAAAACATTCTGACTAGGAGTAGGCATGGACACACATAGCTTCTAAGACCCAAAAATACCGAATTTTCGGGTGTTTAGAGCCTGAATTTGAGATATAAACGGGTACAGTAGATGCATGCACATATCGACTTTAGACACTTAAAATATCGATTTTTAGCATGTTTTGAGCCTATATTTTGAAAACATTCTAGCACTGAGTAGGCATGTAAAGATCGCTTCTGGGACCCAAAAATATCGAATTTTCTAGTGCTTTGAGGTTGAATTTGGGATATAAACGGGTGCAGAAAATGCATACACATATTGACTTTGGGCACCTAAAATATCGATTTTCAGCATGTTTTGGGCCTGTATCTGAATAGGCATGTACAGATCTCTTCTGGGACCCCAAAATATCGAACTTTCAGGTGTTGGGAGCCTGAATTTGAGATATAAACGGGTACAGAAGATGCATGCACATATCGACTTTGGGCACCTAAAATATCGATTTTTAGCATGTTTTGGGCGTGTATTTTGAAAATACTCTAACACGAAGTAGGCTTGTACAGATCGCTTCTGGGACCCAAAAATATCGAATTTTCGGGTGTTTTGAGGTTGAATTTTGGATATAAACGGTTGCAGAAGATGCATACACATATTGACTTTGGGCACCTAAAATATCAATTTTTAGCATGTTTTGGGTCTTTTTTCTGAAAATATTCTAGCACTGAGTAGGCATGTACAGATCGCTTCTGGGACCCCAAAATATCAAATTTTCGAATGTTCTGAGCCTGCATTTGAGACATAAACGGGTACAGAGGATGCATGCACATATTGACTTTGGGCACCTATAATATCGATTTTCAGCATGTTTTGGGCCTGTATCTTGAATATACTCTAACACGGAGTAGGCATGTACAGATCGTTTCTTGGACCCCAAAAAATCGAATTTCGGGAGTTTTGAGCCTAAAATTTGAGATATAAACGGGTACTGAAGATGCATGCACATATTGACTTTTGGGCACCTAAAATATCGATTTTGAGCATGTTTTGGGTCTGTATCTTAAAAACGTTCTACCTAGGAGTAGGCATGGACAGATCGCTTCTAAGACGCAAAAATACCGAATTTTCGGGTGTTTTGAGCCTGAATTAAAGATATAAACGGGTACTGAAGATGCATGCACATATCGATATTTTGCACCTAAAATATCGATTTTGAGCATGTTTTGGGTCTGTATCTTGAAAACATTCTAGCAAGGAGTAGGCATGTACAGATCGCTTCTGGGACCCCAAAATATCGAATTTTCGGGTGTTTTGAACCTGAATTTGGTATATAAGCGGGTACAGAAGATGCATGCACATATTGACTGGGGCACCTAAAATATCGATTTTCAGCATGTTTTGGGCCTATATTTTGAAAATACTCTAACACGGAGTAGGCATGTACAGATCACTTCTGGGACCCAAAAATATCGAATTTTCGGGTGGTTTGAGGTTGAATTTGGGATATAAACGGGTGAAGAAGATGCATACACATATTGACTTTGGGCACCTAAAATATCGTATTTCAGTATGTTTTAGGCCTGTATCTGAGTAGGCATGTACAGATCGCTTCTGGGACCCCAACATATCGAATTTTCGGGTGTTTGAAGCCTGAATTTGAGATATAAACTGGTACAGAAGATGCATGCACATATCGACTTTTGGGCACCTAAAAGATCGATTTTCAGTATGTTTTGGGACTGAATTTTGAAAATACTCTAACACGGAGTAGGCATGTGCACATCACTTCTAAGACCCCAAAATATCGAATTTTCGGGTGTTTTGTGCCTGAATTTGAGATATCGACTTTGGGCACCTAAAATATCGATTTTTAGCATGTTTTGGGCCTATATTTTGAAAATATTCTAGCACTGAGTAGGCATGTACAAATCGCTTGTGGGACCCCAAAATATCGAATTTTCGGGTGTTTTGAGCCTGAATTTGAGATATAAACGGGTACAGAAGATGCATGCACATATTGACTTTGGGCACCTAAAATATCGATTTTCAGCAAGTTTTGGGCCTGTACCTGACAAGGCATGTACAGATCTCTTCTGGGACCCCAAAATATCGAACTTTCGGGTGTTTGGAGCCTGAATTTGAGATATAAACGGGTACAGAAGATGCATGCACATATCGACTTTTGGGCACCTAAAAGATCAATTTTTAGTATGTTTGGAAAATACTCTAACACGAAGTAGGCATGTTCAGATCGCTTCTGGGCCCCCAAAATATCGAATTTTTGTTTTTTTTTGTGCCTGAATTTGAGATATCGACTTTGGGCACCTAAAATATCGATTTTTAGCATGTTTTGGGCCTATATTTTGAAAATATTCTAGCACTGAGTAGACATGTACAGATCGCTTCTGGGACCCCAAAATATCGAATTTTTAGTTGTTTTGAGCGTAAATTTGAGATATAAACTGGTACAGAAGATGTATGCACTTATCGACTTTTGGGCACCTAAAATATCGATTTTCAGCAAGTTTTGGGCCTGTATCTGAGTAGGCATGTACAGATCTCTTCTGGGTACCCAAAATACCGAATTTTCGGGTGTTTTGAGCCTGAATTAAAGATATAAACGGGTACTGAAGATGCATGCACATATCGACATTTTGCACCTAAAATATCGATTTTGAGCATGTTTTTTGTCTGTATCTTGAAAACATTCTAGCAAGGAGTAGGCATGTACAGATCGCTTCTGGGACCCCAAAATATCGAATTTTCGGGTGTTTTGAACCTGAATTTGGTATATAAGCGGGTACAGAAGATGCATGCACATATTGACTGGGGCACCTAAAATATCGATTTTCAGCATGTTTTGGGCCTATATTTTGAAAATACTCTAACACGGAGTAGGCATGTACAGATCACTTCTGGGACCCAAAAATATCGAATTTTCGGGTGGTTTGAGGTTGAATTTGGGATATAAACGGGTGAAGAAGATGCATACACATATTGACTTTGGGCACCTAAAATATCGTATTTCAGTATGTTTTAGGCCTGTATCTGAGTAGGCATGTACAGATCGCTTCTGGGACCCCAACATATCGAATTTTCGGGTGTTTGAAGCCTGAATTTGAGATATAAACTGGTACAGAAGATGCATGCACATATCGACTTTTGGGCACCTAAAAGATCGATTTTCAGTATGTTTTGGGCCTGAATTTTGAAAATACTCTAACACGGAGTAGGCATGTGCACATCACTTCTAAGACCCCAAAATATCGAATTTTCGGGTGTTTTGTGCCTGAATTTGAGATATCGACTTTGGGCACCTAAAATATCGATTTTTAGCATGTTTTGGGCCTATATTTTGAAAATATTCTAGCACTGAGTAGACATGTACAGATCGCTTCTGGGACCCCAAAATATCGAATTTTTAGTTGTTTTGAGCGTAAATTTGAGATATAAACTGGTACAGAAGATGTATGCACTTATCGACTTTTGGGCACCTAAAATATCGATTTTCAGCAAGTTTTGGGCCTGTATCTGAGTAGGCATGTACAGATCTCTTCTGGGTACCCAAAATACCGAATTTTCGGGTGTTTTGAGCCTGAATTAAAGATATAAACGGGTACTGAAGATGCATGCACATATCGACATTTTGCACCTAAAATATCGATTTTGAGCATGTTTTTTGTCTGTATCTTGAAAACATTCTAGCAAGGAGTAGGCATGTACAGATCGCTTCTGGGACCCCAAAATATCGAATTTTCGGGTGTTTTGAACCTGAATTTGGTATATAAGCGGGTACAGAAGATGCATGCACATATTGACTGGGGCACCTAAAATATCGATTTTCAGCATGTTTTGGGCCTATATTTTGAAAATACTCTAACACGGAGTAGGCATGTACAGATCACTTCTGGGACCCAAAAATATCGAATTTTCGGGTGGTTTGAGGTTGAATTTGGGATATAAACGGGTGAAGAAGATGCATACACATATTGACTTTGGGCACCTAAAATATCGTATTTCAGTATGTTTTAGGCCTGTATCTGAGTAGGCATGTACAGATCGCTTCTGGGACCCCAACATATCGAATTTTCGGGTGTTTGAAGCCTGAATTTGAGATATAAACTGGTACAGAAGATGCATGCACATATCGACTTTTGGGCACCTAAAAGATCGATTTTCAGTATGTTTTGGGCCTGAATTTTGAAAATACTCTAACACGGAGTAGGCATGTGCACATCACTTCTAAGACCCCAAAATATCGAATTTTCGGGTGTTTTGTGCCTGAATTTGAGATATCGACTTTGGGCACCTAAAATATCGATTTTTAGCATGTTTTGGGCCTATATTTTGAAAATATTCTAGCACTGAGTAGGCATGTACAAATCGCTTGTGGGACCCCAAAATATCGAATTTTCGGGTGTTTTGAGCCTGAATTTGAGATATAAACGGGTACAGAAGATGCATGCACATATTGACTTTGGGCACCTAAAATATCGATTTTCAGCAAGTTTTGGGCCTGTACCTGACTAGGCATGTACAGATCTCTTCTGGGACCCCAAAATATCGAACTTTCGGGTGTTTGGAGCCTGAATTTGAGATATAAACGGGTACAGAAGATGCATGCACATATCGACTTTTGGGCACCTAAAAGATCAATTTTTAGTATGTTTGGAAAATACTCTAACACGAAGTAGGCATGTTCAGATCGCTTCTGGGCCCCCAAAATATCGAATTTTGGTTTTTTTTTGTGCCTGAATTTGAGATATCGACTTTGGGCACCTAAAATATCGATTTTTAGCATGTTTTGGGCCTATATTTTGAAAATATTCTAGCACTGAGTAGACATGTACAGATCGCTTCTGGGACCCCAAAATATCGAATTTTTAGTTGTTTTGAGCGTAAATTTGAGATATAAACTGGTACAGAAGATGTATGCACTTATCGACTTTTGGGCACCTAAAATATCGATTTTCAGCAAGTTTTGGGCCTGTATTTTAGTAGGCATGTACAGATCTCTTCTGGGTACCCAAAATACCGAATTTTCAGGTGTTTTGAGCCTGAATTAAAGATATAAACGGGTACTGAAGATGCATGCACATATCGACATTTTGCACCTAAAATATCGATTTTGAGCATGTTTTGGGTCTGTATCTTGAAAACATTCTAGCAAGGAGTAGGCATGTACAGATCGCTTCTGGGACCCCAAAATATCGAATTTTCGGGTGTTTTGAACCTGAATTTGGTATATAAGCGGGTACAGAAGATGCATGCACATATTGACTGGGGCACCTAAAATATCGATTTTCAGCATGTTTTGGGCCTATATTTTGAAAATACTCTAACACGGAGTAGGCATGTACAGATCACTTCTGGGACCCAAAAATATCGAATTTTCGGGTGGTTTGAGGTTGAATTTGGGATATAAACGGATGAAGAAGATGCATTCACATATTGACTTTGGGCATCTAAAATATCGTATTTCAGTATGTTTTAGGCCTGTATCTGAGTAGGCATGTACAGATCGCTTCTGGGACCCCAACATATCGAATTTTCGGGTGTTTGAAGCCTGAATTTGAGATATAAACTGGTACAGAAGATGCATGCACATATCGACTTTTGGGCACCTAAAAGATCGATTTTCAGTATGTTTTGGGCCTGAATTTTGAAAATACTCTAACACGGAGTAGGCATGTGCACATCACTTCTAAGACCCCAAAATATCGAATTTTCGGGTGTTTTGTGCCTGAATTTGAGATATCGACTTTGGGCACCTAAAATATCGATTTTTAGCATGTTTTGGGCCTATATTTTGAAAATATTCTAGCACTGAGTAGGCATGTACAAATCGCTTGTGGGACCCCAAAATATCGAATTTTCGGGTGTTTTGAGCCTGAATTTGAGATATAAACGGGTACAGAAGATGCATGCACATATTGACTTTGGGCACCTAAAATATCGATTTTCAGCAAGTTTTGGGCCTGTACCTGACTAGGCATGTACAGATCTCTTCTGGGACCCCAAAATATCGAACTTTCGGGTGTTTGGAGCCTGAATTTGAGATATAAACGGGTACAGAAGATGCATGCACATATCGACTTTTGGGCACCTAAAAGATCAATTTTTAGTATGTTTGGAAAATACTCTAACACGAAGTAGGCATGTTCAGATCGCTTCTGGGCCCCCAAAATATCGAATTTTGGTTTTTTTTTGTGCCTGAATTTGAGATATCGACTTTGGGCACCTAAAATATCGATTTTTAGCATGTTTTGGGCCTATATTTTGAAAATATTCTAGCACTGAGTAGACATGTACAGATCGCTTCTGGGACCCCAAAATATCGAATTTTTAGTTGTTTTGAGCGTAAATTTGAGATATAAACTGGTACAGAAGATGTATGCACTTATCGACTTTTGGGCACCTAAAATATCGATTTTCAGCAAGTTTTGGGCCTGTATCTGAGTAGGCATGTACAGATCTCTTCTGGGAACCCAAAATATCGAACTTTCGTGTGTTTGGAGCCTGAATTTGAGATATAAACGGGTACAGAAGATGCATGCACATATCGACTTTTGGACACCTAATAGATCGATTTTTAGTATGTTTTGGGCCTATATTTGGAAAATACTTTAACACGAAGTAGGCATGTACAGATCGCTTCTGGGACCCCAAAATATTGAATTTTCGGGTGTTTTGAGCCTGAATAGGAGATATAAACGGGTACAGAAGATGCATGCACATATCGACTTTTGGGCACCTAAAATATCGATTTTAAGCATGTTTTGGGTCTGTATCTTGAAAACATTCTAACAAGAAGTAGAGATATACAGATCGCTTCTAGGACCCAAATATACCGAATTTTCGGGTGTTTTGAGCCTGAATTTGAGATATAAAAGGGTACAGAAGATGCATGCACATATCGACTTTGGACACTTAAAATATCGATTTTTAAGATGTTTTGAGCCTATATTTTGAAAATATTCTAGCACTGAGTAGGCATGTACAGATCGGTTCTGGGACCCCCGATTATCGAATTTTCGAGTGTTTTGAGTCTGAATTTGTGATATAAACGGGTACAGAAGATGCATGCACATATTAACTTTGGGCACCTAAAATATCGATTTTCAGCATGTTTTGGGCCTGTATTTTGAAAATACTCTAACACGGAGTAGGCATGTACAGATCGTTTCTGGGACCCAAAATTAACGAATTTTCAGGTGTTTTGTGCCTGAATTTGATATATAAACGGATACTGAAGATGCATTCACATATCAACTTTGGACACCTAAAATATCGATTTTCAGCATTTTTTCGGCCTCTTCTTTGAAAATATTCTGTCACTGAGTAGGCCTGTACAGATCGCTTCTGGGCCCCAATAAAATCGAATATTCATGTGTTTTCAGCCAGAATTTGAGATATAAACGGGTACAGATGATGCATGCACATATCGACTTTTGGCACCCAAAATATCGATTTTTAGCATATTTTGGGGCTATATTTTGAAAATATTCTAGCACTGTGTAGGCATGTACAAATCGCTTCTGGTACCCAAAAATATCGAATTTTCGGGAGTTTTGAGCCAGAATTTGAGATATAAACATGTACAGATGATGCTTGCCCAAATCGACTATTTGCATCTAAAATATCGATTTTGAACATGTATTGGGTTTGTATCTTGAAAACATTCAAGCAAGGAGTAGGCATGTACAGATCGCTTCTGGGTCCCAAAAATATCGAATTTTCGGGTGTTTTGAGCCTGAAATTTGGATATAAACGGGTACAGAAGATGCATGCACATATTGACTTTGGGCACCTAAAATATCGATTTTCAACTTGTTTTTGTCCCTGTATTTTTTTAAAATATTATAACATTGAGTAGGCATGTACAGATTGCTTCTGGGACCCAAAAATAACGAATTTTCGGGTATTTTGAGCCAGATTTTGAGATATAAACGGGTACAGAAGATGCATGCACATATAGACTTTGGGCACCCAAAATATCGATTTTTAGCATATTATGGGCCTTTTTTTTTTTTATATTCTAGCACTAAGTAGGCATGTACAGACCGCTTCTGGGCCCCAATAAAATCGAATATTCATGTGTTTTCAGCCTGAATTTGAGATATAAACGGGTACAGTAGATGCATGCACATATCGACTTTTGGCACCCAAAAAATCGATTTTTAGCATGTTTTAGGCCAATATTTTTAAAATAATCTAGCACTGAGTAGGCATGTACAGATCGCTTCTGGGACCAAAAAATATCGAATTTTTGGGTGCTTTGAGTATGAATTTGGGATATAAACGGGTACAGAAGATGCATGCACATATTGACTGGGGCACCTAAAATATCGATTTCAGCATGTTTTGGGCCTGTATTTTGAAAATACTCTAACACGGAGTAGGCATGTTCAGATCATTTCTGGGGCCCAAAAATATCGAATTTTCGGGTGTTTTGAGGTTGAATTTGGTATATAAACGGGAGCAGAAGATGCATACACATATTGACTTTGGGCACCTAAAATATCGATTTTCAGTATATTTTAGGCCTGTATCTGAGTAGGCATGTACAGATCGCTTCTTGGACCCCAACATATCGAATTTTCGGGTGTTTGGAGCCTGAATTTGAAATATAAACTGGTACAGAAGATTCATGCACATATCGACTTTTGGGCACCTAAAAATTCGAATTTCAGTATGTTTTGGGCCTGTATTTTGAAAATACTCTAACACGGAGTAGGCATGTGCAGATCACTTCTGGGACCCCAAAATTTTGAATTTTTGGGTGTTTTGTGCCTGAATTTGAGATATCGACTTTGGGCACCTAAAATATCGATTTTTTAGCATGTTTTGGGCCTATATTTTGAAAATATTCTAGCACTGAGTAGGCATGTGCAGATCTCTTCTTGGAACCCAAAATATCGAACTTTCGTGTGTTTGGAGCCTGAATTTGAGATATAAACGGGTACAGAAGATGCATGCACATATCGACTTTTGGGCACCTAAAAGATCGATTTTTAGTATGTTTTGTGCCTATATTTGGAAAATACTCCAACACGATGTAGGCATGTACAGATCGCTTCTGGGACACCAAAAATATCGAATTTTCGGGTGTTTTTAGGTTGAATTTGGGATATAAACGGGTGCAGAAGATGCAGACACATATTGACTTTGGGCACATAAAATATCGATTTTCAGCATGTTTTGGGCATGTATCTGAGTAGGCATGTACAGATCGCTTCTGGGACCCCAAAATATCGAATTTTCGGGTGTTTTGAGCCTGAATAGGAGATATAAACGAGTACAGAAGATGCATGCACATATCGACTTTTGGGCACCTAAAATATCGATTTTGAGCATGTTTTGGGCCAATATTTTGAAAATATTCTAGCACTGAGTAGGCATGTACAGATTGCTTCTGGGACCCAAAAATAACGAATTTTCGGGTGTTTTGAGCCAGATTTTGAGATATAAACGGGTACAGAAGATGCATGCACATATCGACTTTTTGCACCCAAAATATCGATTTTTAGCATGTTTTGGGCCTAAATTTTGAAAATATTCTAGCACTGAGTAGGCATGAACAGATCGCTTCGAACACCCAAAAATATCGAATTTTTGGGTGTTTTAATCCTGAATTTAAGATATAAACGGGTACAGAAGATTCATACACATATTGACTTTGGGCACCTAAAATATCGATTTTCAGCATGTTTTGAGCCTATATTTTGAAAATATTCTAGCACTGAGTAGGCATGTACAGATCGCTTCTGGGACCCATAAATATCGAATTTTCGGGTGTTTTGACCCAGAATTTGAGATATAAACATGTACAGATGATGCTTGCCCAAATCGATTTTGAACATGTTTTGGGTTTGTATCTTGAAAACATTCTAGCAAAGAGTAAGCAGGTACAGATCGCTTTTGGGACCCAAAAATATTGAATTTTCGGGACTTTTGAGCCTAAAATTTGGATATAAACGGGTACAGAAGATGCATGCACATATTGACTTTATGCACCAAAAAATATCGATTTTCAACTTGTTTTTGGGCCTGTATGTTTTGAAAAAATTATAACATTGAGTAGGCATGTACAGATCGCTTCTGGGACCCAAAAAAAACGAATTTTCAGGTGATTTGAACCAGATTTTGAGATATAAACGGGTACAGAAGATGCATGCACATATCGACTTTTGGCACCCAAAATATCGATTTTTAGCATATTTTGGGCCTTTTTCTTTTAAATATTTTAGCACTAAGTAGGCATGTACAGATCGCTTCTGGGACCCAAAAACATCGAATTTCCGGGTGTTTTGAGCCTGAATTTGGGATATAAACGGGTACAGAAGATGCATACACATATTGACTTTTGGCACCTAAAATATCGATTTTTAGAATGTTTTGGGTCTGTAATTTGAAAATACTCTAACACGGAGTAGGCATATACAGATCGCTTCTGGGACCCAAAAATATCGAATTTTCGGGTGTTTTGAGCCTGAATTTGAGATATAAACGGGTACAGAAGATGCATGCACATATTGACTGGGGCACCTAAAATATCGATTTTAAGCATATTTCGGGCCTGTTTTTGGAAAATACTCTAAAACGGACTAGGCATGCACAAATCACTTCTGGGACCCAAAAATAACGAATTTTCGGGTGTTTTGAGGCAGATTTGGAGATATAAACGGGTACAGAAGATGCATGCACATATTGACTTTGGGCACCTAAAATAACGATTTTCAGCATGTTTTTAGCCTATATCTTGAAAATATTCTATTTCTGAGTATGCATGTACAGATCGCTTCTGGGACCCAAAAATATCAAATTTTTGGGTCTTTTTAGACTGAATTTCAGATATAAACTGGTACAGAAGATGCATGCACATTTTGAGTTTGGACTCCTGATATATCGATTTTGAACATGTTTTAAGCCTATATCTTGAAAACATTCTAGCAAGGAGAAGGCATGTACAGATCGCTTCTGGGACCCAAAAATATCGAATATTCGGGTGTTTTGAGCCTGAATTTGAGATATAAACGAGTACAGAAGATGCATGGACATATCGACTTTTTGCACCCAAAATATCGATTTTTAGCATGTTTTGGGCCTATATAATGAAAATATTCTAGCACTGAGTAGGCATGTACAGATCGCTTCAAAGACCCCAAATTATCGAATTTTCGGGTGTTTTGAACAAGAAATTGGGATATAAACTGGTACAGAAGATGCATACACATATTGACTTTGGGCACCTAAAATATCTATTTTCAGCCTCTTTCGGGACTTCATTTTTAAAATACTCTAACACGGATTAGGCATGTACAGATCGCTTCTGGGACTCAAAAATATCAAGTTTTCGGGTGATTTGAGCTAGAATTTGAGATATAAATGGGTACAAAAGCTGAATGCTCATATCGACTTTGGGCACCTAAAATATTGTTTTTGAGCATGTTTTTAGCCTATATCTTGAAAACATTCTCGCAAGGAGTAGGCATGTACAGATCGCTTTTGGGACCTAAAAATATCGAATTTTCGGGTGTTTTGAGCCTGAAATTGGGATATAAACGGGTATAGAAGATGCATACACATATTGACTTTGGACATCTAAACTATCTTTTTTCAGCCTCTTTCGGGACTGCATTTTGAAAATACTCTAACACGGATTAGGCATGTACAGATCGCTTCTGGGACCCAAAAATATCAAATTTTCGGGTCTTTTGAGACTGAATTTCAGATATAAACGGGTACAGAGGATGCATGCACATATCGACTTTGGACTCCTAAAATATCGATTTTGAACATGTTTTAACCCAATATCTTGAAAACATTCTAGCAAGGAGTAGGCATGTACAGATCGCTTCTGGGACCCAAAAATATCAAATATTCGGGTGTTTTGAGCCTGAATTTGAGATATAAACGAGAACAGAAGATGCATGCACATATCGATTTTTTGCACCCAAAATATCGATTTTTAACATGTTTTGGGGCTATATAATGAAAATATTCTAGCACTGAGTAGCCATGTATAGATCGCTTCAAAGATCCCCAAATATCGAATTTTCAGGTGTTTTGAACCTGAAATTGGGATATAAAAGGGTACAGAAGATGCATGCACATATTGACTTTGGGCACCGAAAATATCGATTTTCAGCATGTTTTGGGACTGTATTTTGACAATATTCTATTACTGAGTATGCATGTACAGATCGCTTCTGGTAACCAAAAATATCGAATTTTCGTGTCTTTTGAGACTGAATTTCAGATATAAACGGGTACAGAGGATGAATGCACATTTCGACTTTGAGCACCTAAAATATCGATTTTCAGCATGTTTTGGGCCTGTATCATGAAAATATTCTCGCACTGAGTAGGCATGTACAGATCGCTTCTGGGACCCAAAAATATCGAATATTCGGGTGTTTTGAGCCTGAATTTGAGATATAAACGGGTACAGAGGATGCATGCACATATCGACTTTGGACTCCTAAAATATCGATTTTGAGCATGTTTTTAGCCTATATCTTGAAAACATTCTAGCAAGGAGTAGGCATGTGCAGATCGCTTTTGGGACCTAAAAATATCGAATTTTCGGGTGTTTGGAGTGTTGAAATTGGGATATAAACGGGTACAGAAGATGCATGCACATATCGACTTTTGGGCACCTAAAATATCGATTTTTAGCATGTTTTGAGCCTATATCTTGAAAACATTCTAGAACTGAGTAGGCATGTACAGATCGCTTCTGGGACCCAAAAATATAGAATTTTCGGGTCTTTTGAGACTGAATTTCAGATATAAACGGGTACAGAGGATGCATGCACAGATCGACTTTGGTCTCCTAAAATATCGATTTTTAAGCATGTTTTTAACCTATATCTTGAAAACATTCTAGCAAGGAGAAGGCATGTACAGATCGCTTTTGGGGCCTAAAAATATTGAATTTTCGGGTATTTTGAGCCTGAAATTGCGATATAAACGGGTACAGAAGATGCATACACATATTGACTTTGGGCACCTAAAATATCTATTTTCAGCCTCTTTCGGGACTGCATTTTGAAAATACTCTAACACGGATTAGGCATGTACAGATCGCTTCTGGGACCCAAAAATGTCGAATTTTCGGGTGTTTTGAGCTAGAATTTGAGATATAAACGGGTGCAGAAGATGCATGCACATATCGACTTTTTGCACCTAAAAGATCGATTTTTAGCATGTTTTAAGCCTATATTGTGAAAACATTCTAGCACTGAGTAGGCATGTACAGATCACTTCTGGGACCCAAAAATATCGAATTTTCGGGTGTTTTGAGCCTTAATTTGAGATATAAACAGGTACTGAAGAGGCATGCACATATCGACTTTTGGCACCTAAAATATCGATTTTTAGCATGTTTTAAGCCTATATCTTGAAAACATTCTAGCACTGAGTAGGCATGTACAGATCGCTTCTGGGACCAAAAAATATCGAATTTTCGGGTGTTTTGAGCCTAAATTTGGAATATAAACGAGTACAGAAGATGCATGAACATAAAGACTTTAGCACATAAAATATCGATTTTCAGCATGTTTTGGGATTGCATTTTGAAAATATTCTTGCACTGAGTAGGCAGGTACTGATTGCTTCTGGGATCCAAAAATATCGAAGTTTCGTTGTTTTCAGCCTGAATTTGAGATAAAAACGGGTACAAGAGATGAATGCACATATCGACTTTGAGCACCTAAAATATCGATTTTCAGCATGTTTTGGGCCTGTATCTTGAAAATATTCTCGCACTGAGTAGGCATGTAAAGATCGCTTCTGGGACCAAAAAATATCGAATATTCGGGTGTTTTGAGCCTAAATTTGAGATATAAACGTGTACAGAAGATGCATGCACCTATCGACTTTGGGAACCCAAAATATCGATTATTAGCATGATTTGGGCCTATATTTTGAAAATATTCTAGCACTGAGTAGGCATGTAAAGATCGCTTCTGGGACCCAAAAATATCGAATTTCCGGGTGTTTTGAGCCTAAATTTGGAATATAAACGAGTACAGAAGATGCATGCACATAAAGACTTTAGCACATAAAATATCGATTTTCAGCATGTTTTGGGATTGCATTTTGAAAATATTCTAGAACTGAGTAGGCAGGTACAGATTGCTTCTGGGATCCAAAAATATCGAAGTTTCGTTGTTTTCAGCCTGAATTTGAGATAAAAACGGGTACAAAAGATGAATGCACATATCGACTTTGAGCACCTAAAATATCGATTTTCAGCATGTTTTGGGCCTGTATCTTGAAAATATTCTCGCACTGAGTAGGCATGTACAGATCGCTTCAGGGACCAAAAAATATCGAATGTTTGGGTGTTTTGAGCCTGAATTTGAGATATAAACTGATACAGAAGATACATGCACATATTGACTTTGGGCACCTAAAATATCGATTTTTAGCATGTTTTGAGCTTATATCTTGAAAACATTCTAGAACTGAGTAGGCATATACAGATCGCTTCTGGGACCCAAAAATATCGAATTTTCGGGTCTTTTGAGACTGAATTTCAGATATAAACGGGTACTTAGGATGCATGCACATATCGACTTTGGTCTCCTAAAATATCGATTTTTAAGCATGTTTTTAAGCTATATCTTGAAAACATTCTAGCAAGGAGAAGGCATGTACAGATCGCTTTTGTGACCTAAAAATATTGAATTCTCGGGTATTTTGAGCCTGAAATTGGGATATAAACGGGTACAGAAGATGCATACACATATTGACTTTGGGCACCTAAAATATCTATTTTCAGCCTCTTTCGGGACAGCATTTTGAAAATACTCTAACACGGATTAGGCATGTACAGATCGCTTCTGGGACCCAAAAATATCGAATTTTCGGGTGTTTTGAGCTAGAATTTGAGATATAAACGGGTACAGAAGATGCATGCACATATCGACTTTTTGCACCTAAAAGATCGATTTTTAGCATGTTTTAAGACTATATTGTGAAAACATTCTAGCACTGAGTAGGCATGTACAGATCACTTCTGGGACCCAAAAATATCGAATTTTCGGGTGTTTTGAGCCTTAATTTGAGATATAAACAGGTACTGAAGATGCATGCACATAAAGACTTTAGCACATAAAATATCGATTTTCAGCATGTTTTGGGATTGCATTTTGAAAATATTCTTGCACTGAGTAGGCAGGTACTGATTGCTTCTGGGATCCAAAAATATCGATGTTTTGTTGTTTTCAGCCTGAATTTGAGATAAAAACGGGTACAAAAGATGAATGCACATATCGACTTTGAGCACCTAAAATATCGATTGTCAGCATGTTTCGGGCCTGTATCTTGAAAATATTCTCGCACTGAGTAGGCATATAAAGATCGCTTCTGGGACCAAAAAATATCGAATATTCGGGTGTTTTGAGCCTAAATTTGAGATATAAACGTGTACAGAAGATGCATGCACCTATCGACTTTGGGAACCCAAAATATCGATTTTTAGCATGATTTGGGCCTATATTTTGAAAATATTCTAGCACTGAGTAGGCATGTAAAGATCGCTTCTGGGACCCAAAAATATCGAATTTGCGGGTGTTTTGAGCCTAAATTTGGAATATAAACGAGTACAGAAGATGCATGCACATAAAGACTTTATCACATAAAATATCGATTTTCAGCATGTTTTGGGATTGCATTTTGAAAATATTCTAGCACTGAGTAGGCAGGTACAGATTGCTTCTGGGATCCAAAAATATCGAAGTTTCGTTGTTTTCAGCCTGAATTTGAGATAAAAACGGGTACAAGAGATGAATGCACATATCGACTTTGAGCACCTAAAATATCGATTTTCAGCATGTTTTGGGCCTGTATCTTGAAAATATTCTCGCACTGAGTAGGCATGTACAGATCGCTTCTGGGACCAAAAAATATCGAATATTTGGGTGTTTTGAGCCTGAATTTGAGATATAAACGGATACAGAAGATGCATGCACATATTGACTTTGGGCACCGAAAATATTAATTTTCAGCATGTTTTGGGCCTGTATTTTGAAAATATTCTATTACTGAGTATGCATGTACAGATCGCTTCTGGGACCCAAAAATATCGAATTTTTGGGTCTTTTGAGACTGAATTCCAGATATAAACGGGTACAGTGGATGCTTGCACATATCGACTTTGGACTCCTAAAATATCGATTTTGAGCTTGTTTTTAGCCTATATCTTGAAAACATTCTAGCAAGGAGTAGGCATGTACAGATCGCTTTTGGGACCTAAAAATATCGAATTTTCGGGTGTTTTGAGCCTGAAATTGGGATATAAACGGGTACAGAAGATGCATGCACATATCGACTTTGGGAACCAAAAATATCGATTTTTAGCATGATTTGGGCCTATATTTTAAAAATATTCTAGCACTGAGTAGGTATGAACAGATCGCTTCTGGAACCCTAAAATATCGAATTTTCGGGTGTTTTGAGCCTAAATTTGGAATATAAACGAGCACAGAAGAGACATGCACATATAGACTTTGGCACATAAAATATCTATTTTCAGCATGTTTTAGGCCTGCATTTTGAAAATATTCTAGCACTGAGTAGGCAGGTACAGATTGCTTCTGGGATCCAAGAATATCGAAGTTTCGGTGTTTTCAGCCTGAATTTGAGATAAAAACGGGTAAAAAAGATGCATGCACATATCGACTTTGAGCACCTAAAATATCGATTTTCAGCATGTTTTGGCCCTGTATCTTGAAAATATTCTAGCACTGGGTAGGCATGTACAGATCGCTTCTGGGACCCAAAAATATCGAATTTTCGGGCGTTTTGAGCCAGAATTTGAGATATAAACATGTGCAGATGAGGCTTGCCAAAATCGACTATTTGCATCTAAAATATTGATTTTGAACATGTTTTGGGTTTGTATCTTGAAAAAATTCAAGCAAGGAGTAGGCATGTACAGATCGCTTCTGGGTCCCAAAAATATCGAACTTTCGGGTGTTTTGAGCCTGAAATTGGGATATAAACGGGTACAAAAGATGCATGCACATACTGACTATGGGCACCTAAAATATCGATTTTCAACTTGTTTCTGGGCCTGTATATTTTTAAAATATTATAACATTGAGTAGGCATGTACAGATTTCTTCTGGGACCCAAAAATAACGAATTTTCGGGTGTTTTGAGCCAAATTTTGAGATATAACCGGGTACAGAAGATGCATGCACATATAGACTTTGGGCAATCAAAATATCGATTTTTAGCATATTTTGGGCCTTTTTTATTTAAATATTCTAGCACTACGTAGGCATGTACAGATCGCTTCTGGGACCCAAAAATATCGAATTTTCGGGTGTTTTGAATCTGAATTTGGGATATAAACGGGTACAGAAGATGCATACACATATCGACTTTTGGCACCTAAAATATCGATTTTTTGAATGTTTTGGGTCTGTAATTTGAAAATACTCTAACACGAAGTAGGCATGTACAGATCGCTTCTGGGACCCAAAAATATCGAATTTTTGGGTGTTTTGAGCCTGAATTTGAGATATAAACGGGTACAGAAGATGCATGCACATATTGACTGGGGCACCTAAAATATCAATTTCCAGCATGTTTCGGGCCTGTATTTTGAAAATACTCTAAAACGGACTAGGCATGTACAGATCACTTTTGGGACCCAAAAATATCGATTTTTTGGGTGTTTTGAGCCTGAATTTGAGATATAAACGGGTACAGAAGATGCATGCACATATCGACTTTGGGCACCTAAAATATCGATTTTCAGCATGTTTTGGGCCTGTATTTTGAAAATATTCTATTACTGAGTATGCATGTACAGATCGCTTCTGGGACCCAAAAATATCGAATTTTTGGGTGTTTTGAGCCTGGATTTCAGATATAAACGGGTACAGAAGATGCATGCACATATCGCCTTTGGGCACCTAAAATATCGATTTTCAGCATGTTTTTAGCCTATATCTTGAAAATATTCTATTTCTGAGTATGCATGTACAGATCGCTTCTGGGACCCAAAAATATCGAATTTTCGGGTCTTTTGAGACTGAATTTCAGATATAAACTGGTACAGAGGATGCATGCACATATCGACTTTGGACTCCTAAAATATTGATTTTTAGCATGTTTTGGGCCTATATAATGAAAATATTCTAGCACTGAGTAGGCATGTACAGATCGCTTCAAAGACCCCAAAATATCGAATATTCGGGTGTTTTGAGCCTGAATTTGAGATATAAACGAGTACAGAAGATGTATGCACTTATCGACTTTTTGCACCAAAAATATCGAATTTTAGCATGTTTTGGGCCTATATAATGAAAATATTCTAGCATCGAGTAGGCATGTACAGATCGCTTCAAAGACCCCAAAATATCGAATTTTCGGGTGTTTTGAGCCTGAAATTGGGATATAAACGGGTACAGAAGATGCATACACATATTGACTTTGGGCACCTAAAATATCTATTTTCTGCCTCTTTCGGGACTGCAATTTGAAAATACTTTAACACGGATTAGGCATGTACAGATCGCTTCTGGGACCCAAAAATATCGAGTCTTCGGGTGATTTGAGCTAGAATTTGAGATATAAACGGGTACATAAGCTGCATGCTCATATCGACTTTGGGCACCTAAAATATCGATTTTTAGCGTGTTTTGAGCCTATATTTTGAAAACATTCTAGCACTGAGTAGGCATGTAAAGATCGCTTCTGGGACCCAAAAATATCGAATTTTCGGGTATTTTGAGCCTGAATTTGGTATATAAACGGGTACAGAAGATGCATGCACATGTTGACTTTGGGAACCGATAATATCGATTTTCAGCATGTTTTGGGCCTGTATTTTGAAAATATTCTATTACTGAGAATGCATGTACAGATCGCTTCTGGGACCCAAAAATATCGAATTTTCGGGTCTTTTGAGAGTGAATTTCAGATATAAACGGGTACAGAGGATGCATGCACATATCGACTTTGGACTCCTAAAATACCGATTTTCAGCATGTTTTTAGCCTATATCTTGAAAACATTCTAGCAAGGAGTAGGCATGTACAGATCGCTTCTAGGACCCAAAAATATCGAATTTTCGGGTGATTTGAGTCTGAATTTGGGATATAAACGGGTACAGAAGATGCATACACATATCGGCTTTGGGCATCCAAAAAATCGATTTTTAGCATGTTTCGGGCCAATATTTTGAAAATATTCTAGCACTGAGTAGGCATGTACAGATTGCTTCGAACACCCAAAAATAACGAATTTTAGGGTGTTTTGAGCCAGATTTTGAGATATAAACGGGTACAGAAGATGCATGCACATATAGACTTTGGGCACCGAAAATATTAATTTTCAGCATGTTTTGGGCCTGTATTTTGAAAATATTCTATTACTGAGAATGCATGTACAGATCGCTTCTGGGACCCAAAAATATCGAATTTTTGGGTCTTTTGAGACTGAATTCCAGATATAAACGGGTACAGAGGATGCTTGCACATATCGACTTTGGACTCCTAAAATATCGATTTTGAGCATGTTTTTAGCCTATATCTTGAAAACATTCTAGCAAGGAGTAGGCATGTACAGATCGCTTTTGGGACCTAAAAATATCGAATTTTCGTGTGTTTTGAGCCTGAAATTGGGATATAAACGGGTACAGAAGATGCATGCACATATCGACTTTGGGAACCCAAAATATCGATTTTTAGCATGATTTGGGCCTATATTTTAAAAATATTCTAGCACTGAGTAGGTATGAACAGATCGCTTCTGGGACCCTAAAATATCGAATTTTCGGGTGTTTTGAGCCTAAATTTGGAATATAAACGAGCACAGAAGAGACATGCACATATAGACTTTGGCACATAAAATATCTATTTTCAGCATGTTTTAGGCCTGCATTTTGAAAATATTCTAGCACTGAGTAGGCAGGTACAGATTGCTTCTGAGATCCAAGAATATCGAAGTTTCGGTGTTTTCAGCCTGAATTTGAGATAAAAACGGGTAAAAAAGATGCATGCACATATCGACTTTGAGCACCTAAAATATCGATTTTCAGCATGTTTTGGCCCTGTATCTTGAAAATATTCTAGCACTGAGTAGGCATGTACAGATCGCTTCTGGGACCCAAAAATATCTAATTTTCGGGCGTTTTGAGCCAGAATTTCAGATATAAACATGTGCAGATGATGCTTGCCAAAATCGACTATTTGCATCTAAAATATTGATTTTGAGCATGTTTTGGGTTTGTATCTTGAAAACATTCAAGCAAGGAGTAGGCATGTACAGATCGCTTCTGGGTCCCAAAAATATCGAATTTTCGGGTGTTTTGAGCCTGAAATTGGGATATAAACGGGTACAAAAGATGCATGCACATACTGACTTTGGGCACCTAAAATATCGATTTTCAACTTGTTTTTGGGCCTGTATATTTTTAAAATATTATAACATTGAGTAGGCATGTACAGATTTCTTCTGGGACCCAAAAATAACGAATTTTCGGGTGTTTTAAGCCAGATTTTGAGATATAACCGGGTACAGAAGATGCATGCACATATAGACTTTGGGCACCCAAAATATCGATTTTTAGCATATTTTGGGCCTTTTTTATTTAAATATTCTAGCACTAAGTAGGCATGTACAGATCGCTTCTGGGACCCAAAAATATCGAATTTTCGGGTGTTTTGAATCTGAATTTGGGATATAAACGGGTACAGAAGATGCATACACATATCGACTTTTGGCACCTAAAATATCGATTTTTTGAATGTTTTAGGTCTGTAATTTGAAAATACTCTAACACGAAGTAGGCATGTACAGATCGCTTCTGGGATCCAAAAATATCGAATTTTCGGGTGTTTTGAGCCTGAATTTGAGATATAAACGGGTACAGAAGATGCATGCACATATTGACTGGGGCACCTAAAATATCAATTTCCAGCATGTTTCGGGCCTGTATTTTGAAAATACTCTAAAACGGACTAGGCATGTACAGATCACTTTTGGGACCCAAAAATATCGAATTTTTGGGTGTTTTGAGCCTGAATTTGAGATATAAACGGGTACAGAAGATGCATGCACATATCGACTTTGGGCACCTAAAATATCGATTTTCAGCATGTTTTGGGCCTGTATTTTGAAAATATTCTATTACTGAGTATGCATGTACAGATCGCTTCTGGGACCCAAAAATATCGAATTTTTGGGTGTTTTGAGCCTGGATTTCAGATATAAACGGGTACAGAAGATGCATGCACATATCGACTTTGGGCACCTAAAATATCGATTATCAGCATGTTTTTAGCCTATATCTTGAAAATATTCTATTTCTGAGTATGCATGTACAGATCGCTTCTGGGACCCAAAAATATCGAATTTTCGGGTCTTTTGAGACTGAATTTCAGATATAAACTGGTACAGAGGATGCATGCACATATCGACTTTGGACTCCTAAAATATTGATTTTTAGCATGTTTTGGGCCTATATAATGAAAATATTCTAGCACTGAGTAGGCATGTACAGATCGCTTCAAAGACCCCAAAATATCGAATATTCGGGTGTTTTGAGCCTGAATTTGAGATATAAACGAGTACAGAAGATGCATGCACTTATCGACTTTTTGCACCAAAAATATCGAATTTTAGCATGTTTTGGGCCTATATAATGAAAATATTCTAGCACCGAGTAGGCATGTACAGATCGCTTCAAAGACCCCAAAATATCGAATTTTCGGGTGTTTTGAGCCTGAAATTGGGATATAAACGGGTACAGAAGATGCATACACATATTGACTTTGGGCACCTAAAATATCTATTTTCTGCCTCTTTCGGGACTGCAATTTGAAAATACTTTAACACGGATTAGGCATGTACAGATCGCTTCTGGGATCCAAAAATATCGAGTCTTCGGGTGATTTGAGCTAGAATTTGAGATATAAACGGGTACATAAGCTGCATGCTCATATCGACTTTGGGCACCTAAAATATCGATTTTTAGCGTGTTTTGAGCCTATATTTTGAAAACATTCTAGCACTGAGTAGGCATGTAAAGATCGCTTCTGGGACCCAAAAATATCGAATTTTCGGGTATTTTGAGCCTGAATTTGGTATATAAACGGGTACAGAAGATGCATGCACATGTTGACTTTGGGAACCGATAATATCGATTTTCAGCATGTTTTGGGCCTGTATTTTGAAAATATTCTATTACTGAGTATGCATGTAAAGATCGCTTCTGGGACCCAAAAATATCGAATTTTCGGGGCTTTTGAGAGTGAATTTCAGATATAAACGGGTACAGAGGATGCATGCACATATCGACTTTGGACTCCTAAAATACCGATTTTCAGCATGTTTTTAGCCTATATCTTGAAAACATTCTAGCAAGGAGTAGGCATGTACAGATCGCTTCTAGGACCCAAAAATATCGAATTTTCGGGTGTTTTGAGTCTGAATTTGGGATATAAACGGGTACAGAAGATGCATACACATATCGGCTTTGGGCATCCAAAAAATCGATTTTTAGCATGTTTCGGGCCAATATTTTGAAAATATTCTAGCACTGAGTAGGCATGTACAGATTGCTTCTGGAACCCAAAAATAACGAATTTTCGGGTGTTTTGAGCCAGATTTTGAGATATAAACGGGTACAGAAGATGCATGCACATATAGACTTTGGGCACCCAAAATATCGATTTTTAGCATATTTTGAGCCTTTTTTTTTTTTTTATATATTCTAGCACTAAGTAGTCATGTACAGATCGCTTCTGGGACCCAAAAATATCGAATTTTCGGGTTTTTTGAGCCTAAATTTGAGATATAAACGGGTACAGAAGATGAATGCACATATCGACTTTGGGCACCCAAAAAATCGATTTTTAGCATGTTTTGGGCCAATATTTTGAAAATATTCTAGCACTGAGTAGGCATGTACAGATCGCTTCTGGGACCCAAATATATCGAATTTTTGGGCGCTTTGAGCATGAATTTGGGATATAAACGGTTACTGAAGATGCATGCACATATCGACATTTTGCACCTAAAATATCGATTTTGAGCATGTTTTGGGTCTGTATCTTGAAAACATTCTAGCAAGGAGTAGGCATGTACAGATCGCTTCTGGGACCCAAAAATATTGAATTTTCGGGTATTTTGAACCTGAATATGGTATATAAACGGGTACAGAAGATGCATACACATATTGACTGGGGCACCTAAAATATCGATTTTCAGCATGTTTTGGGCCTGTATTTTGAAAATGCTCTAACACGGAGTAGGCATGTATAGATCACTTCTGGGACCCAAAAATTTCGATTTTTTTGGGTGTTTTGAGCCTGAATTTGAGATATAAACGGGTACAGAAGATGCATGCACATTTCGACTTTGGGCACCTAAAATATCGATTTTCAGCATGTTTTGGGCCTGTATTTTGAAAATATTCTATTTCTGAGTATGCATGTACAGATCACTTCTGGGACCCAAAAATATCGAATTTTCGGGTCTTTTGAGACTGAATTTCAGATATAAACGGGTACAGAGGATGCATGCACATATCGACTTTGAACTCCTAAAATATCGATTTTGAACATGTTTTGAGCCTATATCTTGAAAACATTCTAGCAAGGAGTAGGTATGTACAGATCGCTTCTGGGACCCAAAAATATCGAATATTCGGGTGTTTTGAGCCTGAATTTGAGATATAAACGGGTACAGAAGATGCATGCACATATCGATTTTTTGCACCCAAAATATCGATTTTTAGCATGCTTTGGGCTTATATTTTGAAAATATTCTAGCACTGAGTAGGCATGTACAGATCGCTTCGAACACCCAAAAATATCGAATTTTTGGGTGTTATGATCCTGAATTTGGGATATAAACGGGTACAGAAGATGCATACACATATTGACTTTGGGCACCTAAAATATCGATTTTTAGCATGTTTTGGGACTGTATTTTGACAATATTCTATTACTGAGTATGCATGTACAGATCGCTTCTGGTAACCAAAAATATCGAATTTTCGGGTCTCTTGAGACTGAATTTCAGATATAAACGGGTACAGAGGATGCATGCACATATCGACTTTGGACTCCTAAAATATCGATTTTTAAGCATGTTTTTAACCTATATCTTGAAAACATTCTAGCAAGGAGTAGGCATGTAGAGATCGCTTTTGGGACCCAAAAATATCGAATTTTCGAGTATTTTGAGCATGAAATTGGGATATAAACGGGTACAGATGATGCATACACATATTGACTTTGGGCACCTAAAATATCTATTTTCAGCCTCTTTCGGGACTGCATTTTGAAAATACTCTAACACGGATTAGGCATGTACAGATCGCTTCTGGGACCCAAAAATATCGAATTTTCGGGTGTTTTGAGCTTGAATTTGAGATATAAACGGGTACAGAAGATGCATGCACATATCGACTTTGGGCACCTAAAATATCGATTTTTAGCATGTTTTAAGCCTATATTTTGAAAACATTTTTGCACTGAGTAGGCATGTACAGATCGCTTCTGGGACCCAAAAATATCGAATTTTCGGGTGTTTTGAGCCTTAATTTCAGATATAAACGGGTACTGAAGATGCATGCAAATATCGACTTTGGGCACCTAAAATATCGATTTTCAGCATGTTTTGGGCCTGTATTTTGAAAATATTCTATTACTGAGTATGCATGTACAGATTGCTTCTGGGACCCAAAAATATCGAATTTTCGGGTGTTTTGAGCCTGAATTTGATATATAAACGGGTACAGAAGATGCATACACATATTGACTTTGGGCACCTAAAATATCTATTTTCAACCTCTTTCGGGACTGCATTTTGAAAATACTCTAACACGGATTAGGCATGTACAGATCGCTTCTGGGACCCAAAAATATCGAATATTCGGGTGTTTTGAGCCTGAATTTGAGATATAAACGGGTACAGAAGATGCTTGCACATATCGACTTTGGGCACCTAAAATATCGATTTTTAGCATGTTTTAAAGCCTATATTTTGAAAATATTCTATTACTGAGTAGGCATGTACAGATCGCTTCTGGGACCCAAAAATATCGAATTTTCGGGTCTTTTGAGACTGAATTTCAGATATAAACGGGTACAGAGGATGCATGCACATATCGACTTTGGACTCCTAAAATATCGATTTTTAAGCATGTTTTTAACCTATATCTTCAAAACATTCTAGCAAGGAGTAGGCGTGTACAGATCGCTTTTGGGACCTAAAAATATCGAATTTTCGGGTATTTTGAGCATGAAATTGGGATATAAACGGGTACAGAAGATGCATACCCATATTGACTTTGGGCACCTAAAATATCTATTTTCAGCCTCTTTCGGGACTGCATTTTGAAAATACTCTAACACGGATTAGGCATGTACAGATCGCTTCTGGGACCCAAAAATATCGAATTTTAGGGTGTTTTGAGCTAGAAGTTGAGATATAAACGGGTACAGAAGATGCATGCACATATCGACTTTTGGCACCTAAAATATCGATTTTTAGCATGTTTTAAGCCTATATTTTGAAAACATTCTAGCACTGATTAGGCATGTACAGGTCACTTCTGGGACCCAAAAATATCGAATTTTCGGGTGTTTTCAGCCTTAATTTGAGATATAAACGGGTACTGAAGATGCATGCACATATCGATTTTGGGCACCTAAAATATCGATTTTTAGCATGTTTTAAGCCTATATTTTGAAAACATTCTCGCACTGAGTAGGCATGTACAGATCGCTTCTGGGACCCAAAAATATCGAATTTTCGGGTGTTTTGAGCCTGAGTTTGAGATATAAAAGGGTACGGAAGATGCATGCACATATCGACTTTGGGAACCCAAAATATCGAATTTCAGCATGTTTTGGGCCTGCATTTTGAAAATATTCTAGCACTGAGTAGGCAGGTACAGATTCCTTCTGGGATCCAAGAATTTTGAAGTTTCGGTATTTTCAGCCTGAATTTAAGATAAAAACGGGTAAAAAAGATGCATGCACATATCGACTTTGAGCACCTAAAATATCGATTTTCAGCATGTTTTGGGCCTGTATCTTGAAAATATTCTAGCACTGAGTAGGCATGTACAGATCGCTTCTGGGACCCAAAAATATCGAATTTTCGGGCGTTTTGAGCCAGAATTTGAGATATAAACATGTACAGATGATGCTTGCCCAAATCGAATATTGGCATCTAAAATATCGATTTTGAACATGTTTTGGGTTTGTATCTTGAAAACATTCAAGCAAGGAGTAGGCATGTACAGATCGCTTCTGGGTCCCAAAAATATCGAAGTTTCGGGTGTTTTGAGCCTGAAATTGGGATATAAACGGGTACAGAAGATGCATGCACATATTGACTTTGGGCACCTAAAATATCGATTTTCAACTTGTTTTTGGGCCTGTATTTTTTTAAAATATTATAACATTGAGTATGCATGTACAGATTGCTTCTGGGACCCAAAAATAACGAATTTTCGGGTGTTTTGAGCCAGATTTTGAGATATAAACGGGTACAGAAGATGCATGCACATATAGACTTTGGGCACCAAAAATATTGATTTTTAGCATATTTTGGGCCAATATTTCGAAAATGTTCTAGCACTAAGTAGGCATGTACAGATCGCTTCTGGGACCCAAAAATATCGAATTTTCGGGTGTTTTGAGTCTGAATTTGGGATATAAACGGGTACAGAAGATGCATACACATATCGACTTTGGGCACCCAAAAAATCGATTTTTAGCATGTTTTGGGCTAATATTTTAAAAATATTCTAGCACTGAGTAGGCATGTACAGATTGCTTCTGGGACCCAAAAATAACGAATTTTCGGGTGTTTTGAGCCAGATTGTGAGATATAAACGGGTACAGAAGATGCATGCACATATCGACTTTTGGCACCTAAAATATCGATTTTCAGCATGTTTTGAGTCTGTAATTTGAAAATACTCTAACACGAAGTAGGCATGTACAGATCGCTTCTGGGACCCAAAAATATCGAATTTTTGGGTGTTTTGAGCCTGAATTTGAGATATAAACGGGTACAGAAGATGCATGCACATATTGACTGGGGCACCTAAAATATCGATTTCCAGCATGTTTCCGGCCTGTATTTTGAAAATACTCTAAAACGGACTAGGCATGTACAGATCACTTTTGGGACCCAAAAATATCGAATTTTTGGGTGTTTTGAGCCTGAATTTGAGATATAAACGGGTACAGAAGATGCATGCACATATCGACTTTGGGCACCGAAAATATCGATTTTCAGCATGTTTTTAGCCTATATCTTGAAAAAATTCTATTTCTGAGTATGCATGTACAGAT
The DNA here is from genome assembly GCA_033782935.1 of Petrolisthes cinctipes. NCBI lineage: Eukaryota > Metazoa > Arthropoda > Malacostraca > Decapoda > Porcellanidae > Petrolisthes > Petrolisthes cinctipes. The sequence goes on from JAWQEG010000030.1 coordinate 6,546,693, forward strand.
CGCTTCAGGGACCCAAAAATATCGAATTTTCGGGTCTTTTGAGACTGAATTTCAGATATAAACTGGTACAGAGGATGCATGCACATATCGACTTTGGACTCCTAAAATATCGATTTTGAACATGTTTTAAGCCTATATCTAGAAAACATTCTAGCAAGGAGTAGGCATGTACAGATCACTTCTGGGACCCAAAAATATCGAATATTCGGGTGTTTTGAGACTGAATTTGAGATATAAACGAGTACAGAAGATGCATACACATATTGACTTTGGACACCTAAAATATCGATTTTTAGCATGTTTTGGGACTGTATTTTGACAATATTCTATTACTGAGTATGCATGTACAGATCGCTTCTGGGACCCAAAAATATCGAATTTTCGGGTCTTTTGAGACTGAATTTCAGATATAAACGGGTACAGAGGATGCATGCACATATCGACTTTTTGCACCTAAAATATCGATTTTGAGCATGTTTTTAGCCTATATCTTGAAAACATTCTAGCAAAGAGTAGGCATGTACAGATCGCTTTAGGGACCTAAAAATATCGAATTTTCGGGTGATTTGAGCCTGAAATTGGAATATAAACGGGTACAGAAGATGCATACACATATTGACTTTGGGCACCTAAAATATCTATTTTCAGCCTCTTTTGGGACTGCATTTTGAAAATACTCTAACACGGATTAGGCATGTACAGATAGTTTCTGGGACCCCAAAATATCGAATTTTCGGGTGTTTTGAGCCTGAATTTGAGATATAAACGGGTACAAAAGATTCATGCACATATCGACTTTGGGCACCTAAAATATCTATTTTTAGCATGTTTTGAGCCTATATTTTGAAAACATTCTAGCACTTTGTAGGCAAGTACAGATCGCTTCTGGGACCCAAAAATATCGAATTTTCGGGTGTTTTGAGCCTGAATTAGAGATATGAACAGGTACTAAATATGCATGCACATATCGATTTTTATGCACCCAAAAAATCGATTTTTAGCATGTTTTGGGCCAATATTTTGAAAATATTCTAGCACTGTGTAGGCATGTACAGATTGCTTCTGGGACCCAAAAATATCGAATCTTCGGGTACTTTGAGCATGAATTTGGGATATAAACGGGTACTGAAGATGCATGTACATATCGACATTTTTCACCTAAACTATCGATTTTGAGCATGTTTTAGGTCTGTATCGAATTTTCGGGTGTTTTTGAGCTAGAATTTAGTATATAAATGGTTACAGAAGATGCATGCACATATTGACTTGGGCACCTAAAATATCGATTTTCAGCATGTTTTGGGCCTGTATTTTGAAAATATTCTATTACTGAGTATGTATGTACAGATCGCTTCTGGGACCCAAAAATACCGAATTTTTGGGTGTTTTGAGCCTGAATTTGAGATATAAACGGGTACAGAAGATGCATGCACATATCGACTTTGGGCTCCTAAAATTTCGATTTTCAGCATGTTTTGGGCCTGTATTTTGAAAATATTCTATTACTGAGTATGCATGTACAGATCGCTTCTGGGACCCAAAAATATCGAATTTTTGGGTGTTTTGAGCCTGAATTTGAGATATAAACGGGTACAGAAGATGCATGCACATATCGACTTTGGGCACCGAAAATATCGTTTTTTTCAGCATGTTTTTAGCCTATATCTTGAAAAAATTCTATTTCTGAGTATGCATGTACAGATCGCTTCAGGGACCCAAAAATATCGAATTTTCGGGTCTTTTGAGACTGAATTTCAGATATAAACTGGTACAGAGGATGCATGCACATATCGACTTTGGGCACCTAAAATATCTATTTTTAGCATGTTTTGAGCCTATATTTTGAAAACATTTTAGCACTTTGTAGGCAAGTACAGATCGCTTCTGGGACCCAAAAATATCGAATTTTCGGGTGTTTTGAGCCTGAATTAGAGATATAAACAGGTACTAAATATGCATGCACATATCGATTTTTAGCACCCAAAAAATCGATTTTTAGCATGTTTTCGGCCAATATTTTGAAAATATTCTAGCACTGTGTAGGCATGTACAGATCGCTTCTGGGACCCAAAAATATCGAATCTTCGGGTGCTTTGAGCATGAATTTGGGATATAAACGGGTACTGAAGATGCATGTACATATCGACATTTTTCACCTAAACTATCGATTTTGAGCATGTTTTAGGTCTGTATCGAATTTTCGGGTGTTTTGAGCTAGAATTTAGTATATAAATGGTTACAGAAGATGCATGCACATATTGACTTGGGCACCTAAAATATCGATTTTCAGCATGTTTTGGGCCTGTATTTTGAAAATATTCTATTACTGAGTATGTATGTACAGATCGCTTCTGGGACCCAAAAATACCGAATTTTTGGGTGTTTTGAGCCTGAATTTGAGATATAAACGGGTACAGAAGATGCATGCACATATCGACTTTGGGCTCCTAAAATTTCGATTTTCAGCATGTTTTGGGCCTGTATTTTGAAAATATTCTATTACTGAGTATGCATGTACAGATCGCTTCTGGGACCCAAAAATATCGAATTTTTGGGTGTTTTGAGCCTGAATTTGAGATATAAACGGGTACAGAAGATGCATGCACATATCGACTTTGGGCACCGAAATTATCGATTTTCAGCATGTTTTTAGCCTATATCTTGAAGAAATTCTATTTCTGAGTATGCATGTACAGATCGCTTCAGGGACCCAAAAATATCGAATTTTCGGGTCTTTTGAGACTGAATTTCAGATATAAACTGGTACAGAGGATGGATGCACATATCGACTTTGGGCACCTAAAATATCTATTTTTAGCATGTTTTGAGCCTATATTTTGAAAACATTTTAGCACTTTGTAGGCAAGTACAGATCGCTTCTGGGACCCAAAAATATCGAATTTTCGGGTGTTTTGAGCCTGAATTAGAGATATAAACAGGTACTAAATATGCATGCACATATCGATTTTTAGCACCCAAAAAATCGATTTTTAGCATGTTTTCGGCCAATATTTTGAAAATATTCTAGCACTGTGTAGGCATGTACAGATCGCTTCTGGGACCCAAAAATATCGAATCTTCGGGTGCTTTGAGCATGAATTTGGGATATAAACGGGTACTGAAGATGCATGTACATATCGACATTTTTCACCTAAACTATCGATTTTGAGCATGTTTTAGGTCTGTATCTAATTTTCGGGAGTTCTGAGCTAGAATTTAGTATATAAATGGTTACAGAAGATGCATGCACATATTGACTTGGGCACCTAAAATATCGATTTTCAGCATGTTTTGGGCCTGTATTTTGAAAATATTCTATTACTGAGTATGTATGTACAGATCGCTTCTGGGACCCAAAAATACCGAATTTTTGGGTGTTTTGAGCCTGAATTTGAGATATAAACGGGTACAGAAGATGCATTCACATATTGACTTTGGGCACCTAAAATATCGATTTTCAGCATGTTTTGGGCCTGTATTTTGAAAATATTCTATTTCTGAGTATGCATGTACAGATCGCTTCTGGGACCCAAAAATATCGAATATTCGGGTGTTTTGAGCCTGAATTTGAGATATAAACGAGTACAGAAGATGCATGCACATATCGATTTTTTGCACCCAAAATATCGATTTTTAGCATGTTTTAGGCCTATATAATGAAAATATTCTAGCACAAAGTAGTCATGTACAGATCACTTTTAAGACCCCAAAATATCGAATTTTCAGGTGTTTTGAGCCTTAAATTGGGATATAAAAGGGTACAGAAGATGCATGCACATATTGACTTTGGGCACCGAAAATATCGATTTTCAGCATGTTTTGGGACTGTATTTTGACAATATTCTATTACTCAGTATGCATGTACAGATCGCTTCTGGAACCCAAAAAAATCGAATTTTCGGGTCTTTTGAGACTGAATTTCAGATATAAACGGGTACAGAGGATGCATGCACATATCGACTTTGGACTCCTAAAATATCGATTTTTAAGCATGTTTTTAACCTATATCTTGAAAATATTCTAGCAAGGAGTAGGCATGTACAGATCGCTTTTGGGACCTAAAAATATCGAATTTTCGGGTTTTTTTAGCATAAAATTGGGATATAAACGGGTACAGAAGATGCATACACATATTGACTTTGGGCACCTAAAATATCTATTTTCAGCCTCTTTCGGGACTGCAATTTGAAAATACTCTAACACGGATTAGGCATGTACAGATCGCTTCTGGGACCCAAAAATATCGAATTTTAGGGTGTTTTGAGCTAGAATTTGAGATATAAACGGGTAAAGAAGATGCATGCACATATCGACTTTGAGCACCTAAAATATCGATTTTCAGCCTCTTTTGGGACTGCATTTTGAAAATACTCTAACATGGATTAGGCATGTACAGATCGCTTCTGGGACCCAAAAATATCGAATTTTCGGGTGTTTTAGCCTGAATTTGAGATATAAACGGGTACAGAAGATGCATGCACATATCGACTTTGGGCACCTAAAATATCTATTTTTAGCATGTTTTGAGCCTATATTTTGAAAACATTCTAGCACTGAGTAGGCAAGTACAGATCGCTTCTGGGACCCAAAAATATAGAATTTTCGGGTGTTTTCAGCCTGAATTAGAGATATAAACGGGTACTAAAGATGCATGCACATATCGACTTTGGGCACCCACAAAATCGATTTTTAGCATGTTTTGGGCCAATATTTTGAAAATATTCTAGCACTGTGTAGGCATGTACAGATCGCTTCTGGGACCCAAAAATATCGAATCTTCGGGTTCCTTGAGCATGAATTTGGGATATAAACGGGTACTGAAGATGCATGTACATATCGACATTTTGCTCCTAAACTATCGATTTTGAGCATGTTTTGGGTCTGTATCGAATTTTCGGGTGTTTTGAGCTAGAATTTAGTATAAAAATGGTTACAGAAGATGCATGCACATATTGACTTGGGCACCTAAAATATCGATTTTCAGCATGTTTTGGTCCTGTATTTTGAAAATATTCTATTACTGAGTATGTATGTACAGATAGCTTCAGGGACCCAAAAATACCGAATTTTTGGGTGTTTTGAGCCTGAATTTGAGATATAAACGGGTACAGAAGATGCATGCACATATCGACTTTGGGCACCTAAAATATCGATTTTCAGCATGTTTTGGGCCTGTATTTTGAAAATATTCTATTTCTGAGTATGCATGTACAGATTGCTTCTGGGACACAAAAATATCGAATTTTCGGATCTTTTGAGACTGAATTTCAGATATAAACGGGTACAGAGGATGCATGCACATATCGACTTTGGACTCCTAAAATATCGGTTTTGAACATGTTTTAACCCAATGTCTTGAAAACATTCTAGCAAGGAGTCGGCATCTACAGATCGCTTCTGGGACCCAAAAATATCGAACATTCGGGTGTTTTGAGCCTGAATTTGAGATATAAACGAGTACAGAAGATGCATGCACATATCGATTTTTTGCACCCAAAATATCGATTTTTAGCATGTTTTAGGCCTATATAATGAAAATATTCTAGCACTAAGTAGTCATGTACAGATCGCTTTAAAGACCCCAAAATTTCGAATTTTCATGGTTTTGAGCCTGAAATTGGGATATAAAAGGGTACAGAAGATGCATGCACATATTGACTTTGGGCACCGAAAATATCGATTTTCAGCATGTTTTGGGACTGTATTTTGACAATATTCTATTACTGAGTATGCATGTACAGATCGCTTCTGGGACCCAAAAATATCAAATTTTCGGGTCTTTTGAGACTAAATTTCAGATATAAACGGGTACAGAGGATGAATGCACATATCGACTTTGGACTCCTAAAATATCGATTTTTAAGCATGTTTTTAACCTATATCTTGAAAACATTCTAGCAAGGAGTAGGCATGTACAGATCGCTTTTGGGACCTAAAAATATCGATTTTTCGGGTATTTTAAGTATGAAATTGGGATATAAACGGGTACAGAAGATGCATACACATATTGACTTTGAGCACCTAAAATATCTATTTTCAGCCTCTTTCGGGACTGCAATTTGAAAATACTCTAACACGGATTAGGCATGTACAGATCGCTTCTGGGACCCAAAAATATCGAATTTTCGGGTGTTTTGAGCTAAAATTTGAGATATAAACGGGTACAGAAGATGCATGCACATATCGACTTTGGGCACCTAAAATATCGATTTTTAACATGTTTTAAGCCTATATCTTGAAAACATTCTAGCAAGGAGTTGGCATGTACAGATCGCTTCTGGGACCCAAAAATATCAAATTTTCGGGTGTTTTGAGCCTGAATTTGAGATATAAACGGGTACTGAAGATGCATGCACATATCGACTTTTTGCATCTAAAATATCGATTTTGAGCATGTTTTGGGTCTATATTTTGAAAACATTCTATCAAGGAGTAAGCATGTACAGATCGCTTCTAGGACCTAAAAATATCGAATTTTCGGGTATTTTGAGCCTGAATTTCATATATAAACGGGTACAGAAGATGCATGCACATATTGACTTTGGGCACCGAAAATATCGATTTTCAGCATGTTTTGGGCCTGTATTTTGAAAATATTCTATTACTGAGTATGCATGTACAGATCGCTTCTGGGACCCAAAAATATCGAATTTTCGGGTCTTTTGAGACTGAATTTCAGATATAAACGGGTACAGAGGATGAATGCACATATTGACTTTGGACTCCTAAAATATCGATTTTGAGCATGTTTTTAGCCTATATTTTGAAAATATTCTAGCACTGAGTAGGCATGTACAGATCGCTTCTGGGACCCCATAATATCGAATTTTAAGGTGTTTTGAGCCTAAATTTGGTATATAAACGGGTACAGAAGATGCATGCACATATCGACTTTGGGCACCTAAAATATCAATTTTAAGCATGTTTTGAGCCTATATCTTAAAAACATTCAAGCAAGGAGTAGGCATGTATAGATCGCTTTTGGGATCTAAAAATATCGAATTTTAGGGTGTTTTGAGCCTGAATTTGAGATATAAACGGGTACTGAAGATGCATGCACATATCGACTTTTTGCACCTAAAATATCGATTTTGAGCATGTTTTGGGACTGTATTTTGAAAACATTCTATCAAGGAGTAGGCATGTATAGATCGCTTTTGGGTCCTAAAAATATCGAATTTTCGGGTGTTTTAAGCCTGAATTTGGGATATAAACGGGTAAAGAAGATGCATACACATATTGACTTCGGGCACCTAAAATATCGATTTTTAGCATGTTTTGAGCCTATATTTTGAAAACATTTTAGCACTGAGTAGGCATGTACAGATCACTTCTGGGACCCAAAAATATCGAATTCTTGGGTGTTTTGAGCCTGAGTTTGAGATATAAACGGATACAGAAGATGCATGTACATATTGACTTTGGGCACAGAAAATATCGATTTTCAGCATGTTTTGGCACTGTATTTTGAAAATATTCTATTTCTGAGTATGCATGTACAGATCGCTTCTGGGACCCAAAAATATCGAATTTTTTGGACTTTTGAGACTGAATTTCAGATATAAACGGGTACAGAGGATGCATGCACATATCGACTTTGGACTCCTAAAATATCGATTTTGAGCATGTTTTTAGCCTATATCTTGAAAACATTCTAGCAAGGAGTTGGCATGTAGAGATCGCTTCTGGGACCCAAAAATATCAAATTTTCGGGTGTTTTGAGCCTGAATTTGAGATATAAACGGGTACTGAAGATGCATGCACATATCGACTTTTTGCATCTAAAATATCGATTTTGAGCATGTTTTGGGTCTATATTTTGAAAACATTCTATCAAGGAGTAAGCATGTACAGATCGCTTCTAGGACCTAAAAATATCGAATTTTCGGGTATTTTGAGCCTGAATTTCATATATAAACGGGTACAGAAGATGCATGCACATATTGACTTTGGGCACCGAAAATATCGATTTTCAGCATGTTTTGGGCCTGTATTTTGAAAATATTCTATTACTGAGTATGCATGTACAGATCGCTTCTGGGACCCAAAAATATCGAATTTTCGGGTCTTTTGAGACTGAATTTCAGATATAAACGGGTACAGAGGATGAATGCACATATTGACTTTGGACTCCTAAAATATCGATTTTGAGCATGTTTTTAGCCTATATTTTGAAAATATTCTAGCACTGTGTAGGCATGTACAGATCGCTTCTGGGACCCCATAATATCGAATTTTAAGGTGTTTTGAGCCTAAATTTGGTATATAAACGGGTACAGAAGATGCATGCACATATCGACTTTGGGCACCTAAAATATCAATTTTAAGCATGTTTTGAGCCTATATCTTAAAAACATTCAAGCAAGGAGTAGGCATGTATAGATCGCTTTTGGGATCTAAAAATATCGAATTTTAGGGTGTTTTGAGCCTGAATTTGAGATATAAACGGGTACTGAAGATGCATGCACATATCGACTTTTTGCACCTAAAATATCGATTTTGAGCATGTTTTGGGACTGTATTTTGAAAACATTCTATCAAGGAGTAGGCATGTATAGATCGCTTTTGGGTCCTAAAAATATCGAATTTTCGGGTGTTTTAAGCCTGAATTTGGGATATAAACGGGTAAAGAAGATGCATACACATATTGACTTCGGGCACCTAAAATATCGATTTTTAGCATGTTTTGAGCCTATATTTTGAAAACATTTTAGCACTGAGTAGGCATGTACAGATCACTTCTGGGACCCAAAAATATCGAATTCTTGGGTGTTTTGAGCCTGAGTTTGAGATATAAACGGATACAGAAGATGCATGTACATATTGACTTTGGGCACAGAAAATATCGATTTTCAGCATGTTTTGGCACTGTATTTTGAAAATATTCTATTTCTGAGTATGCATGTACAGATCGCTTCTGGGACCCAAAAATATCGAATTTTTTGGACTTTTGAGACTGAATTTCAGATATAAACGGGTACAGAGGATGCATGCACATATCGACTTTGGACTCCTAAAATATCGATTTTGAGCATGTTTTTAGCCTATATCTTGAAAACATTCTAGCAAGGAGTTGGCATGTAGAGATCGCTTCTGGGACCCAAAAATATCAAATTTTCGGGTGTTTTGAGCCTGAATTTGAGATATAAACGGGTACTGAAGATGCATGCACATATCGACTTTTTGCATCTAAAATATCGATTTTGAGCATGTTTTGGGTCTGTATTTTGAAAACATTCTATCAAAGAGTAAGCATGTACAGATCGCTTCTAGGACCTAAAAATATCGAATTTTCGGGTATTTTGAGCCTGAATTTCATATATAAACGGGTACAGAAGATGCATGCACATATTGACTTTGGGCACCGAAAATATCGATTTTCAGCATGTTTTGGGCCTGTATTTTGAAAATATTCTATTACTGAGTATGCATGTACAGATCGCTTCTGGGACCCAAAAATATCGAATTTTCGGGTCTTTTGAGACTGAATTTCAGATATAAACGGGTACAGAGGATGAATGCACATATTGACTTTGGACTCCTAAAATATCGATTTTGAGCATGTTTTTAGCATATATCTTGAAAACATTCTAGCAAGGAGTAGGCATGTACAGATCGCTTTTGGGACCTAAAAATATCGAATTTTCGGGTGTTTTGAGCCTGAAATTGGGATATAAACGGGTACAGAAGATGCATGCACATATTGACTTTGGGCACCTAAAATATTGATTTTTAGTTTGTTTTGGTCCTGTATTTTGAAAATACTCTAACACGGAGTAGGCATGTACAGATCGCTTCTGGGACCCAAAAACATCGAGTTTTCGGGTGTTTTGACCCTGAAATTGAGATATAAACGTGTACAGAAGATTCATGTACATATCGACTTTGGGAACCCAAAATATCGATTTTCAGCATGATTTGGGCCTATATTTTTAAAATATTCTAGCACTGTGTAGGCATGTACAGATCGCTTCTGGGACCCCATAATATCGAATTTTAAGGTGTTTTGAGCCTAAATTTGGTATATAAACGGGTACAGAAGATGCATGCACATATCGACTTTGGGCACCTAAAATATCAATTTTAAGCATGTTTTGAGCCTATATCTTAAAAACATTCAAGCAAGGAGTAGGCATGTATAGATCGCTTTTGGGATCTAAAAATATCGAATTTTAGGGTGTTTTGAGCCTGAATTTGAGATATAAACGGGTACTGAAGATGCATGCACTTATTGACTTTGGACACCGTAAATATCAATTTTCAGCATGTTTTGGGTCTGTATCTTGAAAACATTCTAGCAAGGAGTAGGCATGTACAGATGGCTTCTGGGACCCAAAAATATCAAATTTTCGGTGTTTTGAGCCTGAATTTGAGATAAAATCGGGTACAGAAGATGCATGCACATATCGACTTTGGGCACCTAAAATATCGATTTTCAGCATGTTTTGGGCCTGCACTTTGAAAATATTCTAGCACTGAGTAGGCATGTACAGATCGCTTTTGGGACCAAAAAATATCGAATATTCGGGTGTTTTTAGCCTGAATTTGAGATATAAACGATTACAGAAGATGCATGCACATATCGACTTTGGGCACCTAAAATATCGATTTTGAGCATTTTTTGAGCCTATATTTTGAAAACATTCTAGCACTGAGTAGGCATGTACAGATCGCTTCTGGGACCCAAAAATATCGAATTTTTGGGTGTTTTTAGCCTGAACTTGAGATATAAACGGGTACTGAAGATGCATGCACATATCGACATTTTGCACCTAAAATATCGATTTTGAGCATGTTTTGGGTCTGTATCTTGAAAACATTCTATCAAGGAGTAGGCATGTACAGATCGCTTTTGGGACCTAAAAATATTGAATTTTCGGGTGTTTTGAGCCTGAATTTGGGATATAAACGGGTGCAGAAGATGCATGCACATATTGACTTTGGGCACCTATAATATCGATTTTTAGCATGTTTTGAGCCTATATTTTGAAAACATTTTAGCACTAAGTAGGCATGTACAGCTAGCTTCTGGGACCCAAAAATATCGAATTCTCGGGTGTTTTGAGCCTGAATTTGGTATATAAACGGGTACAGAAAATGCATGCACTTATTGACTTTGGACACCGTAAATATCAATTTTCAGCATGTTATGGGCCTGTATTTTGAAAATATTCTATTACTGAGTAGGCATGTACAGATCGCTTTTGGGACCCAAAAATATCGAATTTTCGGGTGATTTGAGCCTGAATTTGGAATATAAACGGGTACAGAAGATGCATGCACATATCGACTTTGGGCACCTAAAATATCAATTTTCAGCATGTTATGGGCCTGTATTTTGAAAATATTCTATTACTGAGTAGGCATGTACAGATCGTTTCTAGGACCCAAAAATATCGAATTTTCGGGTGATTTGAGCCTGAATTTGAGATATAAACGGCTTCAGAAGATGCATGCACATATCGACTTTGGACACCTAAAATATCGTTTTTAGCATGTTTTGGGTCTGTATTTTGAAAACATTCTAGCAAGGAGTAGGCATGTACAGATGGCTTCTGGGACCCAAAAATATCGAATTTTCGGTGTTTTGAGCCTGAATTTGAGATAAAATCGGGTACAGAAGATGCATGCACATATCGACTTTGGGCACCTAAAATATCGATTTTCAGCATGTTTTGGGCCTGTATTTTGAAAATATTCTAGCACTGAGTAGGCATGAACAGATCGCTTTTGGGACCAAAAAATATCGAATATTCGGGGTTTTTTTGTCTGAATTTTAAATATAAACGGGTACAGATGATGCATTCACATATCGACTTTGGGCACCTAAAATAACGATTTTCAGCATGTTTTGTGCCTGAAATTTGAAAATATTCTAGCACTGTGTAGGCATGTATAGATCGCTTTTGGGTCCTAAAAATATCGAATTTTCGGGTGTTTTAAGCCTGAATTTGGGATATAAACGGGTGCAGAAGATGCATGCACATATTGACTTTGGGCACCTAAAATATCAATTTTTAGCATGTTTTGAGCCTATATTTTGAAAACATTTTAGCACTAAGTAGGCATGTACAGCTCGCTTTTGGGACCCAAAAATATCGAATTCTCGGGTGTTTTGAGCCTGAATTTAGTATATAAACGGGTACAGAAAATGCATGCACTTATTGACTTTGGACACCGTAAATATCAATTTTCAGCATGTTTTGGGCCTGTATTTTGAAAATATTCTATTTCTGAGTATGCATGTACAGATGGCTTCTGGGACCCAAAAATATCAAATTTTCGGTGTTTTGAGCCTGAATTTGAGATAAAATCGGGTACAGAAGATGCATGCACATATCGACTTTGGGCACCTAAAATATCGATTTTCAGCATGTTTTGGGCCTGCACTTTGAAAATATTCTAGCACTGAGTAGGCATGTACAGATCGCTTTTGGGACCAAAAAATATCGAATATTCGGGCGTTTTTAGCCTGAATTTAAAATATAAACGGGTAAAGAAAATACATGCACATATCGACTTTGGGCACCTAAAATATCGATTTTCAGCATGTTTTGGGCCTGTAATTTGAAAATATTCTAGCACTGAGTAGGCATGTACAGATCGCATTTGGGACCCAAAAATATCAATTATTCGGGTGTTTTGAGTCTGAATTTGAGATATAAACGATTACAGAAGATGCATGCACATATCGACTTTGGTCACCTAAAATATCGATTTTGAGCATTTTTTGAGCCTATATTTTGAAAACATTCTAGCACTGAGTAGGCATGTACAGATCGCTTCTGGGACCCAAAAATATCGAATTTTTGGGTGTTTTTAGCCTGAACTTGAGATATAAACGGGTACTGAAGATGCATGCACATATCGACATTTTGCACCTAAAATATCGATTTTGAGCATGTTTTGGGTCTGTATCTTGAAAACATTCTATCAAGGAGTAGGCATGTACAGATCGCTTTTGGGACCTAAAAATATTGAATTTTCGGGTGTTTTGAGCCTGAATTTGGGATATAAACGGGTGCAGAAGATGCATGCACATATTGACTTTGGGCACCTATAATATCGATTTTTAGCATGTTTTGAGCCTATATTTTGAAAACATTTTAGCACTAAGTAGGCATGTACAGCTCGCTTCTGGGACCCAAAAATATCGAATTCTCGGGTGTTTTGAGCCTGAATTTGGTATATAAACGGGTACAGAAAATGCATGCACTTATTGACTTTGGACACCGTAAATATCAATTTTCAGCATGTTATGGGCCTGTATTTTGAAAATATTCTATTACTGAGTAGGCATGTACAGATCGCTTTTGGGACCCAAAAATATCGAATTTTCGGGTGATTTGAGATTGAATTTGGAATATAAACGGGTACAGAAGATGCATGCACATATCGACTTTGGGCACCTAAAATATCAATTTTAAGCATGTTTTGAGCCTATATCTTAAAAACATTCAAGCAAGGAGTAGGCATGTATAGATCGCTTTTGGGATCTAAAAATATCGAATTTTAGGGTGTTTTGAGCCTGAATTTGAGATATAAAAGGCTTCAGAAGATGCATGCACATATCGACTTTGGACACCTAAAATATCGTTTTTAGCATGTTTTGGGTCTGTATTTTGAAAACATTCTAGCAAGGAGTAGGCATGTACAGACGGCTTCTGGGACCCAAAAATATCGAATTTTCGGTGTTTTGAGCCTGAATTTGAGATAAAATCGGGTACAGAAGATGCATGCACATATCGACTTTGGGCACCTAAAATATCGATTTTCAGCATGTTTTGGGCCTGTATTTTGAAAATATTCTAGCACTGAGTAGGCATGTACAGATCGCTTCTGGGACCCCATAATATCGAATTTTAAGGTGTTTTGAGCCTAAATTTGGTATATAAACGGGTACAGAAGATGCATGCACATATCGACTTTGGGCACCTAAAATATCAATTTTAAGCATGTTTTGAGCCTATATCTTAAAAACATTCAAGCAAGGAGTAGGCATGTATAGATCGCTTTTGGGATCTAAAAATATCGAATTTTAGGGTGTTTTGAGCCTGAATTTGAGATATAAACGGGTACTGAAGATGCATGCACTTATTGACTTTGGACACCGTAAATATCAATTTTCAGCATGTTTTGGGTCTGTATCTTGAAAACATTCTAGCAAGGAGTAGGCATGTACAGATGGCTTCTGGGACCCAAAAATATCAAATTTTCGGTGTTTTGAGCCTGAATTTGAGATAAAATCGGGTACAGAAGATGCATGCACATATCGACTTTGGGCACCTAAAATATCGATTTTCAGCATGTTTTGGGCCTGCACTTTGAAAATATTCTAGCACTGAGTAGGCATGTACAGATCGCTTTTGGGACCAAAAAATATCGAATATTCGGGTGTTTTTAGCCTGAATTTGAGATATAAACGATTACAGAAGATGCATGCACATATCGACTTTGGGCACCTAAAATATCGATTTTGAGCATTTTTTGAGCCTATATTTTGAAAACATTCTAGCACTGAGTAGGCATGTACAGATCGCTTCTGGGACCCAAAAATATCGAATTTTTGGGTGTTTTTAGCCTGAACTTGAGATATAAACGGGTACTGAAGATGCATGCACATATCGACATTTTGCACCTAAAATATCGATTTTGAGCATGTTTTGGGTCTGTATCTTGAAAACATTCTATCAAGGAGTAGGCATGTACAGATCGCTTTTGGGACCTAAAAATATTGAATTTTCGGGTGTTTTGAGCCTGAATTTGGGATATAAACGGGTGCAGAAGATGCATGCACATATTGACTTTGGGCACCTATAATATCGATTTTTAGCATGTTTTGAGCCTATATTTTGAAAACATTTTAGCACTAAGTAGGCATGTACAGCTAGCTTCTGGGACCCAAAAATATCGAATTCTCGGGTGTTTTGAGCCTGAATTTGGTATATAAACGGGTACAGAAAATGCATGCACTTATTGACTTTGGACACCGTAAATATCAATTTTCAGCATGTTATGGGCCTGTATTTTGAAAATATTCTATTACTGAGTAGGCATGTACAGATCGCTTTTGGGACCCAAAAATATCGAATTTTCGGGTGATTTGAGCCTGAATTTGGAATATAAACGGGTACAGAAGATGCATGCACATATCGACTTTGGGCACCTAAAATATCAATTTTCAGCATGTTATGGGCCTGTATTTTGAAAATATTCTATTACTGAGTAGGCATGTACAGATCGTTTCTAGGACCCAAAAATATCGAATTTTCGGGTGATTTGAGCCTGAATTTGAGATATAAACGGCTTCAGAAGATGCATGCACATATCGACTTTGGACACCTAAAATATCGTTTTTAGCATGTTTTGGGTCTGTATTTTGAAAACATTCTAGCAAGGAGTAGGCATGTACAGATGGCTTCTGGGACCCAAAAATATCGAATTTTCGGTGTTTTGAGCCTGAATTTGAGATAAAATCGGGTACAGAAGATGCATGCACATATCGACTTTGGGCACCTAAAATATCGATTTTCAGCATGTTTTGGGCCTGTATTTTGAAAATATTCTAGCACTGAGTAGGCATGAACAGATCGCTTTTGGGACCAAAAAATATCGAATATTCGGGGTTTTTTTGTCTGAATTTTAAATATAAACGGGTACAGATGATGCATTCACATATCGACTTTGGGCACCTAAAATAACGATTTTCAGCATGTTTTGTGCCTGAAATTTGAAAATATTCTAGCACTGTGTAGGCATGTATAGATCGCTTTTGGGTCCTAAAAATATCGAATTTTCGGGTGTTTTAAGCCTGAATTTGGGATATAAACGGGTGCAGAAGATGCATGCACATATTGACTTTGGGCACCTAAAATATCAATTTTTAGCATGTTTTGAGCCTATATTTTGAAAACATTTTAGCACTAAGTAGGCATGTACAGCTCGCTTTTGGGACCCAAAAATATCGAATTCTCGGGTGTTTTGAGCCTGAATTTAGTATATAAACGGGTACAGAAAATGCATGCACTTATTGACTTTGGACACCGTAAATATCAATTTTCAGCATGTTTTGGGCCTGTATTTTGAAAATATTCTATTTCTGAGTATGCATGTACAGATGGCTTCTGGGACCCAAAAATATCAAATTTTCGGTGTTTTGAGCCTGAATTTGAGATAAAATCGGGTACAGAAGATGCATGCACATATCGACTTTGGGCACCTAAAATATCGATTTTCAGCATGTTTTGGGCCTGCACTTTGAAAATATTCTAGCACTGAGTAGGCATGTACAGATCGCTTTTGGGACCAAAAAATATCGAATATTCGGGCGTTTTTAGCCTGAATTTAAAATATAAACGGGTAAAGAAAATACATGCACATATCGACTTTGGGCACCTAAAATATCGATTTTCAGCATGTTTTGGGCCTGTAATTTGAAAATATTCTAGCACTGAGTAGGCATGTACAGATCGCATTTGGGACCCAAAAATATCAATTATTCGGGTGTTTTGAGTCTGAATTTGAGATATAAACGATTACAGAAGATGCATGCACATATCGACTTTGGTCACCTAAAATATCGATTTTGAGCATTTTTTGAGCCTATATTTTGAAAACATTCTAGCACTGAGTAGGCATGTACAGATCGCTTCTGGGACCCAAAAATATCGAATTTTTGGGTGTTTTTAGCCTGAACTTGAGATATAAACGGGTACTGAAGATGCATGCACATATCGACATTTTGCACCTAAAATATCGATTTTGAGCATGTTTTGGGTCTGTATCTTGAAAACATTCTATCAAGGAGTAGGCATGTACAGATCGCTTTTGGGACCTAAAAATATTGAATTTTCGGGTGTTTTGAGCCTGAATTTGGGATATAAACGGGTGCAGAAGATGCATGCACATATTGACTTTGGGCACCTATAATATCGATTTTTAGCATGTTTTGAGCCTATATTTTGAAAACATTTTAGCACTAAGTAGGCATGTACAGCTCGCTTCTGGGACCCAAAAATATCGAATTCTCGGGTGTTTTGAGCCTGAATTTGGTATATAAACGGGTACAGAAAATGCATGCACTTATTGACTTTGGACACCGTAAATATCAATTTTCAGCATGTTATGGGCCTGTATTTTGAAAATATTCTATTACTGAGTAGGCATGTACAGATCGCTTTTGGGACCCAAAAATATCGAATTTTCGGGTGATTTGAGCCTGAATTTGGAATATAAACGGGTACAGAAGATGCATGCACATATCGACTTTGGGCACCTAAAATATCAATTTTAAGCATGTTTTGAGCCTATATCTTAAAAACATTCAAGCAAGGAGTAGGCATGTATAGATCGCTTTTGGGATCTAAAAATATCGAATTTTAGGGTGTTTTGAGCCTGAATTTGAGATATAAAAGGCTTCAGAAGATGCATGCACATATCGACTTTGGACACCTAAAATATCGTTTTTAGCATGTTTTGGGTCTGTATTTTGAAAACATTCTAGCAAGGAGTAGGCATGTACAGACGGCTTCTGGGACCCAAAAATATCGAATTTTCGGTGTTTTGAGCCTGAATTTGAGATAAAATCGGGTACAGAAGATGCATGCACATATCGACTTTGGGCACCTAAAATATCGATTTTCAGCATGTTTTGGGCCTGTATTTTGAAAATATTCTAGCACTGAGTAGGCATGAAAAGATCGCTTTTGGGACCAAAAAATATCGAATATTCGGGGTTTTTTTGTCTGAATTTTAAATATAAACAGGTACAGATGATGCATTCACATATCGACTTTGGGCACCTAAAATAACGATTTTCAGCATGTTTTGGGCCTGAAATTTGAAAATATTCTAGCACTGTGTAGGCATGTATAGATCGCTTTTGGGTCCTAAAAATATCGAATTTTCGGGTGTTTTAAGCCTGAATTTGGGATATAAACGGGTGCAGAAGATGCATGCACATATTGACTTTGGGCACCTAAAATATCAATTTTTAGCATGTTTTGAGCCTATATTTTGAAAACATTTTAGCACTAAGTAGGCATGTACAGCTCGCTTTTGGGACCCAAAAATATCGAATTCTCGGGTGTTTTGAGCCTGAATTTGGTATATAAACGGGTACAGAAAATGCATGCACTTATTGACTTTGGACACCGTAAATATCAATTTTCAGCATGTTATGGGCCTTTATTTTGAAAATATTCTTTTACTGAGTAGGCATGTACAGATCGCTTCTGGGACCCAAAAATATCGAATTTTCGGGTGATTTGAGCCTGAATTTGGGATATAAACGGGTACAGAAGATGCATGCACATATCGACTTTGGGCACCTAAAATATCGATTTTGAGCATGTTTTGGGTCTGTTTCTTGAAAACATTCTATCAAGGAGTAAGCATGTAAAGATCGCTTTTGGGACCTAAAAATATTGAATTTTCGGGTGTTTTGAGCCTGAATTTGGGATATAAACGGGTGCAGAAGATGCATGCACATATTGACTTTGGGCACCTATAATATCGATTTTTAGCATGTTTTGAGCCTATATTTTGAAAACATTTTAGCACTAAGTAGGCATGTACAGCTCGCTTCTGGGACCCAAAAATATCGAATTCTCGGGTGTTTTGAGCCTGAATTTGGTATATAAACGGGTACAGAAAATGCATGCACTTATTGACTTTGGACACCGTAAATATCAATTTTCAGCATGTTATGGGCCTGTATTTTGAAAATATTCTATTACTGAGTAGGCATGTACAGATCGCTTTTGGGACCCAAAAATATCGAATTTTCGGGTGATTTGAGCCTGAATTTGGAATATAAACGGGTACAGAAGATGCATGCACATATCGACTTTGGGTACCTAAAATATCAATTTTCAGCATGTTATGGGCCTGTATTTTGAAAATATTCTATTACTGAGTAGGCATGTACAGATCGCTTCTGGGACCCAAAAATATCAAATTTTCCGGTGATTTGAGCCTGAATTTGAGATATAAACGGCTACAGAAGATGCATGCACATATCGACTTTGGACACCTAAAATATCGTTTTTAGCATGTTTTGGGTCTGTATTTTGAAAACATTCTAGCAAGGAGTAGGCATGTACAGATGGCTTCTGGGACCCAAAAATATCAAATTTTCGGTGTTTTGAGCCTGAATTTGAGATAAAATCGGGTACAAAAGATGCATGCACATATCGACTTTTAGCACCTAAAATATCGATTTTCAGCATGTTTTGGGCCTGTATTTTGAAAATATTCTAGCACTGAGTAGGCATGAACAGATCGCTTTTGGGACCAAAAAATATCGAATATTCGGGGGTTTTTTGTCTGAATTTTAAATATAAACGGGTACAGATGATGCATTCACATATCGACATTGGGCACCTAAAATAACGATTTTCAGCATGTTTTGGGCCTGTAATTTGAAAATATTCTAGCACTGTGTAGGCATGTACAGATCGCTTTTGGGACCCAAAAATGTCGATTATTCGGGTGTTTTGAGTCTGAATTTGGGATATAAACGATTACAGAAGATGAATGCACATATCGACTTTGGTCATCTAAAATATCGATTTTGAGCATGTTTTGAGCCTATATTTTTAAAACATTCTAGCACTGAGTAGGCATGTACAGATCGCTTCTGGGACCCAAAAATATCGAATTCTCGGGTGTTTTGAGCCTGAATTTGGTATATAAACGGGTACAGAAAATGCATGCACTTATTGACTTTGGACACCGTAAATATCAATTTTCAGCATGTTATGGGCCTGTATTTTGAAAATATTCTATTACTGAGTAGGCATGTACAGATCGCTTCTGGGACCCAAAAATATCGAATTTTCGGGTGATTTGAGCCTGAATTTGGGATATAAACAGTTACAGAAGATGCATGCACATATCGACTTTGGGCACCTAAAATATAAATATTCAGCATGTAATGGGCCTGTATTTTGAAAATATTCTATTACTGAGTAGGCATGTACAGATCGCTTCTGGGACCCAAAAATATCGAATTTTCGGGTGTTTTGAGCCTGAATTCGAGATAAAATCGGGTACAGAAGATTCATGCACATATCGACTTTGGGCTCCTAAAATATCGATTTTCAGCATGTTTTGGGCATGTATTTTGAAAATATTCTAGCACTGAGTAGGCATGAACAGATCGCTTTTGGGACCAAAAAATATTGAATATTCGCGCGTTTTTTGTCTGAATTTTAAATATAAACGGGTACAGATGATCCATTCACATATCGACTTTGGGCACCTAAAATATCGATTTTCAGCATGTTTTGGGCCTATAATTTGAAAATATTCTAGCACTGAGTAGGCATGTACAGATCGCTTTTGGGACCCAAAAATATCGAATATTCGGGTGTTTTGAGTCTGAATTTGAGATATAAACGGGTACAGAAAATGCTTGCACATATCGACTCTGGACACATAAACTTCGATTTTTATCATGTTTTGAGCCTATATTTTGAAAACATTCTAGCACTGAGTAGGCATATACAGATCGCTTCTGGGACCCAAAAAATCGAATTTTCGGGTCTTTTGAGCCTGAATTTGAGATATAAACGGGATTTGAAGATGGATGCACATATCGACTTTCTGCACCAAAAAAATCGATTTTGAGCATGTTTTGTGTCTGTATTTTGAAAACATTCAAGCAAGGAGTAGGCATGTACAGATCGCATCTGGGACCCAAAAATATCCAATTTTCGGGTGTTTTGAGCCTGAATTTGAGATATAAACGGGTACAGAATATCCATGCACATATCGACTTTTGGCACCCAAAATATCGATTTTTAGCATGTTTTGGGCCTATATTTTGAAAATATTTTAGCACTGAGTAGGGATGTACAGATCGCTTCTGGGACACAAAAACATCGAATTTTCGGGTGTTTTAAGCCTGAATTTGAGATATAAACGGGTACTGAAGATGCATGCACATATCGACATTTTGCACTTAAAATATCACCGAAAATTCGATAATTTTGTGTCCATGAAGTGATGTGTACATGCATACTCAGGTTTAGAATATTTTCAAAATACAAGCCCAAAACATGCAGAAAATCGATATTATAGGTGCCCAAATTCAATATGTGCATGCATCTTCTGTACCCGTTTAAATTCCAAATTCAGGCATAAAATTCCCGAAAATTCGAAATTTTTGTGTCCGAGAAGCGATCTGTATTTGCCTACATAGTGCTAGAATTTTTTTCAAAATATTGACCCAAAACATTCTGAAAAATCGCTATTTTAGGTGCCCAAATTCGATATGTGTGTGCATTTTCTATATCTGTTTATATCACAAATTCAGGCTTAAAACACCCGAAAATTCGATATTTTTGGGACCCAGAAGCGATCTGCACATGCATACTCAGTGGTAGAATATTTTCAAAAAAGAGGCCCAAAACAAGCTGAAAATCAATATTTTAGGTGCTCAAAGTCAATAAGTGCATCCATTTTCCATACCCGTTTATATACCAAATTAGGGATTAAAACACCCAAAAATTAGATATTTTTGGTCCCAGAAGCGATCTGTACATGCTTACTTATTGCTAGAATATTTTCAAAATATAGCGCCAAAACATGCTGAAAATCGATATTTTAGGTACCTAAAGTCGATATGTGCATGCATCTTCTGTACCGGTTCATATCCCAAATTCGGGCTCAAAACACCCGATAATACGATATTTTGGGGTCCCAGAAGCGATCTATTAATGCACACTCAGTGCTAGAATATTTTCAAAATACAGACCAAAAACATGCTGAAAATCGATATTTTAGGAGCCTAGAGTTGTGCATACATCTTCTGTACCCGTTTATATCACAAATTTAGGCTTAAAACACCCGACAATTCAATATTTTTGAGTCCTAGAAGCGATCTGTACATGCATACTTAGGTCTAGAATTTGTTTATAGTACAGACCCATAACATGCTGAAAATTGATATTTTAGTTGCTCAAAGTTGATATGTGCATGCATCTTCTGTTCCCTTTTATATCCCAAATTCATGCTCAAAACACATAAAAATTCAATATTTTTGGGTCCCAGAAGCTATATATGTACATGCATACTTAGTGTTATAATATTTTCAGAATACAGGCCCAAAACATGCTGAAAATCCATATTTTACTTGCCCAAAGTATAAATGTCCATGCATATTCTATACCCGTTTATATTCCAAATTCAAGCTCAAATCCTCTGGAAATTCGATATTTTTGCGTCTCAGAAGCGATCTGTACATGCTTACTCAGTGCTAGAATATTTTCAAAATATAGGCCTTAAACATGCTGAAAATCGATATTTTAGGTGCACAAAGTCAATATGTGCATGCATCTTCTGTACCCGTCTATATTCCAAATTTAGGCTCAAAACACTCCAAAATTTGATATTTATTGTTCCAAAAAGCGATCTATAGATGCATACTCAGTGATAGAACATTTTCAAAATATAGGCCCAAACATGCTGATAATCGATAATTTTGATGCCCAAAGTCGATATGTGCATGCATCTTTTGTACCCGTTTATTTCCCAAATTCAGGCACAAAACACTCTAAAACTCGATATTTTTTAGTCCTAGAAGCGATTTGTACATGCATAATCAGTGCTAGAGTATTTTCATAATGCATGCCCAAAACAAGCAAAAAATCAATATCTTAGGTGCCCAAAGTCGATATGTGCATGCATCTTCTGTACCCGTTTATATCCCAAATTCAGGCTCAAAACACCTGAAATTTCGATATTTTTGTGTCCAAGAAGCGATCTCTACATGCCTACACAGTGCTAGAATATTATCAAAATATAGGCCCAAAACAAACTGAAAAATCGATATTTTAGGTGAAGAAAGTCGATATGCGCATGCATCTTCTATACCCGTTTATATTCCAAATTCAGGCTCAAAACACCCGAAAATTCGATATTTTTGGGCCTCAGAAGCGATCTATACATGCATAATCATGTCTAGAATATTTTCAAAATACAGACCCAAAACATGCTAAAAATCGATATTTTAGATGCCCAAAGTCGATATGTGCATGTATCTTCTGTTCCCGTTTATATCCCTAATTGAGGCTCGAAACACCCATAAATTCGATATTTTTTGGTCCAAGAAGTGATCTGTACATGCATACTCAGTGCTAGAGTATTTTCATAATACATGCCCAAAACAAGCGAAAAATCAATATTTTAGGTGCCCAAAGTCGATATGTGTGCGCATATTCTATACCTGTTTATATCCCAAATTCAGGCTTAAAACACCCGAAAATTTGATCTTTTTGATTTCAAGAAACGATCTGCACATGCATACTCAGGTGTAGAATATTTTACAAATGCTGGCCCAAAACATGATGAAAATCGATATTTTAGGTGCCCAACACCGATATGTGCATATATCTTCTATACCCGTTTATATCTCAAATTCATGCATAGAACACCTGAAAATATGATAATTTTGCGTCCGAGAAGTGATCTGTACATGCATACTTAGGTCTAGAATATTTTCATAATACTGGCCCAAAACATGCTGAAAATCGATATTATAGCTGCCCAAAGTCGATATGTGCATGCATCTACTGTTCCCGTTTACATCCCAAATTTAGGCTCAAAACACCCGAAAATTCTATATTTTTGGGTCCTACAAGCGATCTGTACATGCCTACTCAGTGCTAGACTATTTTCAAAATATAGGATCAAAACATACTGAAAATTGATATTTTAGGTGCCCAAAGTCGATATGTGCATGCATCTTCTGTACCCGTTTATATCCCAAATTCAGGCTCAAAACACCTGAAATTTCGATATTTTTGTGTCCAAGAAGCGATCTGTACATGCATACTCAGTGCTAGAATATTTTCAAAATACATGCCCAAAAGCAGCTGAAAATCGATATTTTAGTGGCTCAAAGTCGATATGTGTGCGCATATTCTATACCTGTTTATATCACAAATTCAGGCTTAAAACACCTGAAAATTCCATATTTTTTATCTCAAGAAGCGATCTGCACATGCATACTCAGGTATAGAATATTTTACAAATGCTGTCCCAAAACATGCTGAAAATCGATATTATAGCTGCCTAAAGTCGATATGTGCATGCATCTTTTGTTCCCGTTTACATCCCAAATTTAGTCTCAAAACACCCAAAATTCGATATTTTTGGGTCCCACAAGTGATCTGTACATGCCTACTCAGTGCTAGAATATTATCAAAATATAGGCCCAAAACAAACTGAAAAATCGATATTTTAGGTGAAGAAAGTCGATATGCGCATGCATCTTCTATACCCGTTTATATTCCAAATTCAGGCTCTAAACACTCGAAAATTCGATATTTTTTGGCCTCAGAAGCGATCTATACATGCATAATCATGTCTAGAATATTTTTAAAATACAGACCGAAAACATGCTAAAAATCGATATTTTAGATGCCCAAAGTCGATATGTGCATGTATCTTCTGTTCCCGTTTATATCCCTAATTGAGGCTCGAAACACCCATAAATTCGATATTTTTTGGTCCAAGAAGTGATCTGTACATGCATACTCAGTGCTAGAGTATTTTCATAATACATGCCCAAAACAAGCGAAAAATCAATATTTTAGGTGCCCAAAGTCGATATGTGTGCGCATATTCTATACCTGTATATATCCCAAATTCAGGCTTAAAACACCCGAAAATTCGATCTTTTTGATCTCAAGAAGCGATCTGCACATGCATACTCAGGTGTAGAATATTTTACAAATGCTGGCCCAAAACATGATGAAAATCGATATTTTAGGTGCCCAACACCGATATGTGCATATATCTTCTATACCCGTTTATATCTCAAATTCATGCATAGAACACCCGAAAATATGATAATTTTGCGTCCGAGAAGTGATCTGTACATGCATACTTAGGTCTAGAATATTTTCATAATACTGGCCCAAAACATGCTGAAAATCGATATTATAGCTGCCCAAAGTCGATATGTGCATGCATCTACTGTTCCCGTTTACATCCCAAATTTAGGCTCAAAACACCCGAAAATTCTATATTTTTGGGTCCTACAAGCGATCTGTACATGCCTGCTCAGTGCTAGAATATTTTCAAAATATAGGATCAAAACATACTGAAAATTGATATTTTAGGTGCCCAAAGTCGATATGTGCATGCATCTTCTATACTAGTTTATATCCCAAATTCATGCATAAAACACCCGAAAATTCGATATTATTGGGTCCCAAAAGTGATCTGTACATGCTTACTCAGTGCTAGAAAATTTTCAGAATTCAGACCCAAAACATGCTGAAAGTCGATATTTTAGGTGCCCCAAATCGATATGTGCATGCATATTCTTTTCCCGTTTATTGCCCTAATTCAGGCTCAAAACGCCAAAAAAATCTACATTTTTTGGTCCCAGAAGCGATCTGTACATGCATACTCAGTGCTAGAATATTTTCAAAATACATGCCCAAAACCAGCTGAAAATCGATATTTTAGTGGCTCAAAGTCGATATGTGCATGAATATCCTGAACCCGTTTATATCCCAAATTCAGGCTCTAAACACTCTAAAATTCGATATTTATGGGTCCCAGAAGCGATCTGTACGTGCTTACTCAGTAGTGGAATATTTTCAAAATATAGGCCCAAAACATGCTGAAAATCGATATTTATGGTGCCCAAAGTCGATATGTGCATGCATTTATATCCCAAATTCATGCTCAAAACACCCGAAACTTTGATATTTTTGAGTCCCAGAAGCGATCTGTACATGCTTGCTCAGTGCTAGAATATTTTCAATATATAGGCTCAAACCATGCTGAAAATCGATATCTTAGGTGCACAAAGTCAATATGTGCATGCATCTTCTGTACCCGTTTATATTTCAAATTTAGGCTCAAAACACCCGAAAATTTGATATTTTTGGGTCCAAAAAGCGATCTGTCCATGCATACTCAGTGTTAGAATATTTTCTAAATAGAGGGCCAAAACATGCTGAGAATTGATATTATAGGTGCCCAAAGTCGATATGTGCCTGTATATTCTGTACCCGTTTATATTCCAAATTCAGGCTCAAAGCCTCTGAAAATTCGATATTTTTGCGTCCCAGAAGCGATCTATACATGTTTACTCAGTGTTAGAATATTTTCAAAATATGGGCCTTAAACATGCTGAAAATCAAGATTTTAGGTGCCAAAAGTCGATATGTGCATGAATATTCTGTACCCGTTTATATCCCAAATTCAGACTAAAAACGCCCGAAAACTCGATATTTTTGGTTCACAAAAGTAATCTGTACATGCTTACTTAATGATAGAATATTTTCAAATTTTAGGCACAAAACATGCTGAAAATCGATATTATAGGTGCCCAAAGTCGATATGTCATGCATCTTTTGTACCCGTTTATATCCCAAATTGAGGCACAAAACACTCTAAAATTCGATATTTATTGGTCCCAGAAGCGATCTGAACATGCCTACACAGTGCTAGAATGTTATCAAAATATAGGCCCAAAACATTCTAAAAAATCAATATTTTAGGTGACCAAAGTCGATATATGCATGCATATTCTGGACCCGTTTATATCCCAAATTCAGGCTCAAAACACCTGAAATTTAGATATTTTTGTGTCCCAGAAGCGATCTGTACATGCCTACACAGTGCTAGAATATTATCAAAATATAGGCCCAAAACATTCTGAAAAATCGATATTTTAGGGGAAGAAAGTCGATATGAGCATGCATCTTCTATACCCGTTTATATTCCAAATTCATGTTCAAAACACCCGAAAATTAGATATTTTTGGGTCTCAGAAGCGATCTATACATGCATAATCATGTCTAGAATATTTTCAAAATACAGACCCAAAACATGCTGAAAATCGATATTTTAGATGCCCAAAGTCGATATGTGCATGCATCTTCTGGTCCCGTTTATATCCCTAATTGAGGCTCAAAACACCCAAAAATTCGATATTTTTTGGTCCCAAAAGCGATCTGTACATGCATACTCAGTGCTAGAGTATTTTCATAATACATGCCCAAAACAAGCGAAAAATCAATATTTTAGGTGCCCAAAGTCGATATGTGTGAGCATTTTCTATACCTGTTTATATCCCAAATTTAGGCTTAAAACACCCGAAAATTCGATATTTTTGATCTCCAGAAGCGATCTGCACATGCATACTCAGGTGTAGAATATTCTACGAATTCTGGCCTAAAACATGATGAAAATCGATATTTTAGGTGCCCAACATCGATATGTGCATGCATCTTCCGTACCCGTTTATATCCCAAATTAAGGCTCAGAAACCCCCAAAATTCGAAATTTTTGAGTCCCAGAAGTGATCTGTATATGCTTACTCAGGTCTAGAATTCTTTTAAAATATAGACCCAAAACATGCTGAAAGTCGATATTTTAGGTGCCCCAAGTCGATGTGTGCATACATCTTCTATACCCGTTTATATCTCAAATTCATGCATAGAACACCCGAAAATTTGATATTTTTGCGTCCGAGATGTGATCTGTACATGCATACTTAGGTCTAGAATATTTTCATTATACTGGCCCAAAACATGCTTAAAATCGATATTATAGCTGCCCAAAGTCGATATGTGCATGCATCTTCTGTTCCCGTTTACATCCCAAATTTAGGCTCAAAACACCCGAAAATTCGATATTTTGGGGTCCCACAAGCGATCTGCAAATGCATACTCAGTGCTAGAAAATTTTCAGAATTCAGACCAAAGCATGCTGAAAGTCGATATTTTAGGTGCCCCAAGTCGATATGTGCATGCATATTCTGTTCCCGTCAAAACCAGCTGAAAATCGATATTTTAGGTGCCAAAAGTCGATATGTGCATGCATTTTCTGTAGCCGTTTATATCCCAAATTCAGACTTAAAACACCTGAAAATTCGATAATTTTGGGACCCAGAAGCGACCTGTACATGTATACTCAGATCTAGAATATTTTAAAAATTCAGGCCCAAAACATACTGAAAATGAATGATATAGGTGCCCATAGTCTATATGTGCCTGAATCTTCTGTACCCGTTTATATCCCAAATTCAGGCTCAAAACACCCGAAAATTCGATATTTTGAGGTCCTAGAAGCGATCTGTACATACATAATCAGTGCTAGAATATTTTCAAATTACAGGCCCAAAACATGCTGAAAATCGATATTTTAGGTTCCTAGAGTTGTGCATGCATCTTTTATACCCGTTTATATCCCAAATTCAGGCTTAAAACACCCGATAATTCGATATTTTTGGGCCCTAGAAGCGATCTGTACATGCATACTCAGGTCTAGAATCTTATTATAATACAGACCCATAACATGCTGAAAGTCAATATTTTAGGTGCAAAAAGCTGATATATGCATGCATCTTCTGTTCACTTTTATATCTCAAATTCATGCTTAGAACACCTGAAAATTCGATATTTTTAAATCCCAGAAGCTATATGTACAGCCGGCTCCACTGCCGCGAGGGCCACTTCAGTGTTGTCAGCGCTCCCTCTCCTAGGCGTGAACCACAAACTTCGGTCCGAGACACACATCTGAAACACTCACTAGTGAGGGGATGGTAATGATGGTTGGCAGGCTTGTATGCTGAGTGAAACGAATGACAATGAAATTATCTGTATGTGAGCAATTTTGTTTTTATGTGGATGCAACAATAGGCACCAAATGATTCCTGATGTATTAATTTGCTATATTTCATAGTGCAGAATATTACATTGTAATGCTCGATAAATCAGGTTTTGATTAACTATTAAGATGCACCTGTGGCTAGTTTATGGATGTTCTGATAATATTGACATATTAAGTAGGAGAGCCCTTTTCCTTGCGCCGGGGTAAAACTCAGTACTCTGACTTTTGCGAGCAACAAACTCTACCTTACTGACCTCGCTGACACTTGAGGAACAATTATATAAGAACTGAGAATATTAGATAATCCAAGCGTAGGCACCATGAACTATCCATCATCTGGCCCCTTTAATTATTACCTCAAATAAAACCGGGAAAGTAAATCCTATTTGCTGGCTGTAATATATTCGCATTGCAAGGACAAAAACTGAAGTTTGGTGGTAAAACTTCAATTGCAGGTTTAACAGGTGTAATACATTTTTTTCCCCAGGAACTGGAAATAACCTTGTAGACGAGGCTGGTGCAATTCTTGTGCAGGGTGCAGATGAACATCCCTTGGCTTCCACCTCCATCTTATCTCTACCCTACTCTTCCCATCTCCCTCTCTCTCCCTTCGGCCCTTTCCTTTACCACTTAGTCTCCATATTATTGGTCTTGGGGCTGTATTTAATAAGACAGATATGTTTTAGTGTAGGTTGTTCTCCTTGTCATCATTTATGCTTTCCGGTCCCGTCTTCTATTTATTAAATGAATGTCACTTGCTTACTAAACTGTCACGTTAGACCTCATTCACTCGAACTGACACTTCTCCACGCACAGACAAAAGCAATCGGCGGCTTCACTTTACTCCCCTGGATTAGTGAGCCATGGCGACTCCACCTATACTATCTCCATGCTCGCGCCACACCTGACTCACCAGTCAGGCCTACCAACATTACATCACACTGTTAAAAGAAACTTTTTTTGCCGACTGTACATGCATACTCATTTCTAGAATATTTTAAAAATTCAGGCCCAAAACATGCTGAAAATCGATGTTTTAGGTGCCCAAAGTCGATATCTGCATGCATCTTTTGTACCCGTTTATATCCCAAGTTCAGGCTCAAAACACTCTAAAATTCTATATTATTTGGTCCCAGGAGCGATCTGTACAGTCACGAGCATAAATTTCTTTACCCCCATGGCGAGAATGAGGTCGAAGTTGCGGTTGGAGAAGGGCCAGGCAAACAAACACTGGGGGTCAGTATCTCATGACGGTGTAAAATTTGTTGTATTCAAGTGAACACCTCTAGTGACATGAAGCATCATCCGAACATTATGAACTGGTTCATTTTTGTTCGTCCAGTCTATATCCAACGACGACTTCGACCTAACTCTCGCCAGGGGGGTAAAGAAACTTATGCTCGTGACTGTACATGCCTCCTAAGTGCTGGAATACTTGCAAAATATAAGCCTAAAAGATGCTGAAAATCAATATTTTAGGTGCCTAAAGTAGATATGTGCATGCATATTCTGTACCCGTTTTTATTCCAAATTCAGGCACAAAACACCCGAAAATTCGATATTTTGGGGTCCCAGAAGCAATCTGTAAATGCATACTCATGTCTAGATTATTTTCAAAATACAGACCCGAAACATGCTGAAAATCGATATTTTAGGTGCCCAAAGTCGATATGTGCATGCATCTTCTGTTCCCGTTTACATCCCAAATTTAGGCTCAAAACACCCGAAAACTCGATATTTTTGGGTCCCAGAAGCGATCTGTACATGCATACTCAGTGCTAGAATATTTTCAAAAAACATGCACAAAACAAACTGAAAATCGATATTTTACGTGCCCAAAGTAGATATGTGCATCCATCTTCTGTACCCATTCATATCCCAAATTCAGGCTTAATTAAAACGCCCGAAATCTCGACATTTTTGGGTTAAAGAAGCAATCTGTACATGCATACTCAGTCCTAGAATATTTTCAAAATACAGGCCCAAAACATGCTGAGAATCGATATTTTAGGTGCCCAGAGATGTGTGTGCATATTCTGTACCCGTTTATATACCAAATTCAAGATCAAAATACCAGAAAATTCGATATTTTTGGGTCCCAGAAGAAATATGTACATGCTTAGTCAGTGCTAGAATATTTTCAAAATATAGGCCCAAAACATGCTGAAAATCGATATTATAGGTGCCAAAAGTCGATATGAGCATGCATCTTCTATTACCTTTTATATCCCAAATTCAGGTTCAAAACACCCGAAAATTCGATAATTTTGGGTCCCAGAAGCTATAAGTAAATGCATACTCCATGTTAGAATATTATCAAAATACACGCCCAAAACAAGCTGATAATCGATATTTTAGGTGCCCAGAGTCAATATGTGCATGCATCTTCTATACCCGTATATATCCCAAATTCAGGCTGAAACCATCCGAAAATTCGATATTTTTGGGTCCCAGAAGCGATCTGTACAGGCTTACTCGGTGCTAGAATATTTTCAAAATATAGGCCCAAAACATGCTGAAAATCGATATTTTAGGTACTCAAAGTCGATATGAGCATCCATTTTCTATACCCGTTTATATCCCAAATTCAGGCTTAAAACACCCGAAAATTCGATATTTTTGGGCCCCAGAAGCGATCTCTACATGCATACTCATTTGTAGAATATTTAAAAAATTCAGGCCCAAAAATTGATGAAAATCGATATTTTAGGTGGCCAAAATCGATATGTGCATGTATCTTCTGTACCCGTTTATATCCCAAATTCTGGGTCAGAGCACCCGAAAATTCGATATTTTGGGGTCCCAAAAGCGATCTGTACATGATTACTTAGTCTAAGAATATTTTCAAAATAGAGGCCCAAAACAATCTGAAAATCGATATTTTTGGTGCCCAAAGTCGATATGTACATGCAACTTCTATACCCGTTTATATCCCAAATTCAGGCTTAAAACACCCGAAAATCCGATTATTTTGGGTCCCAGAAACGATCTGTATATGCTTCCTAAGTACTAGAATACTTTCAAAATACAGGCCCAAAACATGCTGAAAATTGATATTTTAGGTACCCATAGTCGAAATTTGCTTGCATTTTCTATAACCGTTTATATCCCAAAT
Source organism: Petrolisthes cinctipes (assembly GCA_033782935.1). Classification (NCBI taxonomy): domain Eukaryota; kingdom Metazoa; phylum Arthropoda; class Malacostraca; order Decapoda; family Porcellanidae; genus Petrolisthes; species Petrolisthes cinctipes. Next base: position 6,578,449 of record JAWQEG010000030.1, read on the forward strand.
TCAGGCTTAAAACACCCGAAAATTCGATATTTTTGGAACCCAGAAGCGATCTGTACATACATACTCAGATGTAGAATATTTAAAAAATTCAGGCCCAAAAATTGATGAATATCGATATTTTAGGTGCCCAAAGTCGATATGTGCATGCCTCTTCTGTACCCGTTTATATCCTAAATTAAGGCTCAGAACACCCGAAAATTCGATATTTTGGGATCCCAGAAGCGATCTGTACATGCTTACTCAGTGCTGGTATACTTTCAAAATATAGGCCCAAAACATGCTGAAAATCGATATTTTAGGTACGCAAAGTTGATATGTGCCTGCAACTTCTGTACCCGTTTATATTTCAAATTCAGGCCCAGAACACCCGAAAATTCGATATTTTTGGGTCCCATAAGCTATCTGTACATGCTTACTCAGTGTTAGAATATTTTCAAAATATAGGCCTAGAATATGCTGAAAATCGATATTTTAGGTGCCCAAAACCGACATGTGCATTCATCTTCTGTACCAGTTCATATCCCAAATTCAGGCTCAAAACACCCGAATATTCGATATTTTTGGGTCCCAGAGGGTATAATGACATGCATACTAAGTGTTAGTATATTTTCAAAATACAGGCCCAAAACAAGCTGATCATCGATGTTTCCGGTGCCCAAAGTCGATATGTGCATGCATCTTTTGTACCCGTTTATATCCCAAATTCAGGCTCAAAACACCCGTAAATTCGATATTTTTGGGTCCCAGAAGCGGTCTGTACATGCATACTCAGGTCTAGAATATATAAAAAAAAAAAAAAAACAGGCCCAAAACATGCTGAAAACCGATATTTTAGGTGCCCAATGTCGATATGTGCATCAATCATCTGTACCCGATTACAGCCCAAATTCATGTTCAAAACACCCGAAAATTCGATATTTTTGGGTCCCAGAAGCGATCTGTACATGCATACTCACAGTCTAGAATATTTTCAAAATACAGAACTAAAACTTGCTGAAAATTGATATTATATTTTTCCAAAGTCGATATGTGTATACATCTTTTGTACCCATTTATATCCCGAATTCATACTCAATACACCCGAGAATTCGATATTTGTGTGTCCCAGAAGCGACATGTATACATGCTTAGTCAGTGCTAGAATATTTTCAAATTATAGGCTCAAAACATGCTGAAAATCGATATTTTTGGTGCTTAAAGTTGATATGTGCATGCATCTTCTGTACCCGTTTATATCCAAAATTCAGGCTCAAAACACCCGAAAATTCGATATTTTCGGGTCCCAGAAGTGGTTTGTACATGCATCCTCAGTGCTAGAATATTTTCAAAATACATGCCCAAAACAAGCTGAAAATCGATATTTTAGGTGCCCAAAGTCGATATGTGCATGCATCTTCTGTACCCGTTTATATCCCAAGTTCAAGCTCAAAACACCCGAAAATTCGATATTTTTGGGTCCCAGAAGCGATCCGTACATGCTTACTCAGTGCTAGAATATTTTCAAAATATAGGCCTAAAACATGCTGAAAATCGATATTTTAGGTGCTTTTAAGAAGGCGAAATGCTGTGGCTTGGATCATTCCGTCAAGAATGCGCATCTGCCAACACTTTCGTTCTACATAAGTATTATCATATCCTTCGCCATGAATTTCAAGTTGTTTTGTCAATCCACAGAATACAAAGAACCAAAACGATATTAACCATATTATTCCAGCCGCAGCATTTCGCTTGCATAAATTTGAAAGACTCTAGGTTATAAGGGAGAAATGCCTATGTCATTAAAACTTTGAAAGAACGAATGAGAAGGTTAAAAATATGAGAAAGAAAAGATAAAGAATACTACAGAAGGCAAGGAAGAGAGAGAGAGAGAGAGAGAGAGAGAGAGAGAGAGAGAGAGAGAGAGAGAGAGATATGACAGGGGAGAGGAGGTTTTGTGGGGTTGCCAGTTACTTGAAAGATATAAGTATAAAATCAGACCAAATTCATGAAAACTGTCAAATAGCGGCGACAATTGAAGTTTAACCCTCAGTATATAGAAATATATATTGAAAAAACAAAGCTGGGCCTGGTAAATAGATTAAAGAAGGAGTATTCGTAGACAAATATATTTATTTAAAGATATAGAAAAGAAAACCGCTTTATGCCTAAAAGACAAATTCTGTAAGCCATGGGAGGTGATAAATTAATTAATCATTTATTTATTTAACGGCGAGAAAAGGTGATAAAGAAAGGGACTGCCAGCATGAGGGGTGAAAAGAATACAGGGAGAGCTGAAGACAAAAAAGGGATTGTCTCGGGTCCGTTATTGGTTGCCTAATATCCAAAGGATAATAATCAGTATCTCTCTACTGGGGTGAACAATATACAGTGCCTTTATTTAATAGATCAAATGCAAAATAATGAAGCAGATATTCTAATTGTATTTAATTTCTTTTCAACTACTCACTCTCATCTGTCCTATACACGACCGATGCCCTATCCATATGGCCAGGATAGTTCAAGAATAGTTTGCTGCCCATGATAATTTGCAGGTGATAGATTGATCTAGTTAGGACTACGATATGAACCCCATAGAAAATCTATGGGGTTCTATCGTTAACACGTGGGAGCCGGAACGAGAGAGAACCACAGCAGAGTTGTTACGGCACACCAGAGCACTGTTGGAGATTTTTCAGGGAAAACCCGATATAGTGAGGAGGCATGGTGCTTCAATGCCCGAGCGACTGCAGGCTGTCATTGAGAAGGAGGGTGGCTGGACACGATACTAGCAACAAATTGATGAGTAAGAAAATAAAATATGTAATATACAGTATTTCAAGCCTTAATGTGTTCATTAAAGTGTATATAAATAGTGTATACACTGTATCTCATCGTGGCTAAGGGTCTAAAGCAATACATATCTAGGTGATTATAATAAAAAAAAACATTACACATGCTTAATGCAAACGTGAAGTCGAAGTGAAAGCTTCATGTTATATTAAAAGTTAACAGTTATCATAATTATATGACACCAATTAATAACAACAACTATACATATAACGTGTTAATCATTTACAGTGTGGTGCCTTGAGGCAAGAGACCTTAAGTGTACGTAAGTGGGGAACCCAAGTCAAACGTTTGTTAAAAAGAAGACCCAAAAAGCGAGTCTCCTCGACACAACGTATCTGATGACCATACATGAATAAGTCTGGATCGGGGTGGACGCCTCAGATGCAGCAGAAGTGCATAGCAACTGTCTTGGAAGGAAAAAATCGAAACCCATGAGAACCAGTCCAACGTGACACCCTGTCAAGGACAAGCTGCATGCGCCGCTCCGCCACTGACATACGGGAAGCAGCAAACCAGATTGCTAGGTCGTCAACTTACATCAAGTTGGCTATACCATCCGGAAGGGATGAGGCAATGGCATTAATTGCTACTGCAAACAATGTGACACTGAGGATGCTTCCCTGGGGGACGCCCTCCTCCTGTGCAACAGATGCTGAGTGGGTTGTACCAACCCTCATAGAAAAACTGCGACCACAGAGAAACTCCTTAAGAAAGCGTGGAAGGCGACCCCGCAGGCCATATACATGGAGTTGCTGCAGGATGTCATATTGCCATGTACTGTCATACACTTTCTCTAAATCAAAGAATACACAGACAAGGTGTTGATGTCGTGCAAAGGCCTCACATGCAGCAGCTTCCAACCTGACCAGAGCATCTGTAGTGGAATGGTGTTTACGAAAGCCAGACTGGGATGGAGACAGAATCACCCCGTTCCAAGAAGTATACCAGTCTGACATTCACCATCTTTTCAAATAGTTTACAGAGACAGGAGGTCAAGGCAATTGGTCGGTAATTGAGGGCAACACCAGAGTCCTTGCCCGGCTTGAGGAAAGGAAGGATGGTAGCAACCCTCCACCCAGAAGGGAAGACACCCTCCAGCCAGATTCTGTTATATAAAGCTAAAAGAAATGAGATTGCCTCCTCACCCAAGTGTCGCAACATTGCATATGGGATGTTGTCTGGCCCAGGAGAAGTGTCGCCGCAGAGAGAGAGAGCAGAATGTAGGTCTCTCAGGGTGAATATATGGTTATAACTTTCATTCTCGTTCCCTGAGAAATCCAGGACAGTGCGCTCCTTGGCTCTTAACTCATGCCTGACAGCCAGAGGTCGAGAGTCACGGCTGGAGACCCTTGCAAAAGCCTCCGCCATGGTATTGGCCACTGTCAAACCATCCATGATCTTAATTCCATTGACCTTAAGTACAGGTGGAGAACTAGGAGAAAACTTCCCCGCCATCTTACGGACTCTCCTGAACACTTGGATGAGTGGAGTTTTAGTATAAATTGAAGACACATAGGCCTTCCAAGATGCACGTTGTGCCTCTTTTAAAACCCGTCTAGCCCGAGCTCTTGCCCGTCGGAAGTCCTCTAAAAGAGTTGGGTCCCCATGATTGCGAAGAAGGCGAGAGAAAGCAGCGCGCTTCTCCCGCACAGCAGTGGTGCAGACTGGTGACCACCAAGGGACAGGACGTTTGGGAAAGTAGCCAGAAGTTTTTGGGATAGAATTGAGAGCCGCAGAGTGGAGCATATCAGTGAAATATGTTTTATGAAGGCGAAATGCTGTGGCTGGGATAATCCCGTTAATAATTCGTATCTGCCAACACTTTCATTCTAAATAATTTATATATCTTTCCCCATAAATCTCTAGTTGTTTTCTAAATTCTGTACATATTGACCCCATAGGGGGGTATTGCCTGCATTACTGATGTGGGCAATACTTTAAGGGTTTTGGCGCCCCTTCGGCCTCAGCCATTAGTTTTTAGTTCTTCAACTATCCTTCTTTTCTTTCTATTTCCTTCCTGCTTGCTGTCTCACTTCTCTATCACCGTTTTCTGGCGCTAAATGACCTCGCTGTTGCGGCGCCTAATATCAATCAATCAATCAACCTGCAGCTACATATTGAGAACCAAAATGCGATCAACAACATAATCTCAGCCGTAGTTTTTCGAATCATATAATTGGACTATAAGTGATAAGGGGAAAGGCCTATGTCATTAAAACTTTTTAAGAACGAATGAGAAGGTTAAAAATACAAGAAAGAAAAGATAAACGGTAAGAAAGGAGGGAACGGCAAGCGAGAGAGGGATTAGACAGTAGGGAGGATGTGTAAGGTTGTCAGTTACTTGAGAGATACTGTTATATATATAGCCTATGCATAAAATTAGACCAAGTTTATTGAAAACATCGATTATTTTCAAGGAAATGCATATTTAGAAGAAAGAACCCTGGTAAATAGCTTAATGAATTTGTTGACAAATATGATTATTAAAAAAGTTAGAAAATTTAACCTTCTTCTGCCGAAAAAAACAAAAAAAAACAGCTGGGCTTGGGAGAAGGTGATATATAGGGTGGACTACAAGCACGAAGGATTTGATTGATTGATTGATTGATTGATATCAGGTGGCGTAACAGCGAGGTCATTTAACACCAGGAAAAGGTGATAGAGAGGTGTGACAGTAAGCAAGAAGGAAATAGGAAGAAAGGAGCGACAGTTGGAGAACTGAAAGCTAGTGGCTGGGGCCGAAGGGGCGCCAAAACCCTTAAAGTATTGCCCACATCATTACAGGCAATACCCCCCTACGTGGCAAGCACGAGGGATAAAAAGAATACAGGGATAGCTGTCTAATATCCAAAGGATAATATATAATCAGTAGTCTATCCCACTACGATGGTGAAAGAATATAATGTAACAGATATTCTAATTATATTTGTTTGTTATTACTCTTAAACTAATCACCTTCATTTGTCTTACCCTCTTCCCCCTCACCCTCGCCTCAAGTCATCACATTTCGTCTCTCCTATATCCACCTACGTTAATGCAGTAAGCACTTCTTTAAACCCGGGTTCTTCAGACTACGGGTCCCGAATTCCTAAAACACGGGCGCAGGCTCACAAAAATTAATACATGAATGAAATAGAATAATAATGTTCGTGACAATAAAATAAATATGAAGTTCATACATGAATCCACCTAACATATTTTTATAATCGAATATTCCTATATTTAATTATCAATAAAACAAAATCATTGCACAAATATTAGCCTTCTTGAGAGAGAATGAGAGTGAGAGAGAGGGAGGGGTAGGTGAGGCAGTGTTTATAATTCTGGTTATAATGCCTTTTAATCATAAATATTACGTTTCAGTTTCTGTCCTTGTATTTTCTTAGGTTGATAATTCTGATCATTTTTAAAAGATCTTTCTGTATGGGTCGTGCGAATGATGTCATAGTAAAAACTGGGTCACGACTGAAAAAGTTTGAAAAACCCTGCTTTAAACTATTGGTGATTCGATACCGTTCACAGTGTATGCTTCATTCATTCATTCCTCCTGACACATGTCTCCTCTACCTGATAATTCATTACCCTCCCACATTACCTCCTATATAGGTCTGGCCACATTTCTCTCCTCCTCTCCCACTAACATCCCCCAGCCCTCCACCTGCAACTGTTGCCAGATCCGACGAGGCCCAAACCAAGTCGCTGGTGGAAGAAGTGTGGACGCTTGATCTGTCCGGAGCTGTACATTCGTTAACATTAACATGTCAAAATCGCTAACAGGGTTCGTCGACACAACACCCGACCTGCTAGGTCTACTCTTATTTGCAGCTTTCTGCATACTACCACGACCAGAGAGTGACGTCTTGAGGGCCTGGTTGACCACCTTTCGAGGAAGAGATTGGGGCTTTTCTGTATCCATATATCATTGATTTCATGTTGCTGGCCCCAGGAGCCAAGAGCTACTACCTACCGGGTAGATGAGGGACCCGAACACTGGTCGCCGTGGGCGGGGTACCTCTTCCCCCACAGGGCCACTCGTTTAATAAAGCAGCCCCAATGGCTCAAAAGTTTGCCCACGACGGTGCTGAGACCCCCTTCCCCAACATCTCCCGGCCTAGACACCCAACCATCCAATTTAAGACGGCCCCTAGAGGGCAGTCCCTCTGGAGGGCAGCAATGTTGGCCCGTACTGGCAGCCTAATGCATGGGAACCATTTAGTCTGGTCTCTCACTGGCGACCTTACTAGCATGGGAAGCACTCTCTCCCCGAAATCGGGGCAGAGCAGGGGCCGGAGCCCCCTCTAGTCTAGCTCACCATGTCTCAGAGACACGCAAGCCCCCCCACCACGTCAAGGCGGTTCCCGTTGGGGGGGTAAACGAGTACAAAAGATGCATGCACATATCGACTCTTGGCACAAAAAAAAAAAAAAAAAAAATCGATTATCAGCATATTTTGGGCCTGTATTAGGGATATATTTTAGCACTGAGTATGCATGTGCAGATCGATTCTGGGACCCAAAAATATCGAATTTTCAGGCGTTTTGAGCCTGAATTTGGGATATAAACGAGTACAGAAGAAACATGCACATATCGACTTTGGGCACCTAAAATATCGATTTTCAGCTGGTTTTGGGCCTGTATTTGGGATATATTCTAGCACTGACTGTGCATGTACTGATCGCTTTTGGGACACAAAAATATAGAATTTTCAGGTGTTTTGAACCTGATTTTGAGATATATACGAGTGTACCAGTTCTGAAGGCTTGAACTCTGGGCAGAACCTGGTAACTTACTTGTATGTAATTCTTGGAGTTGTAGTTGTAGTAGTTGTTGTTTTAGGTCACGTGGAAGACGGGGTGCTTTCTTAGGTTTGCTTAGGTGATTGACTTCACAAGTTTCTTAAGGCTTAATTTATTATTATGTTCTTATATCTATACAGGGTATTATCGTGATGTGCCTTGCCTTATATGGTATTATGTCTCTCTCTATGGAGACAGTCTATAGCCCTTAGGGAGTCAGTGTGGTATCCTAACTCCTAGTGTACCTCCTCTGCTTATATACATTTCAAACTCAATAGTTTACAGAATGGCTAGAGTGTGACTGTGTTGCCTGTGAATGGTCAGTTTGATTCTGTACTTGATGCCAGTACTGTTAGATACATTATCTGAAAAAGGAGGAAGGTCTTATTTGAGCTCCACCCCCTTTCTCTTCTCTGAGGTTCTCTCTCCCTCTCTTATTCTCTCTCTCTCTCTCTCTCTCTCTCTCTCTCTTACTCTCTTTTGTGAGTGAAGGTACAAACATCATTTGTGACCTGAGAGCACTGGGTTTGGAGAGATGACAATAAGATAGGGAAAGTTAATTGTCTGAGGGGGATGCAGGTAGGTATAAAAATATATGGGAGAGTGTGTGTGTGTGTGTGTGTGTGTGTTTGACCCACCTGGGTGGTATGGCCAGGTGTCTTCAGGTACTTGGATTTGACCAGCAGTCTGGTAAACAGATTGTGAGGTAGTGACCCTTAATGGTTTGACCCTTCCTAAATGGTTTTATGGTGTGTACACCGCTCAGTCCGCTACCCTCGCCTGGCCTCCAGGCGATGCTTTATGCTTTATTTAATAGAAGGCCAGTTCACAATGTTGGTAGGGCTAGATAACTAAGATATTAACAATGAATACATGTATAGTAACATAAAAATAGACATTAAGACATTGGCACACCATATACTTAAAATTAACATTACCGGTAATACATGAATATAATTACATGAACATGAATACATTGTTACATAAAATTTCATCTTAATATTAATGTGTTTAGCTAGGTGCATGTTATTGTGTGTATATAATCTAACCTATGCTAAAAATTCACACATTAATGAGGGGGAAGCCGTGTTGCTATGTTGTGGCTGTGAAATGACAGTCTTGTTCTTTTCAACACAAGATAATTCAGTATACTTCGATAGTTCTTTCTTATACAATACAAAAATAGTATTTTAGACTGTCTTATACAATACATAAATTTTATAGTACACGCCAGAAAGATAAGACATGGGATAATAAACATTGGTACCAAGTTTTATTTTGATCACTATATGGAGGAATCAAATGATATAATAAGGATGATTGAATCCTATTCTCATTGAGTAACATAATAGTTTCATTTTGTCTGATACAACTGATAATGAATTAGGAGATGTTAAACAATTCAACTTTAAATGAAATATGTTGAAAAGGTGGAAGAGATTGTGCTATGTTTTCTAGCAAATTATGTTATGTTGGATCGTATTTCCTATGAGTCTGCTTCTTTATAGTTGCCTTGAACCATACCATGTGTAGGGTGATTAGGGCAAATTAATGTTAATTGTGTATCAGCAGGTAAGTATAGATAGTGGAAATTAAAATTGATGATGAAAGAGAGTTTGATTAGTAATAGATATGAATGTACATGCATATAGTGCTTGATTAGTAGTACTTATGATTCTAAGCAAGTGGAGATTTTTGCATAATTTGGAGACTGAAATGCAACTTAAATGCAAAGAAATATGCAAGACAAACATATATGAAGATATGCAACATGGCACTTGAAGTGTTGTGTGTCACTGATGACATCATCACTAAGTATAATACTTATTGGATGAAAATTGAATATTAAATGATTACTTCCATTTTCATAGGGAATTGTAGAAGTGCGTAGCTTGTGAATAACATTTTACCTTTTATGGGAATAATAATGAGTATATGATCTTGTATTAAAATACTACGCATGACTGGATAATAATATTTCATGAAAGATAATAAGGAAGATGAGATTTCATCATTGATTGTACCATTGCATCTCGTAGCAATTGGAGTGGTAATAATATTGTGAGTTGATCTTATCTTACCCGCAGTAAATATTCTCTTAATATGTGGTTGTAATTCCTCTTGAAGTTCCTCACCTGCTATCATTTTTCTGCAAACACACAGAAATAAATAGAAGCCTAAAAATATGATGTGATTATTTCATATATGTAGTTCTTTTCATTTGTTGCCCATGTAAACTATATAAATCGTATTTAATTTCTGTGCAATGATTTACACTCTAATACAGTATATACCTGTTACTCTATCTTACCTTGATTTGCAAAGGCTTGTCCTGCAACCTTTTATGTATGGTATAATGCTTGTATACCACTATATCTCTAAGCATTACCAAATAGTGCTCATGAAATTTCATTTTAAAATTATCTAAATCACGCTCTGGGCTGTGATAATGGCTCCAAGCCACTATATATATATTTTTTTTTTTTTGTATAATAAGCGAGCAATATTACCTGAGTCGCTGAATTCATTCCTAGGGCGCCCAATAGTGAAAGGACACTATAGAATATAATGCATTTAAATAGGTAAATTCAGTTGTGTGATACCTGTCAACCAAAACTAGTGTATCATTAAGTACCTTATCTGTAATTACTGCTCATTGGCAGAAAATTTTGGTAATAATTCATATATCCAGTAAAGAGTAAGAAATAGTGATCATATCGTTCATCACCAATATTTTATTTATTTTCCTTTTCTTTTCAACTGTTTGATAAAATTGTAAACGAGAGCTCTCGGATTTTATGACGTCATCTTTATCTGTCTTATGCACTTCGTCGGAGCTTGTAGCCGCCGCGAGTATAGACATGAAAACCGTTATATAGGTTGATTTGGGCCACATTTGTAAGAAGAAATATTATTTTTCATTGGAAACCGATCGGAGTTTTTGTTTGTAAGTGTTTATTTTATTATCATCAATAGTAGGGATAATATTACGAGGAAGAGGACATTGTTGCTGTTGCAGAGATATGATTGGTTTTATTTTGGATGTTAGGTTTTTGCGGGCATTTTACCAATTTCTTTATTCTGTTTACATAAAGAACATCATCCGCCTGGTAAAATTATTCTTTATTATAAGGTTATGCCTACTAAAGACATGACTGTGTGAAGTTCGATCGGGTACCCATTATGTCGGCGATTACGCATTTTTTTTTTTTTTTTTTTTTCTAGCAAGCCTATAATTTGTTTTGTTATGTCGGCGATCACGCATTTTCCCTGCAAGCCGATAAATTGCTTTGTTATGTCGGCGATCACGCATTTTCTTGCAAGCCGATAAATTGCTTTGTTATGTCGGCGATCACGCATTTTTCTTGCAAGCCGATAACTTGCTTTGTTCATCATGATAAAATTGTGGAAATGCAACTCACTGTCGTTCAGCATAGTTGTCCATGTTGTCATGGCTTCTTCGTGGCAATTGTTATATCATATGAAAGACGTATCCATACGCCATATAGTATTTCATGTGGGGTTTTTCCTTTGATTTTCGTATTTTGTAGTGTTTATTGACCGTCATATCGATGCAGTCTTCCCATGTATGGAGGGATTTTCATTGTTTCTGTGCCACGAAGTACTTCTAGTAGTGTTACGGTTTTGCCGTTTTGTTAACCCATTAGATGCTGGGAAATATGGTAATACAAACGTTTGCTTAATGTAGTAGAAATCAGCTATCTTTTATAATATTGAGACATGTATATGGTCATATGAATTTGGTTTTTAAATATATGTGCACTTACTTTTGCGGGGTTTTTTTTTCGTAGTGGTGCCGCCATTAAATATCTAGAAAATGGTTAATCATAGGTAAAAACTTATCTGTGTCCTGATTCGAAATTGGTAAGGAAAGTAGATCTATTCCTACTATGTCCCATGATTCGTCCAGGATTAGGGATTCCCGTCATGGAACAGAGGTCCAAATGTATGGCCTTGACCTGCATTGTATGTTTCGCACTGAGCGATATATGTGTTTCATCATCTACCCTTAGTTTATGTTAATAGTATATTGTATAGAGAGTGGTTAGGTACCTACCTCTATCATGATGTCCTGTTGCCTTATGATATAAGGGTAATTAATACTGAGGGAATTATTATTTGTTGTATCACTATGTGATTGGTTTGTACGTCACGTTTCCTTAGTTTTCTGTAATTAATATCATCATGAAGGGAAAAGGTATTTAACCCCTCCGGGACGGGCCAAGAATGGAATTACGCTCTGTGGGAACGGGCCCAATACTAACTTTTACCCTGCCTGTCCGGGTATTTCCCGGAAAATCACTCTACTTCTCTTACTCCCTACGTCTAAACTACAATACTGAACAACTTAAATTTGATTGTGTACTCACCATCAACTCCTCCTCTTTCCATTAAAACCAACCCCAGCTCTCTAGGACACTCCATTGCCGAGAAATCAAGTGAGGAATGGAGGTCACTTTTCCCGTGAGAGCGAGGCTGCGTTCGCTTTGTGAGCGTGGCTGTGACAAGGACTGGCGGGGGTGGAGGCAAGATGGCCGCCGGCAGAATGACGCAACACTTGCCTCCCCCGGGCGATACGTCGTACGGCTCGTGTGCATCCTACCATTACAGCCCCTGTATTATTTGTGTGGTTAGCTGACCATTCCAGAGTGGTTTTATGCCCTGGAGAGAAGCGTGGGAGTTATGTACAGTATTTACGCGAAACATTTTCAGTGTCATTCGCACCATTTGTTCATGTTCAACGTAAATATAAATGTGTCACTATCACTGTTATCCTTATTTTCTATATATTTTTGTATTTTGTTGTTTTAAATTTTTTATTATCATTTTTTCTATGCGTAAATGTGTCACTCTCACTTTTCTTATAGCCTAATATGTACAAATGTGTCACTATCACGTCACTACAGCCTAAAATATATGTACAAATGTGTCACTCTCACTTTTCTTATAGCCTAATAAGTACAAATGTGTCACTATCACGTCACTACAGCCGAAAATATATGTACAAATGTGTCACTCACTTTTCTTATAGCCTAAATAGTGTCACTGTCACCAAGTGTCACTGTCACTTTATTCGCATACTCCCATCACTTCCTGCTTCTATATATATTCCAATATATGGTAGTCTGAGAAGCAGTTTCCAGGGCATAACGGCACACAACATTCCTTGCACCAGAAGCGAGTTTCCTTGGACTTCTGGGGGTGACGTGTTGTGTGCCTGCAAACATAGCAGCGACGAGAGCCTGGACGTCCTGACGGCAACGGTGGCAGATTAGTAAGGTAGTGGCGAGCCATATAGCCACTCTGCTGCAACCTGTCAGGCCGTTGTGCCGCTGCCTGTCTGCCTTGCTGTGGTTGCACAGTGCTGAACCTCTCCAGGAGCTGAGATATCAACTCTAGCTCGAATTCCCGGAGTGCCAACTTGGAGTCAGGGTGATGCTGGAGGTAGAGTATATAACAGTTCAGCACTGTGACATCAAGAAGGTGGAAGAAAGCCTTCTTGTACCACTTACAAGTTTTTCTCAGACAATCGATGGAACTCACCATCATGTCTGACTTATCGACGAGTCTCACATTGATGTTATAATCGAGCACAGCATCAGGCTTGTAGATGGTATCACCTGTGCAGCGCTCAGTCTTCCCAGAATCCTGCATCACGCCCCTGTTCACGGTGGTGAGCATATTGATGGGGCGTTTATCGTGCCATTTGATGGCCAGCATGTTCCCACATTTCTTCTTGATGCAGTCGCCCCTCCGGGTGAGAGGGAATGCTGGCCACCCCTTCCTGTTGACACGAATAGTTCCGCAGGATCCTGTTTGGTGCTGCAGGAGAAACTGGCTAAGTGCTGGAGAGGTGTAATAGTTATCAGTGTACAGGATGTGGTTGTTGTCAAGGTAATCCCCCATGAGTGCCTTGACAACACTCCCGCTGAAGCCAAGAGGGTCGTCGGCCGGGACATCCACATCCGTACCTGAATAGAGTATAAAATCCAACACATAGCCAGTCTTACAGTCGCAGATGACATAGAGTTTGATGCCAAATCTATGCCTCTTTGACGGGATGTACTGGATGAAGGACAGTCTTCCCCTGAACAGCACCAGAGACTCGTCGATAACCACTTTCTGGAATGGTCGAAAAAATGCTCGTATTTTCTCCTGGAGGATAGACATTACTGGCCTAATTTTCCACAGCCTGTCGTTCGGGTGTGGACCCATGTTGGGGGCGAAGTGCAGGTAGGACAAAATGTCCCTATATCTGTCCCTGGACATGTATTTCCCGAACGCAGGTGTGGATATCAGGGCGTGTGTGCTCCAGAAGTCCTTGAGGCGATGTTTCTTGACATGAGGCATCATCATGGTCAAAGCTAACCACACATACAACTCAGCAATATCGACGTCAGCCCATTGCAACATCTTACTATGTTCCCTGCCTGGTCTATTGCTGAGTTGCACAGAGAGTTGTTTGAAGGTGTTTATCTCCTGCATCATGTAAGTCATCAATATTATATCAAAAAAGGCAGTGAGGGGGGAAGGGGGGGGGGGGTTGCCATGGGCACCTCCCCCCCTCCTCTCCTAGGCCCGAACCCTCGAGTCTACCTATAAAGACTTTATGTGTAACAATTCTGATCTATAACAGAATGGTCTACGGTTATATGGTATAAGCTACTTCTCCCCCACCACGGCTATTCACCTAGCCAGTGTCGGGAGGGGCGTTAGCTGCTTCCTCACCGGGCTCGGTTACCTTTCCTGCCCTCCGCTCTCAACCACTCTTAACTAGCACGTGATTGCCTCCACCTCACCTCCCACCTACCGCATCGCATGCTTAGCAACCAGCTGTACTGGTTTCACTATACCAATAATAGTGCATTTGTCGCGGCTTCTAGCCGCTTAAATTGTATTTATTGGTTTGTGAAACCAGTACAGCTTCTACTGTCCCACCCACCTCCCGATGCGGCAGGCACTCACTTCTTTCTCATTGGAGTGGACGAGCGGTATTCAGCGGAGGAGGGGCTTAATACCTCACCTCACCACCTCCAGGTGGCTCCACTATCAGTACAGCGCCAGATTTGAATTTTATTTACTTCTGATGAACGTCACGGAATTGACCCTTCCAACCCAGATTATGCCTACACGGGGCCTGGGCTTGTGAAGGGGCCTATCCTATAGCAACCAGCTGTACTGGTTTCACAAACCAATAAATACAATTTAAGCGGCTAGAAGCCGCGACAAATGCACTAATATTGATGACCTCTGACGACAGGGAAATGCGGCCTGTATACCTGAATGACTGTCGTCAAAGGCAGGTATATCAGGCGCAAATTCATCGCAATCCGTCCACACATAGGGATCAGCGGGTCTATGACGAGGTGCGCCGCGTTGCTGTCGTTGTTGTGGTGGTGGTGGTGGTGGTGGTGGTGGTGCAGCGGTACCAGGGGCAGGCGAGAGTGAGTCGTCAGGCACGAGAGGAGAGGGAGAGTGTGGTGGTGGGGGAGGTGGCGTCAGGTCACGGGGGGGCGGGCTATCAGGGTCAACAGTAGGGGAGAGATAAGCTGCCTTTGTCCTCTTCCCCCTTCCTTTACCCTTCCCTCTTACTCCTACTCTCCTCCCTCTTACCACCACTGGTTGCGACGCATCCTCGTCCGACGAGGAAGAGGAAGACGAAAAATCTAACCTCCTCCTCGGCCTCTTGCCCATGGGAGTGGAGACGTAGCGAGGTTTGGAGGTTGAAGCAGGAGTGGACCTCTTCCTGCCTCCCACGCCAGATGTTGTAGGAATGGGAGACAAGAGAGTGTCTCCCAAACTACCTCCCACCCCACTGGTGGACGGAATTGCAACAGGGGCTGTAACCTCTGACACATCATGCAAGGCTGAAGTTGAGGGAAGAGCTGTGAGGGAAGTCACCGCTACACAGGTATCTTCCTCAGTTGATTCGTCAGCTTGCCATTCAGTATCAGAGTAGCTGTCCAGGTCGTCACTCCCATATGAAAGGTCTGCCAGATTCTCCAATTCCCGCCCTATTGCAGAATCTGACAACCTTGCAGGTGCATGACGCAATCTAGCTGGTTGCACCCGCGGAGTGGAGGTTACAGGAGCGGGTGCGCCTGGCAGCGCGGTAGGATGCACCGAATCGAACGAGCCCGTATTTTCTTCACTACGCCCAGCCATTGTCACGGTCAAGCACACACTGATTGAATCTGGGGATGAAAAGGTTTGGTGGTGAAGTATAGCCAGATTAAAAAAAATCCCGACAAATTTGGCGTTTTTCCCCATAAATTACCAAAAGCGGGATTTCCCGCTGCCCGGACTCTGTCGACAGAGCGGGATTTCCCGCTGCCCGGCCTCTGTCGACCGAGCGGGAAATCCCGCTGCCCGGACTCTGGGGGTTAAGGAAGCAGCGGATTGCACGATCAGGAGAAGACGTAGAGCTAGACGAAAGAAGTGGATGTCTGAGGAAACATGGGAAGTGATTGAAAAAAGAAAGGAGGCGAAATTGAGAAGCGAAGCTGGAAGAGCTGATGATTATGAGGTTGAGCTGGCAAGGGCAGAATACTGGAA
Organism: Petrolisthes cinctipes; assembly: GCA_033782935.1. Taxonomy (NCBI): domain Eukaryota; kingdom Metazoa; phylum Arthropoda; class Malacostraca; order Decapoda; family Porcellanidae; genus Petrolisthes; species Petrolisthes cinctipes. The sequence continues at coordinate 6,594,651 of JAWQEG010000030.1, forward strand.
TCTGCACTCTGAGGTCAGACGTCTGGCAAGAAGAGATAAAAGAAGACAAATAAAGGAGAAGGTTTCAGAAGCTGAGATTCTGATTAACAAGAATGATGGGCAGAGTCAGAGGATTGCGTACAAGTCAATTAAAGAATTAAATGGTTGTGTTAATAAGCGCAAAGAGATTCCAGTTAAAGATCAACACGGTAATTTACTCACTAAGGACAGTGCCATCAAAAATAGGTGGACAGAACATTTTGAAACAGTTTTAAATTCCCCCGGCAGAAGATGTACCAGCAGCAGAGAGAGATCTAGATATAGAGAGTGGAGAGATTACTATGAGCGAAGTTAAAAAAGCAATAAAACAGCTAAAAAATTACAAAGCACCAGGGGAGGATGAAGTTTTTCCAGAAATGCTTAAAGTAAATGAAGATAAGTTGCCTTCAGTGTTTGCAAGACTGTTTAATAAAATTAAAGATAGTGAAATGTTACCATCTGAGTGGAAAAACGGTGTAATAGTTAAGATTCCTAAGAAAGGGGATCTAAGGGATTGTGGCAATTGGAGGGGCATCACTTTGTCACCGACAGCCTTGAAAGTCTTTTGTAGAGTCTTGCTAAATAGAATGGAACCTGTGATACGTGGTCTCCTGCGGGAAGAACAATCAGGGTTTACAAAAGGACGTGGTTGCAGTGACCAGATTTTTGTCGTTAGGCACTTGATGCAACAGGCAAATGAGATGAAGGCTAGTTTGAGTTTGTGTTTTGTTGATTTTCAAAAGGCTTTTGATAGTGTCTCTAGAGGGATGATGAAGAAAGTCTTGAGGCATTACGGAGTACCAGAGTGGTTGGTGAAGCTGGTGGAAGACCTGCATGAGGGTACCTTCTGCAAAGTTATGGTTGATGGGTCTTTGAGTGATGCCTTTGAAGTCAAGTCTGGTGTAATTCAAGGTGGAATCTTGTCTCCCTTATTGTTTATTATGGTTATAGACTATGTGATGAGGAAAGTAGCCGAGGAAACAAACGCTGGGATTGTATGGAAGGACGAGCGTTAGCTGGTGGATCTGGATTACGCAGATGACATTGTGCTTATAAATGAGGGTGTAGATGAGACACAGATAGTATTGGATTGCTTAGTGAGAGAGGGAAAGAAAGTTGGATTGGAAATAAATTGTTCTAAGACTAAAATGATGAATATGAATATTGTAAATGCGGGAGATTGCTTGGTTGAGGGAAAGGTTGTAGAGCAAGTGTAAAGGTTCAACTATCTTGGTACTGTTTTGTCTAGCAATGGTTCTTTAAAGGAGGAGTTTGAAGAAAGATTAAAGAAGGCAAATCAAGCAATGGGAATGTTGAAAGCGATTTGGAATAGTAATAATTTTTCGATCCATACCAAAATCAAAATTTATAAAACCATGGTCAGACCTATTTTAGTCTATGGACATGAATCCTGGTATAGTACGGTGACAACGGATAAGAAATTTCTTGTATTTGAAAACAAAGTCCTACGAAGGATTTTAGGAGTAAAGTGGTGGCATAGGGTTTCTAATGAAAGACTTAGAGAAATAACAGAGGTACAACCAATAGATGACTATATTAGATTGTCACGATGGAAATGGCTAGGGCACGTCTACAGAAAGGAGGGAGAGATTGTGAGGGGAACACCAGGCTGGCAAATGAGAGGAAGAAGAGGAAGAGGTAGGCCAAGTAAAACGTGGGTGCGCACAATGAGGCGAGAGGCTGGTGTGGAATGTTGGAGTGACTTGGAGGAATTAGCGCAAGATAGATAGTGGTGGCGTGAGTTCATCGATGCCCTATGCATCCCCTTGGGTGCCACAGGAAACGATTGATAATTTATATAATCCTGTACTAATAAGTGAGTATTGGGGCTAGTTTTGCCTGGATATTATATTGATATAATTAAACCAGTTTAATTAATATAAGTGTACTATTATAATAAGTGAGTATTGGGACTAGTTTTGCCTGGATATTATATTGATATAATTAAACCAGTTTAATTGATATAAGTGTGTACTATTATAATAAGTGAGTATTGGGACTAGTTTTGCCTGGATATTTGGCGGAAAAGTCACCAGTCATACCAGATAATAGAGCAGTGTTGCCAGGTGCAGGGATCCTTGTCTGTTTTAGGGAATTTTGAAGTCTACACAGGGAAATTATATAAAGATTGTTCAGGAGTAAACAGGGAAATTTCTACCAGAAATAATATAAAAAAGAAAGACCGTCAATATTCAAGAGTAAACGGGGAATTATTTAGGTAAATAGGGAAATTCTGATGTTGAAGTTTAGGCAAAAAGGGAAATTCTAATGTTGAAGTTGAGGCACAAAAAGAAACTGATGTTGAAGTTGAAGTGAAAAGGAAAATCCTGATGTTGAAGTTGAGGGGAAAAAAGAAACTGTTAATGAAATTGACGCAAAAAGAGAATCTCTGGTGTTAAAGTTGAAGTAAAAAGGAAGATTCTGATGTTAAAACTGGGGACATTTCGTCAAGCAGACCTGGCAGCGCTGTTAAAATGGCGCGCGTTTTCAAGCAGACCTGGCAACACTGGAATAAAGAAAGAAAAATGTACCAAATAAAATGAAATAAATCAGTTGACCAATAACCTGTGTTGAGTAAGTGTGTGTTCCTCACAGTACTTAAAAATACGGTATTACATAATAATTAATTATATTTTCTGTTCCTAATACATTAATTATCAAAATTAATGGTTGTTGTTTAATATATATAGTGTGTACTAATGTTAAATAATGATGTAATAAGTTATTGTTAAATATTTAAATTGAATATCCTTTAGGGGGATATTGCCTGTAGTGATGTGGGCAATACTTTAAGGGTTTTGGCGCCCCTTCGGCCCCAGCCACTCCCTTTCAGTTCTTCAACTATCCCTCTTCATTTTATTACCTTCCTGCTTGCTGTCACACTTCTCTATCACCTTTCTCTGGCGCTATATGACCTCACTGTTGAACTCTAGTGGATATAAAATAAACTAATAATTAACGTAATGTATTAATTGAACTCTAATGGAATAACTAATAATTAACGTAATGTATTAATTGAACTCTAATGGAATAACTAATAATTAACGTAATGTATTAATTGAACTCTAATGGAATAACTAATAATTACGTATTGTATTAATTGAATTCTAAGTTAGTAGATATAAAATAACTAATAATTAACGTAATGTATTAATGGACTAACGTTAAACACAACCATTATGTTTTATTGATAAAATTGGTATAAGGAAAGATGGCTTAGCTCCAATTTTGTTATATATACCAACACTGAACATTGGCTTCATTATAACCATTACCGAGGGAACAAGTTAATACACACACACACACACACACACACACACACACACACACACACATACATCAACTCCTACACACATACATCAACTCCTATACACATACATCAACTCCTATACACACACACGTTAACTCCTACACACATAAGCGTTAACTCCTACCACTGTGGTTACTTCACAGTCTATTCTAAATTACGACGGTATATAAAAATGTATTATGATTTATGATGGATCCTAATTTACCCAAATTTAAGGCATATTTATCAATACATATTGATATTGACTTGATAACCGTCCACTATTAGCCAGTCAGGTGGTTTGTCATTTCAGCCTAGCAGTTGTACTCCCCTCACCTTCCCTTTCTCTCTCCATCAGTCCCTCCTAACACCCCCTCCCCCTCTCCCCAATAACTCGCCGGGTAGAAACAACCGAGGATGTGCTGGTCTGGGCGATGGTGGTGTTTCCCTTCCATTAACTTGGGACTGTACTGTACATACTTGACTTTGCCTTTTATTTATATGAAGTACCGGCAGCACAGTGATAAGATTATAGATAAGATAATGTTTGCATATCTACAACCAATCCATTGATAGAGTTTGTGTTGGCTCTTACGGTTCATACTCAGCTTCCCGTGGCAGATGCACATTGATACATGTAGCTACTGTGGCATTCAGTTATAGCTGACTTCAACTGGTTATGTGGGAGGTGGAACAGGTGTTTGTGAGAGCAGCATGTTGCTTCGATATGAACACAACGCTACACCACAGTACCTCTACTGTCAGTACACAAGTGGACGTTAGAAGTGCATAGCTTATAGTGTTAAATAATATTGAGAGAAGCCCTGCTGAGCACCATCTGCTGGTGGAGGGGGGCATAGAATATCTAACAAACAAGTAACAAGGATAAAACACGTCATTTTATTAAGAGACAACATCTGGATTTTGGCCTTCATCCATATTTCCTTGTCGGAATCATCTGTGCTTCTTCATTAGAATGAAGTTTGTATTCCTATTACAACTACTAATGTGTAAACACAACAGGATACGTATTCGTTATCAAGATCTAGAATACCAGACACAGGTCTGTTCGTCAGCTGTCACCCCTCTGTGTATATACTGTACAGTACTATATACACCGGCCAGCACTGCCACGTGGACAGGGTTTCACACATATTCAGAGATGTAGCACCACTGTCATTATTTAGTTTGAAACAATCCACGTGTGTGAGATGGAGTATCCTCAATACACTAGCACATGAAGTGAACTTTGTTGCTTAAAGAACTGAACTGTGTGTGTTGGAGGCGGAGGTGTGAAGTGATTTGATAAGGATTAAAATATTCTCGTTTTTATACTCAGCCAGAATGAAGGTTTTCTCCTGTAAAATATATATGCTATTTTCACAGCACAATTTCTATGTTTATATGTCATTTCTCGAAAACTTCTACTGAGAACGTTCGATACCTACTATACATATGAAGACATTTTAGAAACAAAAACAATTCGCCTACACTAAGTCTAATAAGCCCTGAATTTCGGCAAGAAAGTAAGGCATTTTTGCCACTGAAATGAGAGAGGTTGCTAGTATTGACCCTAATGTACCCCCACCATAGAGACTACTTACTATTCCTTCCCATATTTGGTAGACAGAGGGCGGCCTCAGTTTGGGGGCCAATCGACGTCACCAGCCCGGCCCGATATACGAGATGAACAGACCTGCTGGTATTCTAGATCTTGCTCATTATCACCTCTGCCCACCCAAACAAAACCTTCGAGTACCTCTATCTTTCTCTTAAATTAAGCTTTGTTCCGTTCACTTATTATATCTCCTATTATGCAATTTTAATCCTCTTCCTCCTCCTCCTCCTCCTCCTCCTCCTCCTCCTACTACTACTACTACTACTACTACTACTACAATAATAATAATTATAATGTAGCCTATATTTCCAGTATCCCTGACCGATGCAAACATCTCTATAATCGCCAGCTGGCTTTCCAACGATCCCTGTTTGTGGGGCTCAATTTCTTCTTTGTATTGCTATGTATTTATGGTGAGTGTTGAGATGGTAAACATAATATTAACTCTTGTACATTTGGACACAGGAATGGGTGGTACAGCCCAGGTGAAAGATACTTGTCCCATTTGAGTAATCAGTGTCTTTTATCAGGTACTTGCTTTTCATTACCATCCTTAATACTGACTTCTGCCCCTCCTAATTACCAACCTAACCTAACCAGTGTCTATTATCAGGTACTTGTTGTTTATTACCATCCTCAATACTGACTTCTGCCCCTGATGTCTCCTATTTGGCACTAAGGAATTTGATATTGGGAGAAATTGACCATCTTTCACTTGGGCTGTACTGTACCAGCCATTCATGTGTCCAACTGTACTTACGTCTGGTGACAATCTTTGTGTTACAGTTTAACCACCACTCAACTATATCACTAGAGTATTATATTATTCGTTGAAAATATGTTAATTCACTACGTAGCCTATGGCCAGGGAATTGAGGAATTAAAACAAAATTTTAAAGACTGATCAACCTAATCTGAGAATGTTAATGAAATATGATTAATTGTTTTGTTATGCCTCTTATTCAGTTTGGAATGACCGGAGAGTGATATTGCTACAAAACTACAACTTCCTTCGCTTATTAGAATCCACCAACAATTATCATCATAATGCAGACCTACTCAACGTGTCCACGACTACATTCAATAGTACACCTACACTGGAAAGAAAAGTAAGATTTCCTCTCACTCTCTTTATATAAACAAAGGCCTCTAAACATTCACCATTTGTTACTATAGACTGGGTCAGTTTTTGCCAGGTTTTGCCTATACAACATTTCTATTTCCTCTCTCCATCTTCTATCAGGTCTTTTGTTTCACATGTGCTCTTTTGGAGTCCAGTCTGTGAAACTCTTACTCCATCTTGTATCTCTCATTCGTGTTATTTGTCCTGCCCACCTCCAGTTCTGTTTCTTAATGTTGATCTCTTCCTATTGATTACAGGAAGATTGATCTTTCCAGTGGTCTTGGAGGACTGTTTAAATTGTTTCCTGTTGATTTACCAGTTTCCAGGTTTCACATACATATATAAATGTACACACACACAATATTATCTTTATTAGTATGTGTGAGTGTGAATTTTCAGTACACCAACGAACAACTCAGACTGTTCCTTAATAAAGGTATTGGACAGGAATATGGCCTCACAGTCTACAAACCAAATGGAATATTCTATACCAGTCTGTCTCAATCTACTGTTCCTCCTTCATACATGATTTCCGTCTTTTCAAGTGCAACATGTGTATTCAACTTTCTCGGACAAGTTGGCCCTATATACTTTATCTTAAATATACTTTGCGCAGTGGCAGTATCGTAACCAATGAGGTTAAGATGTACGGCCATTGCTCAGTTCTTACCATAAAAAAATTGGGAAGTTTTTAAAAGCAGCACGATGACCTAGCCCTCCCCAGGAAGGGTAGGTAAGTCTCACCCCCGCCTCCACGTTGTAACCTTGGGGAACACCTCCCTGTTTTTAACTTTCTTTTATAGAGGCTGGAGGTAAAGCCAAAGGGGGAGGCGGTGTGGGGACACAGTAAGTTCCTCCACATATAAGTTTTAATTTCCTTTTAATATATAGTTTAGTGACTAAATTATTTTTAAAATTGTTTATTGTGTAATTTTTTTTATTATTTGGTACTTTTAAAGCTTGGCAATTTTGATGGCCCGTGTCCCTCCGGGAATGAGCGCTTTGCCAGCCATCAGTGGCCCTCCAATGTGGGGATGGATAGTGACGGGAGGGGTCTCCAGTCTGTCCTGTGAGGGGCAGGAAAGGGGAAGAATGCTTGAGAATAGTAGCAATCAATGTGAATGGAATGGTGAATGAGGTGAAAAGGAGAGAGATAGTGGAGTGGTTTAGAAGAAGTAAAATAGATGTGTGTGGGATAACTGAAACTCATATGAAAGGATGGGGGGTGGAAGAGTGTAGAGATGGAGGGAAGGGTGTGTTGTGGGAAGGAATGGAAGGAGGCGTGATATGGACTGGTATGGATGAAAAGAGTAAAGGGAGAAGAAGGGAAGGGTGTGCATTGTTGGTGTCTGGGAGGGTGTGGAAGGGAATGGATGAACATGGAAGGAAGGGAACAAGGGTAGTATGGATGACGAGTAAGATTGGGATAGTGAAGTATGCTCCAGTAAACGGGCAGACCAAGGTGGCAAAAAGGAGAATGAAAGAGTTTGGGGATGACTTGAATGACTGTTTTGGAAGTTTTGAGAGAGGGAGAAGGATAGGGCTAGTGGGGGATATGATTAGGAAGGTAGGGAATGAGATAATAGGGAATGTAGAATGGCAAATGGGGTGTGAATAGAATAAATGAAAATGGGGGGGGGGGGGTTCCTCGCCAACACCTGCCACGAGCACAGGCTAATCCACAGGTACACGTGGAAGAGGAGGGATGAAAGGGAGAGCAGATGAGTTTGATTGATTACATAGCTGTGGATGAAAGGTTAAGAAAAGATGTGATGGATGCTAGAGTGGTGAGAGGAATGTTTCAGTGCTCTAATCACTATGCCTGGTGGCAGGGAGAGGTGCCAGAGGATTGTTTGAGAGCCATAATTGTACCTTTGTATAAGGGGAAGGGGAGTAAGGAGGAGTGTGGTAGCTATAGGGGAATAAGCCTTCTTAGTGTTTTTTTTTTTTTCTATACTGAAAAAGATGAGGACTAAAGGCTATGAGTCTGCTCCCATCCTCATCTGCATAGTATCCAGTGGGAGTGTCCAAAATCATGTCCAATTTCGTTCGAGATGCCTAGACACATTGCGTTTGAAGGAATATAAGTAGTAGTAAGGTGGAAAGATGGATGAAGGTAGAGTGTTCCAGAGTTGACCAGTTGTGTATATGAAAGACTGAGAGTACCCGTTAACTCTTGCATTAGGGAGTTGGACAGAAAAGGGGTGAGAACGAGAGGCTTGACGAGTGTTGCATGTTCTCCTGAGGGGAGGAAGCATACATTGCGAGAGTTCAGAAGAGCAATGTCCAGTGTAATAGCGATAGAAGAGAGAAAGTGATGCAATATTGCGGCGAAGAGAGAGAGGTTGTAGTAAATCAGTAAGAGGATGAGAGTTGATGAGATGAAAAGCCTTTGACTCCACCTTGTCCAGGAGTGTTGTGAAGGTTGAACCACCCCACACATGAGAGCCATACTCCATACAGGGGTGGATGAGACCCCTGTACAGAGACAGCAACTGCGAGGGGGTGAAGTATTCACGGAATCTGCGCAGTACACCTAACTTCTTTGATGCGGTTTTAGCTAGAGAAGTAATGTGATCTCTCCAAGAGAGATTATGAGAGAAAGAAACTCCAAGAATATTTCGAGTGGGGGAAAGGTCAAGTTGTGTGTCGTTGAAGGAGAGGGGATAGTCATCAGGAAGACTGGTACGAGTTGAAAGATGAAGGAACTGTGTTTTAGAGGCATTAAAAACAACAAGGTTCTCTCTGCCCCAGTTAGAGATGAGGGAAAGATCAGAAATCAGGCGTGCTACTGCATCATCGTGTGATGTGGAGAGGAGCTGCTAGGATGGACGGTTGTCAAAGTGAGTGGAGTAGTGTAGGGTGGAATCATCGGCATAGGAGTGGATAGGGGAAGAGGTACAGGTAAGAAGGTCATTGATGAACAGGAGAAAGAATGTGGGTGATAGAGCAGAACCCTGAGGAACATCACTATTAATAAACTTGGAAGAAGAACTGTGACCGTCTACTACAGCAGCTATAGAACGGCCAGAAAGGAAATCAGAGATAAAGGTGCAGAGAGAGTGATAGAATCCGAATGAGGGCAGTTTGGAGATTAAAGCTTTGTGCCAGACTCTATCAAAAGCTTTGGATATGTCGAGGGCAACAGTAAAAGTTTCACCAAAGTTCCGAAAAGAGGATGACCATAAATCAGAAAGAAGGGATAGAAGATCGCCAGTAGAGCGTCCTTGACGGAAACCATACTGACGATCTGAAAGAAGGTCGTGACAAGTAAGGTGCTAATGAATTTTGGAGTTAAGAACAGATTCGAAGACTTTAGATAGACATGAGGTCGAAGCAATGGGGCGATAGTTGGAGGGTTGGGAGCGGTCACCTTCGGAACAGGTTGGATCAGAGCAAACTTCCAGCTGGAAGGAAAAGTGTTAGATGATAGACATAGACAAAACAGTTTGCCTAGGCAGGGTGTCAGCACGGAAGCACAGTTCTTGAGAACAACAGGAGGAATCCCATCAGGCCCGTACGCCTTCCGAGTGTTAAGGCCAGAGAGGGCAGAAAGTACTTCCTTTGAAGAGATTCTGATGACAGGCATAAGTAAGTCAGAGGGGGGGCGGAGTTGGAGGAACACAGCCGGAATCGTCCAGTGTGGAGTTAAAAGCAAAGGTTTGAGAGAAGAGTTCAGCTTTATCAGGTGAAGAGATGGCAACATTTCCATCAGGAAGGATGAGAGGAGGGAAAGAGGAAGAAGTAAAGTTACTGGAGAAATTTTTGGCTAGATGCCAGAAAGAACGAGAGGTGGAAGAGTTGGACAGATCATTGCACTTGGCATGGATGAAGGATTTTTTGGCTAGTCAGAGAACAGATTTGGCACGATTCCGGGCAGAGATATACAGAGCACGAGATTCATCAGTTTGAAGGCGTCGGTACCGTCTGAAAACTTCCTCCTTGTTGTGGACAGCAGTAGAACAAGCGTGATTAAACCAAGAGTTTCGTGAATTAGTAAGAGGGAAAGAATATGGAATGTATGCCTCCATGCCCGAGAGGATCACCTCCGAGATGCGTACAGCACACTCAGAGGGACCCCGGCTACGAAAGCAAAAATCATTCCATGGGAAATCTTGAAAGTATTGCCTCAGATCATCCCAGTTGGCAGCGCTGTAGTGCCACAGACGCCACTTCCTGGGAGGGTCCAAAGGTCTTACTGGAGCGATAGGACAGGATACTGAAATAAGTTTGTGATCGGAGGAGCCCAAAGGAGAGAAAAGTTCAACAGTATAAGCAGAAGGATGAGAGGTTAGGAATAAGTCAAGGATATTGGACTGATCTCCAAGGCGGTCTGGAATACAGGTAGGATACTGAATTAACTGCTCTAGGTCATTGAGGATAGAAAAGGTGAAGGCTTATTCACCAGGTGGATCAGTGAAGGTAGATGAAAGCCAAAGGCGGTGGTGAACGTTGAAATATCCTAAAATGGAGATTTCTGAAAAAGGAGAATGGGATAGAATGTGTTCCACTTTTGAGGTAAGATAGTCAAAGAATTTTGGATAGTCAGTAGAGTTAGGAGAGAGATATACAGCACAGATGTATTTAGTTTGAGAGTAACAGGTTAGCCGAAGCCAGATGGTTGAGAATTCAGAAGAGTCTAGTTCGGGAACACGAGAACAAGTGAGGTCGTTGCGTATGTATATGCAACAGCAGCCTTTGGCACGAAACTGAGGATAGAGAAAGTAAGAGGAGACAGAGTAGGGGTTGCTGTCAGTTGATGCTGAGATCTGGGTCTCGGTGAGGAAGAGAAGATGAGGTTTAGCAGAGAAGAGGTGGTGTTCAACAGAAGAGAAGTTAGAGGAAAGACCACGAATGTTGCAAAAGTTGATAAAGAGTGAGTGAGACAATGGTCCAGGGCATCTCAGGGGGTCGTCAACAAAGGGTCCAGACTGAGGGGAGTTTATTGACCCATCCCCAGGGGCCTCTGAGGCTTGATTTTTAATTTTATTCATAGTTGTAAATTTTGGGTGGATATAATTTGGACAAAGGGTGTGGTGTGTAGCGTGTTTGTATATATTGTGTAAATAGAAAGAGAGTGATTGATGTCTTTGGGAGTATGTTGGACTACTCTCAGTGTATGTGAGACACGAAAAAATATCAGCAAAGGTGGACAGACAGGTGAAACGGGAGTTCCAACCCTCCCTATCACCAGTCCAACGTCTACCCTAGGAGTACTGCCCTGTTTGGCTGGTGTCTTCAGCCTCCTCCTCCTTCTTCAGCCTCCTCCTCCTACCGGGGAAGGTGTATGAGAAGGTTCTTACTGAGAGACTGGTTGAAGTAACAGGGAATAAAGTTAGTGAGGAGCAGGGAGGGTTCAGAAAGGGTAGAGGATGTGTGGACCAAATATTTGCAATAAAATCAATAGAGGAGAAATATATTGGGAAGGGTAGAAAGTTGTATGCTGCCTTCATGGATTTGGAGAAGGCATACGATAGGGTTGATAGGAGAGCTATGACAGATGTGCTAAGGATTTACGGTATTGGTTGGCACTTGCATTGAGACCTTTTATAAAGATGCAAAAGCATGTGTGCAGGTAGAGGGTGATCTAAGTGAGAATTTTAATATTAGTGTAGGGCTGAGACAAAGGTGTGTTGTTATGTCACCATGGCTGTTCAATGTCTATATGAGAGAGATGAAGGCCAAAGTGGATGGCCTGGGAGCCAAACTGAGGCTGAATGAAGCAAATTGGTCCTTGGTGGCAAGTTTATTTGCGGATGACACTGTGTTGATGGCTGAGAGTGAAAGGGAGTTACAGAGAGTGGTGGACGAGTTTCAGTCCGTGTGTAAACGAAGAAAACTGAAGGTGCATGTTGGTAAAAGTATGGTGATGGTGTTTGAGAAAGCAGAAACTGAAGTGATTAACTTTGCTACACTCTATTGAGTGGGAGTGTCACCTGGTACTAAGTGTGAGATAACTCTAAGGGGTGAGAGGATAGAGGAAGTGAAGGAGTTTAAGTACCTGGGTACAGTTCTGTGTAAACATGGAAATATGGAAGGAGAAATTAGGGAGAGAGCAGTGAAGGGTAGACAGGTCATAGGATCACTGGGGAGGATTATGAAGGGTAGAAGTGTGAGTTTGAAAGTGAAAAAGGGACTAAGAAATAGTATAATCTTGCCAACACTGACATATGCGTCAGAGACATGGACATGGAGTAGGGCTCATCAGTCTAGAATAGGTGCTGTGGAAATGAGTTACTTGAGAGGAGCATGTGGACTTACTAGGTGGGATGGAGGAAGAAATGAGAGATGTAGTATGAGTGAGAAGGCAATTGGCATTGGATGTGGAGTGGTTGAGAGAGTGAAGTGTAATACATTGAGGTGGTTTGGACTTGTAGAGAGAATGCAAGGTGAGGAGTTTGTAAAGAAGGTGTATGGAAGTGAAGTTGTGGGACCTGGTGTGAGAGGCAGACCTCCGGTTAGATGGCAGAACAGAGTGGAAGAGTATGTAAAGGAGAGAAACGTGAGGGGCAGAGTAGGGCTTGACCAAGTAAGGAGGGTGTTGGAACAGGGAGAACTGGAGACACTTCTGCCGTGGCCACCCCTTTGGGGGGAGTTCCCAGAATGAATGAGGTGTCAGAGCTATAGATAGATAGATAGATAGATAGATAGATACTTTTTCTTCTCCTGTGAGTGGCAATGTCCTTAGTTCTTCCTCCTACTCATAGGAGGACAAAAATAATTTTGGCCCAATGTCCTATACTAAGTTTTAGGTAATTTATTTGCCCATAATATTATGTTAAAGGGGCAAGATATTGTCAATAAATTAGATGTTTCAGGTTCGATTACCCACATTCCGCCAGGCATCAGATTACCTTTGAATAGCCTATAATAGTTGGCCTGTTTCGTGACACCGTTTAGACACCTTAGCATAAACTCCCGACTGTATCTTACCTAACCATAATGTATGTTAACAATCAACAGGATAATGTGAAGGTGAAGTTTCTACCGCCTACAATAATACCTCCAACCTCATGGGTCAAGTACTCCAAAGAGTGGCATGGATTAAGGCTTCCTGTAATAACGTGCAGACCTCAGGGCCGGCTGGGTAACCTCATGGGCGAGTATGCTACTATGTACTCTCTAAAACGTCATTACAATGTCACCGTTGTCATGAACAAGGAATTTAAGAAAAAGATAAAACACATCTTTCTAAACACTTCTCTACCAGATATACCAGCATCAGCAGGTTAGTTAGGCTACTATTGTAAAGTAAGTATTATATAGTGTTTTAAGTATATTCTTTCTGATTGAAGGGCTACTAATTCCTCAACAAACTTTGCTACAAAATATATCCCCTATTCGTCTTCTGAAGTTGTCTGTATCCTTGGATAGTTTTCGAGGCATCAGTGAGACTATGGATGTTTGGGAAGGAGGTAGTAGCTGGTAGCCCTGCAGGAGGGGCAACTCTCACCTTCTTAAAGGAGGCTGGTATCATCCGGAAATATTGTTTTCAGAATGAATTATACATCAATTTTTTTTAAGTAACTTTTTTACTCTATGGATTTTTATAGAAAATATTAAATTCGGCAATATATGACCTCAATTCTTACATAGTTTGGAGGAATCAGTAGCTCTCCAATTCACCCAAATCAATTAAGTGACATGATCAACATTTTAACTTTTTCAGTCTCATTCGTTTGCTTTAAAATACAGCCTAATGCACACGCAAGAAAGCAACGTTTTAATAAATAATCTCTCTCCCTCTCTCTGGCAGGATATTCAAAATTTACAGACTGGACACCAGTTAAAAATATTGGGAGTCGGGTCAACTACGCCCCAATAGAACTGGCAGCAGCAGGCCTCTTGGGAGCCAAGAACTTTATCATGACAGGTGAGTTTACTTTTACTATGTAACTTAAAGGAAGTAGACCGACGTTCTTTGAAAGGATTCCTTCATATTATGGTGGTATCAGACTACCATCATTTCCTCCAACCCTGGTAAAAACTAATTAAGGATTCCTCCAGCTTTAGATCAAACTAAAGATTCCTCTGTCTCTTAACATTTGTATGACGCTCACAAACCATGCAGGGACGAATCTAGTTTGACCAAAGGACGTAGAATGGAGGCTGAAAACCAATTAAGGGGAGATTTTCTTATTGGGAAATTGGAAGGCTACTGATTCCTCCAATCTATGCCACCAAACTGATCCACTAATAGTACCATTGAAGGCGTCTGTTTCGTGGCATAGTTTGGCGTAATCACAGACCATCTAATTCACCAACAAAGGAATGACTCATGTGCCAGAGACTGTAGCCTACTCCTGCCTACACTACTTCACTCCAACTAGAACTACATCAACAATGGATACATTATAATTGCTTTATCATAAATTTGTCAATCTATTATAGTGTAGTGGGTGAATGAAAATATGCATCAACTTGAGATATGTGTGCATGTGTGAGTAGCAGTTGACCTGGGCCACGGTAAAGGGCTTGATGAAGCCTATGTCCAGTGTTGGAACATTAAAAAAAAAAAAAACATGAGGGACAAAGGTGTGGGGAAGTAGTAGTGAAAAGTTGTCAATAAAGGCTCCTTCTCATATGGTGTTGTTTCTTCATAACCAAATTGATGAAGCTCAGTACATTTATTTACCTCGTGTAGTCCTCAGATGGTCCTATGGTGTCTAGTGATGGTGATATAGTTAGGGTAATGTAGAATTGGCCGGGGTATGAATATATCTAATAATTACATGTCGGGAATTGAGTTAGGGTGTCCACCTTTTGGTTACTTATGCATTATTCTTTTTTCATTTGTTATCAAACTATAGGTTCATTATGTAAGTAAGCTTAACGTGGTTTTTTTTTTTTTTTACATTAAGTAACATTATAATTAAAGTTGAGTCATGACATCATTTTTTCTTTGAACAATTTATGCAGATAATAACAACATTTCTACACGACATTTCAGAATTTTCATTCGAGATACAGATGTTTAACCAGTTTAAGGAAGAAGTAAGAAAAGAATTTACATTTGCTCCAACTTACACAACCAAGGTTAGTATTTATAAGTGCCAGTTATTATACATGATGATTATCAACAAGTAGCCTACTATATATTGGAGATGGAAATCATTGGACAACCTTCAATCGATCATCTTTATGGTAGAATGTCAATTTATGCATAGTTTTTGTCATAATACACTGTGTCTTCCATCTATTATCACGTTATACAGTTGTTGTTGTTGTTAAAGACTTGAAGTTCCTCAAGAGTCCAGCTGTCTGGCTGAGCAGCCCCGAGCACCTGAGGAAGGCCATGGTTTGAACCGGGTCTTCCCACAGTGCCCTCAGAGAGTATGTTGGGTTGTTGGCGAGTATGGTTGTGTACATTGCAATCTTCCATAATGTGTCTATCTTTTGGGCTCTATTCTGTATGGTGTGAAGGGTGTTAAGATGAGTCTCAGTAAGGTTTGAGGCCCAGGCAGGGCTTGCATAATCCATCACTGATCGGATATATTGTTTGTACACTGTGGTTGTGGTTTCTTTGTCGTGTCCAAATGTTGTGCTGGAAAGTGAGCTGAGAGCATTAAGTCTTTGCATGCATTTGTTTTTGATGATTGTGATATGTAAGATGGTGAAGGTGGTTGACATGAGAGAAATGTTGGATGAGGGTGTTTGCTTGTTGTTTAATTGAGGGTATAATGTCTGTTGTTGTGATGGCTGCATATGATTGTGTAGTGTTGCTGTTGGACAGTGTGATGCTGTTTAGTGTTTTGTAGAGTTTGCTGGTGTTGGTTGTGTGGTTGAGTGTGTTGACAAACCTTTGCCTATTTAGTGTTTTCTGTTCTGTAATTTTGTTATTTATTTGTGTATTTAGTGCTTGTATTTAGTGTACTATGTGTTGTGTAAGAGGAGTTGGGGATGTGTGTTTGAGTGTGTCTCGTTGTCTGATGAGGTCTTAAATTTCTGGTGTAAATTTGGGGTTGTAATTTCTTCTGTTACCTCTAGGGAGGTATTATTTGTCTGCGTTTTGTATAATTGTATTGAATTTTTGTACAGCTGTGTTGATGTTTGTGATGGGTGTACTGTTCAGTGTTTCAAAATGTTGTTCTGTTTTGGTAGTGAAGGCTTTCCAGTTGGCACTTTTGTAGTTTGTGTACAGTATGTGTGTCTGTGGTCAACTGGGGTGATTCTCGTCTTTGTGATGATTATGATTGGGAGGTGGTCAGAGCCGAGGGTTCTGACCACCTTCCATGATGTTCTGGGGGCGAGGTTGGGGGAGCAGAAGGTGATATCGGGAGAGGATGGTTGGAAGAGGGCTTGGTGAGGGATGTGTGTGTTGAGGAGTGTTGTTTAATGAAATGAAGTCGTCCGTTTGGGAATAGATTTCAAGCCTTCTGTCTGTGTCTGTGTTGTTGACATACTGTCATGAGCCTCTGGCTCATTTGTACTATATGACTGTCAAACCATTACTCACCCAAACACTGACCCAACCATTACTTGAGTTACTTGAGTGCAGAATTTTGGCAGCTTACAGCTCCACTTAAGGGGCTCTCTAAGCCGCCCATGGTGAATTAACATCTGTACTTTTCTTTAATCACTTCATTTACCAAGTCGTATGCATCACCTCAAACACTGACCCAACCATTACTCACCCCAAACACTGACCCAACAATTACTCACCCCAACACTGACCCAACCATTACTCACCCCAACACTGACCCAACCATTACTCACCCAAACACTGACCCAACCATTACTCACCCCAACGCTGACCCAACCATTACTCACCCCAAACACTGACCCAACCATTACTCTCCCAAACACTGACCCAACCATTACTCACCAAAACACTGACCCAACCATTACTCACTCCAACACTGACCCAACCATTACTCACCCAACCATTACTCACCCCAACACTGACCCAACCATTACTCACCCCCAACACTGACCCAACCATTACTCACCAAAACACTGACCCAACCATTACTCACCCCAACACTGACCCAACCATTACTCACCCCAACACTGACCCAACCATTACTCACCCCAACACTGACCCAACCATTACTCACCCAAACACTGACCCAACCATTACTCACCCCAACACTGACCCAACCATTACTCACCCAAACACTGACCCAACCATTACTCACCCAACCATTACTCACCCCAACACTGACCCAACCATTACTCACCCTAACACTGACCCAACCATTACTCACCCAAACACTGACCCAACCATTACTCACCCAACCATTACTCACCCAAACACTGACCCAACCATTACTCACCCAAACACTGACCCAACCATTACTCACCCAACCATTACTCACCCCAACACTGACCCAACCATTACTCATCCAAACACTGACCCAACCATTACTCACCCAACCATTACTCACCCCAACACTGACCCAACCATTACTCACCCCAACACTGACCCAACCATTACTCACCCCAACACTGACCCAACCATTACTCACCCAACCATTACTCACCCCAACACTGACCCAACCATTACTCACTCCAACACTGACCCAACCATTACTCACCCAACCATTACTCACCCCAACACTGACCCAACCATTACTCACCCCAACACTGACCCAACCATTACTCACCCCAAACACTGACCCAACCATTACTCACCCAAACACTGACCCAACCATTACTCACCCAAACACTGACCCAACCATTACTCACCCAAACACTGACCCAACCATTACTCACCCAAACACTGACCCAACCATTACTCACCCCAACACTGACCCAACCAAGGAATTGATGGTGAAGGTTTGTAGAAGGTTTTGTTCAGCCTGATAACATACAGACACACAAATGACCAACATAATGTACAGATGTGTAACTGATTAAGTACAGTACAATAAAATATACTGATAATGATCTATCTATCTATCTATCTTACGAGGTTTTCGTGGGACTGGCGGAACAAAGTTCTATGAACGAGGAACCGCGGCGGCATTCGCGGGACAAAGATGGAATGGATATCTAGCCAAGACAGTTCACCGTATGCAGAACCAAGTCAATAAATAATTTATTATTATTAATTATTCATAGTAAAAAGGGTGGATTATCAGAAAAAAATATTTTTGCAATATAAATATTTTGAATACTAATGGGGGTATCACACTAGCACCGCGTACGAGGTTTTCGTGGGACTGGTGGAACAAGGTACCAGAACGGTTGGGGCAGTAGCTATCACACTACCGTGGGCTAATTCTTTGTATGTAGAACACTGAACGTGGCATAGCAGATGAGTCACACCGCCACCACCACAAAACGTAAATAACAACATGGATCTTGTGGATGATGATGACCAGTTTGTGACTGTATTGGTCCTTGTAACTAATATTTTTGAAGAGAACAGGAAAGACTACCGTAGGGTTGATTTGTTGTCCATGTTTGCATACAATGAAGACTACACGTGTACACGTCTCTACGGGATGTAAACACAGTAAAATATCGACATCGTATTTTCTACTTCAAGTGTGTTTTTTGTTGTTATTCAAAATATTTATATTGCAAAAATATTTTTTTCTGATAATCCACCCTTTTTACTATGAATAATTAATAATAGTAAATTATTTATTGACTTGGTTCTGCATACGGTGAACTGTCTTGGCTAGATATCCATTCCATCTTTGTCCCGCGAATGCCGCCACGGTTCCTCGTTCATAGAACTTTGTTCTGCCAGTCCCACGAAAACCTCGTACGGGGAGCTAGTGTGATACCCCCTTAATTAAATAATTAATAACAAAAAACACACTTGAAGTAGAAAATACGATGTCGATATTTTACTGTGTTTACATCCCGTAGAGACGTGTACACGTGTAGTCTTCATTGTATGCAAACATGGACAACAAATCAACCCTACGGTAGTCTTTCCTGTTCTCTTCAAAAATATTAGTTACAAGGACCAATACAGTCACAAACTGGTCATCATCATCCACAAGATCCATGTTGTTATTTACGTTTTGTGGTGGTGGCGGTGTGACTCATCTGCTATGCCACGTTCAGTGTTCTACATACAAAGAAATAGCCCACGGTAGTGCGATAGCTACTGCCCCAACCGTTCTGGTAGCTTGTTCCACCAGTCCCACGAGAACCTCGTACGCAGTGCTAGTGAGATACCCCCTTAATTGTTCAAGCCCTACTCTGCCTCTCACGTTTCTCTCCTTTACATACTCTTCCACTCTGTTCTGCCATCTAACCGGAGGTCTGCCTCTCACACCAGATCCCACAACTTCACTTCCATACACCTTCTTTACAAATTCCTCGCCTTGCATTCTCTCCACATGTCCAAACCACCTCAATGTATCACGTTTCACTCTCTCAACCACTCCACATTCAATGCCAATTGCCTTCTCACTCATACACACTCTCATTACTTTCTCCATCCTACCTAGTAAGTCTACATGCTCCTCTCAAGTAACTCATTTCCACAGCACCTATTCTAGACTGATGAGCCCTACTCCATGTCCATGTCTCCGACGCATATGTCAGTGTTGGCAGGATTATACTGTTTCGTAGTCCCCTTTTCACTTCCATACTCACACTTCTACCCTTCATAATCCTCCCCAGTGATCCTATGACCTGTCTACCCTTCACTGCTCTCTTCTTAATTTCTCCTTCCATACTTCCATGTTTACACATAACTGTACCCAGGTACTTAAACTCCTTCACTTCCTCCATCCTCTTACCCCTCAGAGTTATCTCACACTTTGTCCCAGTTGGTACAGCCACTCTGTAAGGTTAGCAAAGTTAATCACTTCAGTTTCTGCTCTTTCAAATACCATCACTTTACTTTTACCCACATTCACCTTCAGTTTCCTTCGTTTACACACAGACTGAAATTCGTCCACCACTCTCTGTAAATTCCTCTCATTCTCAGCCATCAGCACAGTGTCATCAGCAAACAAACTTGCCACCGGGGACCAATTTGCTTCATTCAGCCTCAACTTCACCCCCAGACCATTCACTTTGGCTTTCACCTGTCTCATACAACCATCCATGTATATGTTGAACAACCATGGTGACATAACACATCCCTGTCTCAGCCCTACACTAATATTAAAACTCTCACTTACATCACCCTCTACCCGTACACATGCTTTTGCATCTGCATAAAAAGCCTCAATGCCTTTCAGCAAAGGCCCCCCAACAACATAAATTCTCAACACCTCTGTCATAGCTTTCCTTTCAACTCTATCGTATGCCTTCTCCAAGTCCATGAAGGCAGCATACAACTTCTTACCCTTCCCAATATATTTCTCCACTATTGATTTTAATGCAAATATTAGGTCCACACATCCTCTACCCTTTCTGAATCCTCCCTGCTCCTCACTAACTTTATTCCCTGTTACATCAATCAGTCTCTCAGTAAGAACCTTCCCATACACCTTCCCCGGTACACTAAGGAGGCTTATTCCCCTATAGCTACCACACTCATCCTTACTCCCTTTCCCCTTATACAAAGGTACAATTATGGCTCTCCTCCAATCCTCTGGCACCTCTCCCTGCCTCCAAGCCAATGTACATATAAGCAACATCCACTCCACCACTACCTCCCCCCCGCACTTTAACATTTCAGCAGTTATCCCATCCACTCCCGGTGCCTTTCCCATCTTCAACTTTCCTATTGCTTTCCTAACCTCTTCCCTTCTTAATTCTCCCTGTACATCCTGTCGTCTACCACCTGCCTCCATCCCCATACATGTCACCACCGCCTCCCCTCCCGTCCCCCCATTCATCAACCGATCAAAATGCCTCTTCCACACTTCTTTCACTTCCTCACTTCTACTCACAGTAACTCCATCCTCTCTCTTCATTCTCACACTACCAGACTTTCCTTCTCCTCTTTCTCTTTTCACCTCCTTCCAGAATAATTTCTTGTTCTCTTTAAACTTTTCACTCAGCTTCATACCAAACTCCTCATCCACTCTCCTTTTACTCTCACTCACCATCCTTTTCACTTGTCTCTTACACACATTATATTCTCTTTTCCATCTCTCTCTCACTTCTTCCGGCACATTCCTCTGTAATGTTCTCCTATATGCCTTCCTTTTCTCCTCTACGGCATCTTTCACTTCTTCTGTCCACCAAGCACTCCCTTTCTTGCCCCTCTTCTGTGTCTTATACCCCACTACATCTGCTGCTGTCCTCAATACTATCGGCTTAAACATTTCATCCACCGCATTCACTCCCACTCCCTCCCCTATCCCCATCCTTACATCCCCCAGCACATCACCCACCCTCCTCTTATATTCCTCCCTATACTCATCTACATCTAATTTCCCACTAGCCACCTCCCTCTTATTCCTCACCCCTTCATCCCTCCTACTAAACTCCCACTTAACCCTAACCTTCATCCTCACCAACACCGCAATATGGTCGGAGCAATAAACCATTCCTCTCACCACTTTTGCGTCATACACATCCTTCCTCAACCTTTCATCCACTCCCACATAGTCAATCAAACTCTTTTGCTCTTCTCTCTCATCCCTTCTCTTCCATGTATACCTGTGGATCATCTTGTGATAATAAAAATAATGGTTATAACCATATTAGTACTTCAACAGGCAAATGGATTCCTCTCCAAGATCATGGAAAATAGATCATCTGAACTCCCCGATCCTGTGTTTGTTGGCTTCCACATACGGAGAACTGATTACAAGAGATTTATCAAGGTATCAACACTTACATTAATATTACCTCATCACACAAAAATATATAGGACCAATTTCATAGTTCGGCTGTAATCAATTAAGATCATTTTCATTTCATGTGTACATAATTTTCTTCAATATACACTAGTTATTTTCAAGGAACTTTCTTTCCAGATAAGATATGGAGGTCGTCTTCCTGAAACAGCTTACTATACTCGAGCCCTCTCTCATTACCGCACCAAGTTCCCTGATGCAGCTGTATTCATTGTGGCCTCAGATTACCTCAAGTATGCCAGATCAGAGTTAGACCAGTATCATGATGTCTTCTTTTCACCAGGTGTACTGTACTGTATAATGCAACAAAATATGTCTATACTGTACTTTCTTCACCAGGGAGAATAATATTGTGATATAATAATTTTATTAGAAACTGTTATAGTTACCTTAATGAATTCCTTTTTACCCACTATATACAGTAGCTGTTACCTTTTGTCAACATGTACAGTAGTAATGTTTTCTTATATACTGTACGGTTGGCCACAGGAATTCTTACACAGGCTATATGGAAAGAGAGGTCATTATTCTAAAAGTACTGCAATGAATGGTCTACCAAAGACTTGGTGATTAGCAAAACAACAAATCTAATAATAATTTTGTATTGCAGTTATGTAGTGTCACATTTTCTATAAGTTGTAAACCCTTAAAAACGCCAACGTGTGTACGTATTTTTGTGGCCAATAGTATCCCACAGTTGAACATGTTGTCATTGGCAGGATTCTCACCAGGAGAGGACATGGCATTATTGGCATCCTGCAATCACAGCATTATTACCGTGGGCAGTTATGGCTTCTGGTCAGCATACCTGGCAGGGGGAGAGGTTGTCTATGCAGATGTTACATCCAAGATTGAGTACAGGTATGATGCATTACCCTATACACATATACAACCATTCAAACAAACACACATACACTTTGCTTCTCACATTTCAATACAAGGATAATGGTAGCTAGTCACAGTAATCTATACATGTCATCATATTCATACAGTACTTATTAAAAATATTTATTTAGACATTTATTATCTGATCTCCCTCAAACACCTGATGGATTTCTTTTCCCACACCTGTATTTTGCTCCAATATTTAACTTATTTAGTGTTTCTTTCTTTAGTATATCCTTTTTCTCTGATTAACTATTGTTCCACCATTTCCACTTATATTTTAGCTCCAAATAATTCCCCGAGCTAGTGATAGTTCTCATTGTATAAAATTAAACATTGGCTGACACAAATTCATATAGTAAATTATTAGGCTATGAAAATAGGTTTTCTATTTATAATATAAAATGTTTTATACAAAAATAAAGATTAAACAACAAACCAACACAACATCAAATTAACCATTTTTTTTTTTCATCAGGTTCTCACGCAAGATATATGAAAAAAGTGGGTTGGATAATTTCATTCCTCTCCCCATTGACTGAGCCAGAGTGATTAATCTAATCTAAACTAATATAGAAAGTTATGTTGGACAGGGATATGTTTTGGTTGTTGAGATAAACAGCTTAGCCAGGTATCCCACCTTCTCAACACTAACTTAAGCTAAAAGGACATACATCTTCAATTTCTGTTTAATATATAATCCAAATACAAATTAATTTGATGTTCCTCCAGCTGTTCTCACCTTTGATCTTAAGCCTTCATAATATTATAGTGTCGTTACCTTATATCTAATACCCATATAATTAATTGCTCTTCTCAGAATCCTGTCCAAAGCCTTTTCAGATCTATAAACACTAGTCAAAATACACTGGAATAATAATGATAATAATAATAATAATAGTAATAATAATAATAATAATAACTGTCACACTGGGTAATGCCTTTATAAAGCAAAAACCACCACCAACCAAAATATGAAGGAAATTAATCATTATCTTCCTTTTCCTATTAAATTAAACTATTAATTTACCTTTCTTTTCCATAACTTCTTCATATTTGCTAAATCTGCATTTCTCTCGATTCTTCCCTTATAAATTATCAGGTTGTATGTCTTTGCTTTCCTCTAGTACATATCTTCATCTGAATGCTAGATACACCTTTTTCAGGAATCATACATGGCTTTCTTGTCTCCTTTATCAATTCTTTAAACAGCTTAAATTATCTCCCCCTGGGGAAGTTGGCTATGAATACCTCCCCAATATCCTTGCTTTTCGTAAAAGGTGACTAAAAGGGGCTTTCACTCCTCCAACTGTCCCTGTTTGTTCACCTGTTACCTTTTGTGCTTACTGTTCCACCTCCCAATTACTGTCTCAATTTTCGACACAAACTCCAAGATCCCAAGATCTTAGGAAAATGATGTATCCAGTTCTGTTTGTTCACTTGGGCTGTCAGCACCAGACATTGAATTTTATTATTTTTTGTAATGATATAATAATATACCTGTATTAAAGCTAAGGATATATAAAACTTTATCATTATATTGTTTACCCTTTCCACAAAGTATGAATGACTTTTTCAAATACATTTTACATCTTTTACTATGTAACAATAGGGTAGCAGGGGTGAACAGACTCGCTTGTACACGGTAACAATTTATTGGTGGTAGCTTACAAGGTTTGGTTGTACACTTGTAGTTCCTGGACTCAGTTAGCAAGGTAGGCGAGGATTGCAGATGTAGACAGGCAAGCACCTTGTGGAGAGAGAGTTTGGTCTGCCGTAGCCGAGTATAGAGTGTAGCAGATGCAGGAGGAAACGTGGTGCCTGAAGCAGGTGAGAGTGGCAGCAGGCGAAGTCAGCGGCAGGAGCGGAGAGGTGAGTCCAGGCGGGCAGCTAGCTGTAGAGTGTCTTAGGCGAGGCACTCCGGCCCCTTTTATCTCAGTCGGTCGGTTGCGCGCGCAGGTGTCGTGGCGGCCTCCAGTGCCAGGTGAACAGGTAAGCAGAGGGAAGTGCAAGGTGCTTGGCATCTGCTACAGTACCCCCCCCGCCCTCAATATTTAGAAGACTAGATTGGCCCAGGAACATACATAAAAAAAAAACAAAAAAAAACAGGGGGTACGTTCTCACAATTAGGGGCGAACCCACAATGATGACGTGAATAATAGTGCATTTGTCGCGGCTTTCAGCCGCTTAAATTGTATTTATTGGTTGTGGAACCAGCACAGCTGGATTGCTATAGAAATATACCCCTTCTCCAGCCCAGGCCCCGTATAGGCATAATCTGGGCTAGAAGGGTCTATTCCGTGACGATCATCAGAAGTAAATTAAAATTCAAATCTGGCGCTGTACTGATAGTGGAGCCACCTGGTGGTGGCCTGTAGAGGTACTGACCCCGCTCTGGGAAGGCCGCCTCTCGTCCACTCAAATGAGAAAGAAAGTGAATGCCTGCCGCATCGGGAGGTGGGTGGGACAGTTAAAGCTGTGCTGGTTCCACAACCAATAAATACAATTTAAGCGGCTGAAAGCCACGACAAATGCACTATTATTGGTATAGTGGAACCAGCACAGCTGGATTGCTATGCATGCGATGCGGTAGGTGGGAGGTGAGGTGGAGGCAATCACGGGCCTAGTTAAGAGCGGTCGAGAAAGCGGGGACTCATATAAGGTAAAAGAGCTGAGGTGAGGCCGAAGCTGAACCAGCTTCCACACTAGCTAGGGTGTTAGCTGTGGTGGAAGTGTTCCAACTTTTATAATATAAAATTATTATATACCGTAGACTATTCTGTTATAAACCAGAAGTGTTACCAGTCTAAAGTCTTTATAGTCAGACTCGAGGGGTCGGGTACAGGAGAGGGGTACCCCCGGTCCCCCCCCACCCCCCACTCTTTTTTGTTAAAGTCCTCTGAGCTCGGGCTATGGCCTGGGCTCAGGTCATGCAATCCCGAGATGATGAAGGAGGAACACAAGGATGTAGTAATCCTGTATTTATTATATCCAGTCACTCATCCTAGTATTAGTAAGTTTCGGAGAATAAATACTCAAGAATTCCATAACAATGTAATTTATTTTTGCCAGCACCATATGTACAACATGAATGACATGGGGATGAGCGTGAAACTGTACATGATGGAGGTGACGTATGGGATGACTAGTGACGGTTATTAAGTCGCCCAACCTTTTCCCTTCGGGCGGCCCCTCCCCCTCATGTGTCTCCCACGGGGACCCTGAGGAATGGAGGGTGGAGTTCCCATAGCCACACAGGGGGTAGGGGAGAGCGAGTGGAACAGATACCTCGTCCTGAAGGAGGAAGTGGATGTCCAGCCCCCCAGATCCCGCACCCTCTCCACCGAGTGAGTCCTGAGGAAGGCGAGGGAGGCGGCCACGCCCCTAATGCTGTGAGCCCTCGGGGCGTGTCCGGGATTCCCATTCTCTATCACTCGGCAGAGAAGGCGAGCGATTGACCTAGGGAAGAGAGGGTTACCGGACCCAGAGTTGTAGAAGAGGTGGTCCGGGGAAGCCTCTCTCGTCGCCTCCACGTACGCGGTGAAGGCGTGGACTGGACAGAGGGGGTGGAAACTTCCATCCCTCAGGAAAGAGGGTACTGCGAGAGGGCCAATCCTGTCGTCAGCCTGCTCATTCTTAGCTAGGAAAGCAGGAGAGGGGGAGATAGTTAAAAAAGTAAGGTTAGGGCTTACGGAAGAAAAAGCTGGGTGACGGGTAAGGGCTGCCAACTGAAAGGCCCTGTACTCTGTAGCTAAGGCGAGCAGGAAGAGAGCTTTCTGGAGGAGGTGACAAACCTCCAGAGGGACCCCCTCGAAGGTCAGGTACAAAAGGACGCGGTGAAGGGACCAGGGAGGAGTCAGGGCCCGGTGAGGTGCGGTTCCCGCCCGAATCCCCATCCTCAGGAGAGAGAGAGGCCTCTCTGAGACCTTAATGTTAAAACCTAGGAGGAGGGGATCAGACAGGGCTGCGTGATGCGCAAGCACCATCGCCGGGGCCTTGTTGGTGGAATCGGCGAGCCACGTGAGGAATTCCAGGACCATGTCCTCCGAGATGACCATGGAGGGGTGTCTTCGCAAGAAGTCCTGGAATCTTTTCCAGCACGATTCAAATTGTCGCACCGACGACTGATGATGAGCCCTCAGCATCTTGCCCACTGTCTCTTTAGTGAACCTTTTGCTGAGGACTCCCCGTAGAAACTCCAAGCGTGTAGTTTCAGTGACGCTTGGAGTGGTGCAGACAGGGTGCTGGAGAGGCACGCCGATCCCAACTGAAGAGGATGAGGGCACCACCGGGACAGTTCTCCGAACCACGGCTGCGCTGGCCAGAGGGGGGCTATGAGGAGTACCCTCCCCCTGAATGCGCGCAGCTTGAGGATGGCCTTCAGGAGGACTGACGTAGCTGGGGGTGGGAAGAAGTAGAGATAACCCCACCTGTTCCAGTCCTCTGTGAAGGCGTCCGGGCCTCCCGCCTCTGTCCTGGATGAGAAGGTTAGGAACAGAGGAAGTAGGGCCGTGGATGGGGAGGTGAACAGGTCCACCTCCGGTGTCCCGTAGCGAAGGCAGAGTGACTCGAACACAAGGGGACGCAGTTGCCACTCGACTGACGTCCCCTTGAACCTGGATAGAGCGTCCGCCCAATCGTTCTCCCGCCCTGGCACATAGCGGGCCGAGAGGTGAATGTACCTCTTGGCCGCTATTGAGAAAATCGGCTCCGACAGGGACAGGAGAATTTCCGACCATGCGGTGCCCTGTTTCTGTAGGCACTGCACGGCCGCAACATTGTCCATATCGAAGCGGACGCCTATCCTGGAGAACTGCGGGTGTCTGTTGAGCCACTCCCTTGATACCATCAACTCCCGGGCATTGATGTGTAGTAGCCTCTCCTCTTCCTTCCATCCCCTGCACCGTTGATGTCCCAGGTAAGACTGGTATCCCCAGCCTACGTCTGATGCGTCTGTCGCCACCGTGATCCCCGGGGAAGGAAACACCCAGGGAACTCGCTGACGCAGGGCATCGGGACGTAGCCAGGGGCGAAGGAGACGGTGGAGAGTGTGGGACACTTGCCTGGGAAGGTCCCTGTGTGCGGGGGACAGGTGGAGGTTTACCTCCCGAGTCAGCCTCCTGTGTTTCAATCGTCCCAGGGGCATTGCAGGGGCCGCGAAATTTAGGGACCCGAGCAATGATTCCCACCGGCGGCGAGAGAAAGTATGGGAAAAATGCGCCTGGCGGACGTGGCGGAGGGTCTGGCGGGCATTGTCTGGAGCAAGAGAGAGGGTGGCCGAAAGAGAGTCCCACTCTATTCCCAGCCAACACAGTTTGCGAGTGGGAGTGAGAGAGGACTTGGGGATGTTCAATAGGAACCCCATTTCCTCTAGCACCCCCCTTGCTATCCTGACGTTGTTTGCTACCTGCTCCTTGGAAGGGGCGTGAAGCAACCAATCGTCCAGGTACATGAGGGTGGGGACGCCCGCCTCTGCCAGACGGGATGCCACCACCCTCACGAGCTTTGTGAAGACTCGAGGAGCTAGAGAGAGACCGAAAAGGAGCCTGGTAAACTGAAACGTCTCGGTCCCCACCTGGAAGGCCAGAAAACGGCGAAACCTGGGGTGGATCAGGACGTGCCAGTACGCATCCTTGAGATCCAGGGATGCTAACCAGTCTCCCCTTCTTAGAACTGTGCGGACCTGGGCAACCGAAACCATCTTGAAACATAAGGTTTTGACGAATTTGTTTAGCTTGCTCAGGTCCATCACCAATCTTGTTTTTCCCTGGTCCTTTTTGGGGACCGTGAATAAACGAGAAAGAAAGACCCTCCCCGTCGCCCGCTCCACTACCCCTTTTTCCCGCATTTCTAACACATGCGGGACGACCGAAAGTGACACTTTGGTTGAGGCAGGAGGTAGACGTAGTGGCTGTAATGGAAATGACAGGTGTCAGTGGGAGTACAGTTAATCCAAGACCGGGACCCGAGGGATCCGGGAAGGGTTGGTGGGGAAGGATGACGGGTAGTGAGGGTGAGAATTTTGACCTAACGGGAACCCAAGGTTGGAGGGGGGGGTTATGTCATATGTCAGAAATGTCAAACCCGGCGGGTTAAAAAACAGTTACTCACCGGTACAGATATCCAGGGCCAAGACAGGCCCTGGCGGATCACCCTTGCTGCCCAGCCGTGGGAGGGCCAGGCTGCTGACCACCCCGTGAGGCAGCCCAGAGTGGGACCCTCAAGTGGAGCGGTCCTTCTGAGAGGGGTGGGCGAAGGAAGGTCTTGGGCCTCTGGAAGGGCTTGGAGCCGTCCTCTCCCTCGAAACGGCTGCTGGCCCCTCTGGGTGAACCTGTGGTGCTGTTTTGGGGGAGTGGGGTATGTTGGCCTTGGCAGTCTCGATGGCTGGGAGGGCCTACGAGGCTGGTAAGATGGTCTGGGAGGCTGTGGGGCACGTGGCCTACGGACAAACAGATTGGTTAGCAACCGAACCATTATTTCCCTCTAATTTTACCTCCTGTGTAAAACAAACTCAAGAAAAGGGATCAATGAGAGGAACTTAGTTGGAGGTAGAAGGTTTCGGGAGGGTAATCACTGCTGGGAGGGAGGAGAAGATTGCGTCCGTTGCTGCCTGGTCGAAGAGGGCAGGGGACAGCAGGGCAGCTCGCACCACTCCCCTCTGCGCCATCTCCGGAGCAGATTTCGCGGCTGCCTGGCGGGCCGCCAGTCTCGCCTCGGCGAAAACCCTCGCCTCCTCCCGCATGTTGTGCATCGCCATCACCGCGACGCCTTCCATGACGGTGGCCATGGAAGAGAGAGTGTCACTGTAAGGGGTAAACAAGGAAAACCGAGTGAACCCGGGGTAGAGACACGAGAGTAAACTGAGAGACCCTCTACCCTGTATCCCTCAAAATTACAACACAAGACGTAACTGTACTCACGCTAGCTGTAAACCCGACATCTCGGGGTAGGTGTTGGCGAGGGAGTTGAGGCAGTCCCGGATGAGTGCAGCAGCCGTCCCTGTGGAGATGGTATGAGCCAACTCCAACCGAGCTGAAGACTCTGCCTGCCTCAACTTACCGTCGGGCTCCTTCAATTGGTAGGGGACCGGTGGCTCCTTCTCCGGCGGAGCACGGGAATGAGGGAGGACGACTGGGAAAGACAGAGGAGGTGGTTTCTTGGACACGTTGTGCTTTTGGTGGTCCAGGGACTTAAGGAGAAGGGCTGGAAAGTCCAGATCCCCTTCACCCTTATCCCCCGGGAAGTACGCATCCGGGGAAAGGAGGACTGCCGTGTTCCCGTGGGAGCGGTCAATCCTCCAAGCCTCGAACAGCTGCAGTTGGCTGTACTCCACCAAAAAGCCCATCGCGTCCAAGGTAGCCGCGGAGGACACCTTCGACGACGTGGGTACGGGCGCTGAAATGGGCCGGACCTTGTAGAAGGGCACAGCGTCGCCTTTGTCGTCCGCTCCCCATTTCATCAGGACATCATCCCTCATGAGCCACACGTCTGGTTGGGTGGTGTCCGGAGACCAAGCCACCAGTCTGCCCTCCTCCGAAGAATGGGTCCAGGAAGGAGGAAGGAGGGCCCAAGAGTAGGGAAGGTACCCGTCGTCCGCAGGAGGGGGCGACGGGGAAGGAGGAGAGGAGGTAACCAACTCCTCCGCCACATCCCCAGCCGGAGACTCGAGCCCCGGAGACATAGGATGAACGGGAACGTCTCCAACATCCCCAGGGGGACTCGCGTCTCCGGCCGGCGACGAAGCAGGGTTAGGAGTAAGGATGTGAACAGGAACGGGTCCCGGAGTACCAGCCGGAGGCCAAAACAGAGGGACCCGAAGGAGGAAAGTCAGGACGGGCGTGCGGGACAAGGGAACGGACAATCCTGGCAATCTTCAACGACGAAGGGCTCACCTTCCCCCGCTTACCCTTGCGTGGTTTGTGGACGGACGAAGGAGAATCCTCCAACGAGGACAAAGAGGAGGAAGAAGAAGAAGACGACGAGGAGGAAGGAGAACGGCGACGAGCCCGGGACTTCTTGGCGTGGCGGGACCTTTTTGCTGATCGCTTGCGTCCCCTAGAGCGACCCGAGGAGCCGGTTCTAGGGGGCGACGAAGCTGAAGGTTCCCTGCTGGGCCCTTGTACCGGTGAGGTATGTTGGGTAACCAGCGCGACGGACTCGCTCGGTTCCTGGGGTGTGAAGCCCCAGAAAGGAATCGTAGTACCGTCTAGGGAAGGAGACGCAATCTCTCGTGTAACAGGGGGTTCTAGCTCCTGAGACTCCGAGAGACACGTAGAAGGGTAACGGGACCTGGATAAACCCAGATCCGTTCCCAAAATCGGGTCCGCCCATGACAAGGAAGAGCTGTCTCGCTTGTGTGCCATTCTCCTAGCCCTAGTCCAAGCCATACGAAGGGAAGCAAGGGCGGGGAGTTTGGAGTGGGCAGAAGGGGATGTCTCCTGACACAACTCAGCCCAGGGGCGGCACACATCACACGCCAAGGGGTCGTAACCCTTGGGCGTGAAGCAGGGTGCGTGGGGCGAACAGTTCAGGTGGCCGTCAGGCGAGACCCGCACAGTACACCCCGAAGAAGCACATAAGGCACGAGTATTCTGATGGAGAAAAGAAAAAACACAAACATGGGTTAGCACGTGAAATCACGGGTACACAGTAAACACACGGGAAACCACAAAAACACAGAGAGGGTAGCGCGGGAGTAGTAGCCCACTGCTCCCGAGGGACCCAAGACTCACAACACAAAAACCCCACGCACACCCACCAGGGAAAAAAACCCATAAACCGAAGACAAACCCGCCCCGTAGGAGCGGGGAAAAACCCCCCCGGTCTGCAGGTCCCCAAAGGTGAGGCACAGACAGCCTGAGGGGCAAAACCCAGGGACACCACACACTGGGAAAAACTAAAACACAGGAAAAAACACGCTGGGGAGAGGAAAAGAGAACCTGGGCACAATTCTCGCTCCCCACACCCCGCATGAACCTACACAACACTCGGGGAAGACACTAAGAGGGCTAACAAGCCCCCCACACCCACACCACGTGGGGAGGCAAGGGCCCCACGTGGGGAGGCAAACCTCGCTAAAAACCCAAAAAGGCCCCGAGGAAAAACACCAAATAAGTGTACTAGAGGCAGGAGGAAGGGTGAAAGGGGAGGGAAGGGGAGAAAACCCCGAAAAAGGAGGCCCAACAGAGCCCCCTCCCCTAGGAAAGAAAAGGAACTAGCCCCAGAAAAGGAAAAATATTCCCACACTAACACCCTTAAACTCCAATAACACAAACACACACACACATCTGCAAAGCAGGCAAGCCACTAGAACACAAAAGAAATGATAGCAGGAACACGTGACACAATACCATAGCGTAGCAGCGAGGAGCGTAGATGTTGACAGGTACGTGTTCCGCGACAGAGTGGACGAGAGGCGGCCTTCCCAGAGCGGGGTCAGTACCTCTACAGGCCACCACTAGGTGGCTCCACTATCAGTACAGCGCCAGATTTGAATTTGAATTTACTTCTGATGATCATCACGGAATAGACCCTTCTAGCCCAGATTATGCCTATACGGGGCCTGGGCTGGAGAAGGGGTGTATTCTATAGCAATCCAGCTGTGCTGGTTCCACTATACCAATTAATAATATTTTACACAAAATAACATGTATAAGGAGTGTTATACATATGTGTACGGGTAGTGTGTAGTATGTCGGGGAGGCAAGGGTGTATGTTAGTAGTAGGGAGTGTGTGTATCTGTAGGCGTGAGGAGTGGATGTGTGTCTGCGTTATATAGGTGTGTGAGATATTTCGCTGGGCGATGGATTGTCCTGCTGGACCGGGATACGTAACCCTCTGGGACCGGGGCAGGCTCGTCATCATCTGATGGCTCCAGTGGGGTGGGGGGGGGGGGGCGTTACTGGTGTTGGTGGTGTTGAGTCGGCATGTCGAGGTTGGTGGCGTGGGTGGTGGCTGATGAGCGTTCTGTGTTTCAGCCTGTGGGTACACTGGGGGGATTACTGGTGTCGAGGAAACAGCGAGGGTGGATGGAGTAGGAACGGGTGGCATAGGTATGGGTGGGGATGAAGGTACAGTACAGGTTGTTGGTGTGGAGTAGGGTAGGAGGTAGGGTTGTCACAGGGAAGGTCAGGTAGGGGAAGGTGAATGTGGTGGGGATGAAGGTTGGGGGTGAATGGGGTCAGTTGTGGTATGGGTAGGGGAAAGTGAACGTGGTGGGGGTGAATGTGGGGGAGAAGGAGTAGGTTGAGGTAGTGGTGAGATAGGGTCGGTGGTAGGTGTGACGGGATGTGTCGGTGTAGGTGGGCGAGGTGGTGGTGAGGTAGAGGGTGGCCATAATTCCCTTTCCACCCTCTCGGCCCCTAAATGTAGATGTGACAACGTCGCACCTGAGATCTGTCAAACGTAGTGACCTGACCCTACTCTCTGTTCATACCTCTCTCTCTCTCATTATTATTAGATCGGATGGAGGGACGGGGTAGATGTTCATATATATATATATATATATATATATATATATATATATATATATATATATATATATATATATATATATATAAAGAGAGAGAGAGAGAGAGAGAGAGAGAGAGAGAGAGAGAGAGAGAGAGAGAGAGAGAGAGAGAGAGAGAGAGAGAGAGAGAGAGAGAGAGAGTAGGATAATATATTAATTATTAAGGGAATGTTTCTTCCTGCATTCCCTACTAACTTTCCTCTTTCTCTCGATCCCTCTCCTATCCAAGGATGATAGACTATAAGTCTATCATCCTTGCTCCTACCCGTCGCTGCTTCATTAAACCTCTCTTTTCTTTCTTATTCCACGCCTTTCATCTTTCTTTCCTCATTCTTGTCCCCATTTCTTTCCCTTTCCTTTCTTCATCTGTTTCAATCTACCACTCATTTCTACCATAAGAGAGAAAGAAAATAGTAGGGAAGGGTAAGATGGTAAAAAGGAGAGGATGAGGTGTAGTGTTTCAAGTAATGGCCCCTTAGGGAGTTGGCTTAGTGGCTAGTGAACAAAGTGAACACATCACTTATAATTTTTTATCCTCACATTTTCACTCATCAGTTAATAATAGAAACATGAAAGGAAAAGGGACATACGACATACTGTGCGCGAGAGAATATGAGATGGGGAAAAGCACGGTCGAGTTGGGAAAAGGGGATTAAAAGTGTATGACCAAGAAAGACACGTGTTTTCGTGTGTGTGAGAAAGAGGAAGGGAAGTAGGGGATGAAGGAAGAAATCCCTCCCCCTCTCTCTGGTTGCACTGATTGTTGAAGGAAGGCTGTGGACAGCTACAGGTTCAACATTGGAGTGTGAATATGGACTCCAGTATGTATGATGTTAGCCACACACACTTGTGTTTTCATGTGTGTGTGTTTGTGTGACGCACATGGAGCTATACTACCTCCATGGTGAAGCATAAATCATTTGGTGACCACTGCACCTGGACCTGACTAATCTCATTACCCTACCGCTTATCGTTGTTTGCATATTTCTGTTTTTTTGTCATACACTTTCATCTATTATTCCCCATCACATATTCTCTCACTCACAGCATGACTGTTGTCCCTTTTCTTTGTCGGTGCGACAATACAAGAAAGGGAGGGAAATGTATGGAACATAATAAAAAAATAAGAAAGAAAGATATATGCAATGAAGGGAAAGCGGGAAGGTGTGTGTTCATCTGTATGTCTGGTGTGACGGTAACCACCTACCCCTCTCTCTCTCTCTCTCTCTCTGTCTCTCTCTCTCTCTCTCTCTCTCTCTCAGATAGTTAGTTGGAACAAACAATATGCATTTCAAAAGTGTGGTGAGGGGACGGGAACAGAAGAGATTCGGGTGGGGAATGGCTAGGTAAAAGAGAGAGGAGAGAAATTACGTGTATGAGGAAAGTAAAGGAAGGAAAGGCTAGGACAGTAAACAGGTGTAGGAAAGGAGGGGAGGGGGGCTACTCCTTAAGTCTGCTGTGCTTATCATTATAGATAGGAAAGGAAGGGAGGAAAAAGAGATGAAGGAAGGAGATGGTAAAATTTCAGTTCCTCTATTGTGACTCACGCACTTTAAACTCTTTTCCTTCTTCCCTTCTGAATGAATGAGAGATAACTGGGATAGGAAAAAGAATGAGATTATTAGAAAGATAGATAAACAGATGAATACGAGAGACAAGGAGAGTACACATAGGAAAGGAAGAAAGAAAGGAAGGGAGGGAAAAGGTAGTGAGAGAGGAGTGAGGTCGAGGTTTGACGGGTCAGAGGAGCGACGTTGTCACTTCTACACATACCCACCTAGAGGGTGGAAAGGGAATTATGGCCGCGACTGTACTTGTGAGATGAAGGTGTGGGTAGGAGCGGTGTACGAGGTGGAGGGGGTGAGCGTGATAAGATAGGGTGGTGTGGTTGTGGCGTGGGTAGGAGTGGTGCGCGGTGGTATGGTGTGGTGATGGTTGCGGGTAAGAGTGGGGTGAGGATGTTTGGGGAAGGATGCACGGATGCGTGTGTAGCTGTGTGTGGATGAGGCGGTGTGAGAATGTTTGTGTGGGGGGGGGGGTTGTAGTGGGTGTGCTGGCAGCTTGGCGTCAGTGTGTGTATTAGTGTGGGCTGGCTTAACCCATTCCCAGAACGTGACGTACGGCTTACCAGCTACCTATATGGTAACAGTGGCGTCCGTCCTAGAGATCACGGGGTAAGGTTCCTGCAGTGGTGTGCGGTGTGCATCCATGCACAGGAATAGGTTGATGGCAGATCGGAGCCCTTGGGGTGTGTAGGTAGGTCTCGACTCTGCTTGGCGCGTGGGTGTAGGGCAGGCATTTCTCATCACGACCTTTAGCGCCGGGAGGAAGGATAGGTTGGACATGTCGAGGTCCGGGGTTGTGAGTTGGCCTGGCAGGTGGAGGTCCTCGCCGAACACTAACTCAGCTGGTGAATGGTGTAGGTCCTCCTTGACCATTGCACGGATGGTGAGAAGGATGAGAGGTAGAGCGTCCGTCCATTGGCTGGGTTGCAACGCCCGGAAGGCATCTTTCAATCTTCTATGCAGGCATTCTACCATACCGTTACTGCATGGGTGGTAAGCTGTGGTCCTCTGGTGGCAGGTCCCTAGGAGATTGAGCATGTCTTGCCATGTCTTTGACTCAAACTGGGTTCCCTGGTCTGTGACAATTATGGCAGGGGGACCGAAGTTGGCCATCTAGTTACTGAGGAAGTGGCGGGCAGTACCTGCAGCGGTGATGTCATCCATGGGGCTAAAAGGAACGGAGGGATAGTTGAAGAACTGAAAAGGATTGGCTGGGGCCGAAGGGACGCCCAAACCCTTAAAGTACTGCCCACATCACCGCAGGCAATACTTCCCTTACAGGGAAGTTGTTGTTGATGTTGTCCCGGGGCAGAATGGCCTCCTGCCCCACAGACCCCCGGTATGCTCTGGTTGCAATGAAAAAACAAATTAAACTAAAGAAGGGGCTGGCCCTATATGCCTGGGCTACCAACGTTTTATGCATGTATGTATGTATATCCTGTGCTTGTATATATAATTTTAAGTTTATTTTTTATTTTTATTTTTATATACCAGGTATTTATCTCCATGGTGGAGGTAGCCCTTTAGCTAGGGAAATCTTACAGGGGAGGGGTTCCCTGTGCTCCTCACCCCGAGGCCATTGTACCGTTAACAGTGGGCCATGGGGTCGCCACATCCCTATGTCAAATACACCGGGATAGTTAGGTCACAACTCCTCCACTTACGTCCCGTACCTATTGTCTGCTAGGTGAACAGTATATATATGTATGTATTCTCTGCTAGGTGTGTGTATGTATATGTATGTATTCTCTGCTAGGTGTATGTATATATGTATGCATTCTCTGCTAGGCGAACAGGGGTTACACATTTAAGGAAACAATCCCAAATTGTCTCCACCCGACCGGGGATTCAAACCTGGGCCCTCTCGGATGTGAGCCAAGCGCGCTAACCACTACACCACCGGGCTGTATAATTTTAATACACATAATAATTAATACAAATTAATAATACAATTTATATAAATTATTTTTATGTATGTATGGATTTCTATGTGCGTATGTGTGTATGTATGAATATTTCTATGTGCATATGTATGTACAAATCTTTCTATGTTGTTGTTGTTGATATTCTCCCGGGGCAGAATAGCCTCCTGCCCCACAGACCCCTGGTACACTTTGGTTGCAGTGAAAAAACAAATTAAAATAAAGGAGGGGCTGCATGGCCCTATATGCCTGGGCTACCGAAGCACATCCCAGGGAAATGGGACCACAGCTTACTGGACCAGGAAGTCTGTATGTCCCTATATGCCTGGGCTACTGAAGCACATCCCAGGGAAATGGGACCACAGCTTACTGGACCAGGGAGTCTGTATGTCCCTATATGCCTGGGCTACTGAAGCACATCCCAGGGAAATGGGACCAGAGCTTACTGGACCAGGGAGTTTGTATGTCCCTATATGCCTGGGCTACTGAAGCACATTCCAGGGAAATGGGACCACAGCTTACTGGACCAGAGAGTCTGTATGTCCCTATATGCCTGGGCTACTGAAGCACATCCCAGGGAAATGGGACCACAGCTTACTGGACCAAGGAGTCTGTATGGCCCTATTTGCCTGGGCTACTGAAGCACATCCCAGGGAAATGGGACCAGAGCTTAATGGACCAGGGAGTCTGGAGGCCTCATTGGTGGGAAGGTCTTTGATCCCACAGCCAGTGCTGTGGACCCAAGTCCACTTTACCACAAGAGCTATAACAGGGCCCGCACCTTCCATAAGACCAGCCCTGAAGGGACCATAAGGGGAGGGAGTTTACACTGCTGCATGCAAAGGGAAATATACAAACACACATAATCCTACAATATGTATATTTCCATGTGCGTATGTGTGTATATAACCTCCATGTACGTATCCACACCCCATGTGTGCCAAGAAATACGCACACACACACACAGCATCCTACAATATGTATGTATGTATGTATAAATAATTCTGTGTATATTTCTATGTGCGCATGTATATGTAGGTATATTTCTATGTGTGTATGTAAGCCTCAAATCCATGCATGTGCACCAATAAATACACACACACACACACACACTATCCTGTTCAGCATTATTCTGTTCTTATATAGTGTGAGAGAGAGAGGGAATATTACAAAGTACTCGGAGGTGTTATGTGGCTGTGCACAATCAAATATCCACCAACACTTTCCTTCCATCATAGTAAATATCTTGTTAATAAAGATGATTTTGCAGCACCTCATAATAATAATTGAGGGGGTTGAGTTGACGTAAAATGTTGTATGATTATAGTTTGATATGATACTGATTTATTTGCACGATGGAAGGAAAGTGTCGGTGGTTATTTGATTGTGGTTGTACCTTGTG
The DNA here is from genome assembly GCA_033782935.1 of Petrolisthes cinctipes. Classification (NCBI taxonomy): domain Eukaryota; kingdom Metazoa; phylum Arthropoda; class Malacostraca; order Decapoda; family Porcellanidae; genus Petrolisthes; species Petrolisthes cinctipes. The sequence continues at coordinate 6,632,729 of JAWQEG010000030.1, forward strand.
TAGACCTCTGTACATTAACTGGTCATTGGATGATCCTACACTTGTGTGGTGACCAAAGCTGGCTACAGTAGGTCATTATGTACTGTACAAGGACCCTCTGCAAGGACCTGGTGTACCCCATATTAGACTGTTGTTGCCAGCTGTGAGGTCATCCAGCGACCAGTAGAGTTGCACAATACAAACATATTCTGACCATTGGCTGATGTCTTGGTTGATTCAGACCATTGTCTTGGCTGATTAGATCCCTTGCCTTGATTGATTGCATGAATTTTCTATGCTGATTTTGGTTTTTGTATTGGCTGATTCGGACCCATATGAACCACAAGAAAGTTTTTTTTTTTTACATAGATGACCTGTAATCCATTAGTTGCCTGAATTTTAAGGCATGGCAAATGTAAATAGGCCAGTAAAATAAAGGGTATTTATTGAAAGAATTACCGTTTTGCAGCAGTGTTGCCAGATCTGGCTGGGTCCAAGTATTTTACCACTGTCATTTATTGTACTTTATCACGATTATTTCCTGGTAGTTTGCCCAGGTTAGGTCCCGGTAGTCTGATGCGGTCTAGGTAAGGTCAGGCTAATTTCAAAATGCCCCATTTGAATATGCCCTATCTTGAAAATGGGGCATTTGCGGAGGAAATGCCATAGAAGAAAATAGACTTAGAATGGTCTAAATAAGTGGGTAATGAAGGTAAAAAAAACGTACGCAATAACGCTAATTCTTTCAATATTTACCAAATAAAGACATACCAAAGTAGACAGGTGAAGAAGCTACAAGGGTACCTCATGAGACTGTGGGAAGACTTTGCCAAGTAACAGACGGAAACTCGGTCAACAACACAGCAGTCGTCAGCAGCCAGTGTTGCAAGGTGCAGAAAAATGTCTATTTTAGTCCACACAGGGAAATTATATAGAGATTGTTCAAGAGTAAACAGGAAAACTTCTACCAGACAAAATACCAAAAAGACCGTAAATGTTCAAGAGTAAAACAAGGAATTATTGAGGTAAATAGGGAAATTCTGATGTTGAAGTTGGGGAAATTTTGTCCAGCACAGAAGCAGACCTGGCAACACTGCATGAAACCAACGTGTGTGTGTTCAGTGCAGGTGGGATCCACAGAGCTAAAAACATAGAGCTCGCCACCTCCCCCCCCCCCCCCCCCCGGGCGTGTCACCACCGGAAGTGGGTTGGCGGCCATGATACCTGCCCTTCCCCTCAACCCGCCAGCCTGTTAGATTATGCCAGGGTAAGATATTATTTCATTTATTCGGTCTTTTATTGATGATATGGTATATTAACTACATTATAGTGACTCACAATATATGAATAAGTATTTCTTTAACCGATATATCAGTGAATGGCTGATTAAATATAAATACATTTCGGTTAATAGGTGAAAGTAGTTAGATAAACAAAACTATCGTTGGCTCTCATCCACAGTCACCCTCTAATAATATATATATACAACGTACTTAATCTCTATTATGATAAGTATTTTATGTTCACATTGTTCAGTATGTATGTATGTATGTATGTCACACTAGAGTAATATGTGTGTATGTATGCATATCACACTAGAATATGTGTGTATGTATGTATGTCACACTAGAGTAATATGTATCTATGTATGTCACACAAGAGTAATATGTATGTATGTATGTATGTATTTCACACTAGAGTAATATGTATGTATGTATGTATGTTACACTAGAATAATTAATATGTATGTATATATGTCATACTAGAATAATATGTATGTATGTCACACTAGAGTAATATGTATGTTTGTCACACTAGAATAATATGTATGTATGTATGTCACACTAGAGTAATATGTATGTATGAATGTACAGCCATGGTCAAAAATAATCATCCATATATATAGGAGTAACTCACGTAAGATTTTGACAGCTTCCCTCTATTCCTTAGCTGATAAACATTCCAATAAATAGGTATAGTGCCATCGTTTAATTTAATACAAACAGCTACACACTACTTAAAACAATAAAATAGTATGTGAACATGAAAACATTACACAGTAAATTGTTAAAGTTACCTATATGTGGATGATTATTATTGACCACGACTGTATGTATGTATGTCACACTAGAATAATATATATGTATGTCACACTAGAGTAATATGTATGTATGTATGAATGTCACACTAGAGTAATATGTATGTATGTATGTAAGGTAAGTGGAGGGAGAGGGAGACAGATTACAGTTATATATATTTGTCTTGTTTAATAAACCAGTTTAAGTTTAATTTCTTTGCATAATTTTCCGTATGGACATTATCTCAGCCTTGTTAATTGATTTAACAAAACCTTTATAATTAGATAACAAGATACAATGCATTACAAATCAGGGAAATGTCAATAACTCTGGATAGAAACATACTATACAAGTACGTACGGGAGTTCAATGGGCAAGTATCTATACAATAGAGCGCTCGCCTGTTGTGACACTCCTCCCCTATCTAATAACACAGGGTTAAGCGCTCTATGTTTTTAGCTCTGTGGTGGGATCATAATCTTCTTATTTTTATCTGCATTTTAAAGGTAAATATATAATGATTGGGGTGTTTTACCAAGTGCCAGTAACGAAATAATAACCTGGGACTTAGGCTAAGTTATATATTCACAGAGAGAGAGAGAGAGAGAGACTGTTGCACATAATACTAATAACGTAAATTTACAGAAGTACTTCATTCACTATATTGTATATTTTAGTATCATTACCCACTATTTTGAACCATTCTAAGACACTTTTCATGGTAAATATTGAAAGAATTACCGTTATTGCATACGGTTTTTCTACCTTCATTACCCATTTATTTATACCATTCTAAGACTATTTTCTACCTTCATTACCCATTTACTTAGACCATTCTAAAACTATTTTCGGAAAATCTGTATATGAGGTCCACGCGGCAAATATTTACAATTTATGTATATTTAAGTAGGGGACAATGTAGTGTGTTCGTGTGTAATGAATATAATAGGCAATTGCACTTAACTTTCGGCAGAATAGGCTTTCGAAAAATCGCGACCGCTTTTGAGACTAAAATTCCAGCGTAGCGCTTCAGAGACGAAGTCAAGCGTAGGAGTAAGTCTACGGTCTTAATACCCTAAGTTCAGACTCCAGCGTTCACGGTGTCTTTCTCTCCCAGGCCCTTCTTTAAAATAAGCCACTGAACACTGTACAAAGTAGTGCACATCATGATGGGATGCTCATGTGCTACTTCAAGTTGCCATCTCGTAAATCATGTATTTTTTAAAATCAAATGACGCTTTCAATATTCTTTTAATTCCATCACCATTTATATATAGATAATTTCATTATTTACTCACTTAATTTCATACATTATTTTCTCATCTCATATTATTATAATCATTATTATTAATGCTATCTATCAACCTTCTGTATTCATCTGCTATTTTCCATCATCCCATTTTCCCTGCTACACCTACGTGTCAGTAGTAAGTGACAAGCTGACACTACCAACATGGCTTCCAGCGGGTATGGCTTTTTTTTCACGTATTTTGCTAAGCCACAAGAACTTTTTAATTTATGTGTGGATCATAGGCTAATTTTGAAACATAAAATAAGTGAGCAGTGTGGACAGGAGGCTACTATGGATTATAATAACAAATTACGCAATATAACAAATATGTCAGCCGGAATACAAAATCACGGCCCAGGTTTCTTCGAAAATTTAATCATCTGCACAATTTTCCTGCAAGTCTGGTAGGAGTTAAAACCTTTTTGTAATATATTTTATTAACAAATAGCAATAATAATTATGTACAACAATTGTAATGGCCAGTCCGGTAGTCTGCTAAGGATAATAAAGGGGGGCAGTTAGGTCACGTGAGGTTATGTCCCGGTAGTCTGCCCTGGTTATGTCCCAGTAGTCTGCCCTGGTAGTGTGTCCCAGTCCAGATTAGGTTAGGTTAGGTCAAGTGAGGTCTGACTAGTTTCTACTGTATATTGTGCCGTGGTCTGCCCCGGTTATGTCCCGGTAGTCTGCCCTGGTTATGTCCTGGTAATCTGCCCCGGTTAGGTCTCGGTAGTCTGCCCTGGTTATGTCCCGGTAGTCTGCCCCGGTTAGGCCCCGGTAGTCTGCCGTGGTTAGGTCCCGGTAGTGTGCCCCGGTTAGGTTCCGGTAGTCTGCTCAGGTTAGGTTAGGTTAGGTTTAGTTAATTATCTAAACGTGCCTTGGATTTCCAAAATCTTGACATTTACCCCTCAGGAAAATTGCAAAACCCGAGCCAAGTTTTGGCAAAACTTGGCTCGGGTTTTCAATTTTTCGACATTTATGCAGGTCAAGAAACCAGTATCAAGGCAAAAGAAGCTCATTTACGTGTTTTCCCCCACCCAAAACCCCCGATTCCCAGTGCTCTCCCCCAAGATTGAAGGGGTTAGGGAATATTTATAAACCAAGTGGTGTCCGATCAATATTATGGTCACTAATGAATAGAACAAGTAAAAATATGCAGGAAAAAAAAAAAAAAAAAAAACATGTGGACCTCATACAGAATTACCCTATTTTCATCTATGGCATTTCCTCCACAAATGTCCCATTTCCAAGAATATTCAAATGGGGCATTTTGAAATTAGCCTGACCTTACCTAACCTAACCTTGACCACAGCTGACTACCGGGACCTAACCTGGGCAAACTACCGGGACCTAACCTGGGCAAACTACTGGGACCTAACCTGGGCAGACTATCAGGACCTAACCTGGGCTAACTACTGGGAAATAACTGTGGAAAAGTACAGGAAATGACCGGGGCAAAATACTGGGACCTAGCCAGATCTGGCAACACTGCTACAAAACGGTAATTCTTTCAATAAATACCGACACTTTTAATTTATGGTGTTTCTCTCGGAGGATTAGTCTGACCTAACCTAACCTAGACCACAGCAGACTACCAGGACCTAACCTGGGCAGAGTACTGGGACCTAACCTGGGCAAACTACCGGGATATTACCGGTGTAAACTATCATAAAGTGACCTGGGCAAATTCCCGGGACCTAGCCGGAAGTGGCAACACTGCAAGGCCCTAGCCAAAAGCGGAGTACTTCTATAATAATACCACAATTTATAATATATGAGTTTAATATTATTTATTTATACGTATAATTATTATGTTTTCAGTAATGGAGCCAATGATAGATGATGTGTTTGTAACTTCCCTGAATTCTGGGACGGACTGTGTTCAGGTATGTAAAGGTAAAATGAGACTAAAAGGCAATCTTGGTGGTACAGTTACACACATGAATGGAATGGGTGGTACAGCCCAGGTGAAAGATACTTGTCCCATTTGAGTAACCAGTGTCTATTATCAGGTACTTGCTTTTTATTACCATCCTCAATACTGACTTCTGCCCCTGATGTCTCCTATTTGGCACTAAGGAACCTGATATTGGGAGAAATTGATCATCTTTCACTTGGACTGTACTGTACCACCCATTCATGTGTCCAACTGTACATATGATGGCATGGTACTGGTATGACTGCTGTATGTATTGTATTACTAAGGAGCCATTATATTGGTACCACACCATTGTATACACCATCAATGTCCATGCATACGGCCTTTAGTTCATTTGTTTTCACTGTTTCCTTCCCATTTATCCGACCGAGACCGAGTTTATATATATATATACACAGTTAGTTTAAGCAAATAAACTCAACAACAACAGTACAATACACACATTCATTACCATACTGTATTTCCCTACCATTTCCCTTCCACTTACCATACCATTTATCTACCACTGTACTTCCTACCACCTACCATACCATCTACCACTGTACTTCCCTACCATTAGACTACCATATATTTACTATTACTATATTAACCTTTTCAACAGGTGTATGATATAGCGACGGGGGCCCAACTCAAAAGTTACCGAGGCTATCCTGCAGCACCATCCACACTGGCACTTGTTGGTAGGTTAGGTTGGGGTAGGGTAGGGTAGGTCAGGTTAGGCTATAATTATGTTGGTTTGGTTAGTAGTGGGACTTGTACACATACACACATACATGTACACTTCACACACACACATGTACACTTCTCCACACACACACACACACACACAGACATGTACACACACGCACACACTATTTAGTTGGGTGTGATTTGTTACATTGGGGCCATCATACCTGGCAGTGTATTGGTAAGTACAGCTTGACACATACATTTTATATCTATCTAGCTTTTGTCATGCATGAATGAGGCTCATGAAAAAATTATTGCATGTCTCCCACTGCCTGGCCACTCATCTTTCCACCACCTACTACTACCATTTCCCAGGATATGTGTGTGAGAGAGAGAGAGTGTGTGCATATACTTCTGTATGTGTGCGTGTGGATATATATATATATATATATATATATATATATATATATATATATATATATATATATATATATATATATATATATATATATATATATATATATATATATATATATATATATATATATATATATATATATATATTGATATATATATATATATATAGTAGGCTGTCTATATAAGATAATTAAATTTAACCCATACAGGCTCAGTATAGCAATATTATTATTATTATTATTATTATTATTATTATTTTTTTTTTTTTTTTTTTTTTTTTTATATGTATACCAGGTCTTCATGTATATAATACAATATGCCCTTGATATAAAATTATTAAATTCATCACTTGTATCCTTTTAATATAGGCTTAGTAAATCACTTGTTATTATTACCGGTATTATTATTATTATTGTTATTATCATTATTATTATCATTATTATTATCTTTATTATCATTATTTTTATCATTATTATTATCATTATTATTATCTTCATTATCTTTATTATTATTATTATTATTATCTTATTATTATTATTATCATCATCATTATTATTATCTTTATTATTATTATCATCATCTTTATTATTGTTATTATCATCATCTTTATTATTATTATTATTATGTTTATTATTATCATTATATTATCAACAGGTACATCATGCCAGCTGGTGTGTGGTCAGAGAAACAAATCGTTGCTTCAGGCGTGGAACATCAACCGTCACGACAACCTTCAAATGAGACTTATTATACCTGGTAAAGTGAACGCCCTGGCAGTCAGTCCTAGAGCTCCTTATTACTGTGTTGTGGGTGAGTATAATTATATAGGTGTTTGGTGGTGGGTGTATATATAGGTGTGTTGTGGTGGGTGTGTGTATAGGTGTGTTGTGGTGGGTGTGTGTATAGGTGTGTTTTGGTGGGTGTGTATAGCTGTGTTGTGTGTGAGTATAGCTGCTTATTACTGTGTTGTGGGTGAGTATCCCATAATTGATTACTTGGATTAAATATATATCAACTGTATTACATTATTTCAACCATTGGTGAGAATATACTCTATAATGTCTATAAGTTAATGAATGCATTAATTATTTAAGGGTAGATTCTCTTATTGGTAAATTGGATGGCTACTGCTGATTCCTCCAAACTATATATGTTAGGAAACAGACAAATGCCTTCAATGGTATTAATAAGAGATGTGTTTGATGGTATTGTTTGGAGGAATCACACACCTTCCAATTTACCAACAAAACAATCTCCCTTTCAGTGGTTATTTACCTTTAATTAAGGGGATAGTACACTTTTGAAATACTATACTAGACTTCCTAAAGGGGGTGCGGGAGTAGGGGACAGGCTTGGGGGAGGTTTGGGGGGTGCGGGAATAGGGGGACAGGCTTGGGGTGGATAGAAAGTCTGTCCCTTATTCCCGCACCTCCCTAACCCCACCCCCCCAAGCCTGTCCCCCTACCCCTGCACCCTCCAAAACCTCCACAAGCCTGTCCCCTACTCCCGCACCCCCCTAAACCCCCCCCAGCCTGTCCCCCTATTCCTGCACCCCCTTAATTCCTTCAAAGTACATAAGGAAACAGGACCAAATGAACAAAAATAATGGTGTTCCGTTGCTTTGAATAGTTTGGATGAATCAGTTACTCCAGATTTACCAACACTGTACTAACCCCTTAAAAGAGTATACTGTAGTACCTTCAAACCTAACCTAACTAATAATTATAACTTATGTACCTAACCAAACTAATGATTATAACTTGTGTACCTAACCAAACTAATGATTATAACTTGTGTACCTAACCAAACTAATAATTATAACTTGTGTACCTAACCAAACTAATAATTATAACTTGTGTACCTAACCAAACTAATAATTATAACTTGTGTACCTAACCAAACTAATAATTATAACTTGTGTACCTAACCAAACTAATAATTATAACTTGTGTACCTAACCAAACTAATAATTATAACTTGTGTACCTAACCAAACTAATAATTATAACTTGTGTACCTAATCAAACTAATAATTATAACTTGTGTACCTAACCAAACTAATAATTATAACTTGTGTACCTAACCAAACAAATAATTATAACTTATGTACCTAACCAAACTAATAATTATAACTTATGTACCTAACCAAACTAATAATTATAACTTGTGTACCTAACCAAACTAATAATTATAACTTGTGTACCTAAGCTAACCTAATCAAACTAATAATTATAACTTACCGGTATATACAGTCACGGTTAATCCACATACGGGTATCTCAAACAATTTACTGTCTAATGTTTTCACGTTCACATAATATGATATTATTATTTTAAGTAGTGCGTAGTTGTTTGTATTAAATTAAAAGATGGTAGTTAACCTATTTATTGGAAAGTTTATCATCTAAGGAACAGAGGGAAGCTGTCAAACTCTTACGTGAGTTACCCCTATATGGATGATTATATTTGACCGCAACTGTACCTAACCTAACCAAACAAATAATTATAAGTTATGTAGCTAACCAAACCTTCCTTACAGCCATCAGTGAGAAGATCTATGTGTACAAGATGTCCTGTGGTGGTGTGAGTGGTGTTGGTGACCGTGTTACCTAACCAAACCGTCCTTACAGCCATCAGTGAGAAGATCTATGTATACAAGATGTCCTGTGGTGTTGGTGACTGTGTTAACTAACCAAACCTTCCTATTACAGCCATCAGTGAGAAGATCTATGTGTACAAGATGTCCTGTGGTGGTGTGAGTGGTGTTGGTGACCGACATTACCAGTCCGTCACACACCTCACCTTCACACCGTGTGGTAACTACTTTGCATCTGGTGGTGCTGACGGGTTTGTGTATGTGTGGAGCCTGGCAGCTTTCAATGACGCATTACACAAGACACACCCACCACACATATCACCACACTACACACTCGGACAACACTCTGATAAGGTTAGTGTGTTTGTTAAGGGGGTGAGGGAATAGGGGGATATTATTAATCTTGGTATAGATGAGAGATGTGTCTTTAACCAGTGTGTTATGTTTGCTAACCTAATCTAACCTAGCCTAATTCCTAACCATACCAAACCCAACCTAATCTTACTCAACCTAACCCAAGGCAACCCAACCTAACCTAATGTAACCTAACTCAACCCAACCCAAACCTAACTTAATCCATCCTATTCTACCTTTACCTATCCAAACCTAACCTAACCTGACATACCCCAATGTATCCTTCCCACTCTTCTCATAGCCGTTATATACCTGTTGTTATTGCCTGTTAAGTGGGTGCGGGAGTAGGGGACAGGCTTGGGGGGGGGGGGGAATAGGGGGACAGGCCTGGGGTTGGTAGAAAGCCTGTCCCCTATTTCCACACACCCCTAACTCCCCCCCCCCTACTCCTGCACCCCCCAAAACCCCCCCAAGCCTGTCCCCTACTCCCGCACCCCCCTAAATCCTCCCAAGCCTGTCCCCCTATTGCCGCACCCCCTTAAGTGATGTGGGTAATACTTTAAGGGTTTTGGCACCTATTTTTGATCCAAGCCACTCCCTTTCAGTTCTTCAACTGTTCCTCTTTTCTTTCTATTTCCTTCCTGCATGATGTCTCACCTCTCTATCACCTTCTTCTAGCGCTATATGACCTTGCTGTTGCAGCACCTAATATCAATGAATCGTATCCATTAATGTATCAATCTTTGTACAGGTAACAGGTATAACGATAACCAGCGGTGGAATGAAAGGTACATTGGTGTCGTGTTCACTGGACCACACAGCTCGGGTATATGACTTGGCTACAGGAAGACAAGTATACAGCCTTATTACACCATCACCCCTTACTGCTGTCACCACCAACACATTGGGGTCACAAGTGTTGTTAGGGAGTAGTAGTGGACGTATCAATGTGGTCAACTTACTACCACCACCAACACCAGGAGATATATTGGTTAGTTATTAAAACCTTATTTATGCAAGAACATCTGTGTTGTTGACAATGGCATGGTACTGGTACGATGACTCCATAGACAAATAACAAAGACATAGTACTGGTACCACATCATCGTTAAAACCATCAATGTTCTTGCATACGGGGTGTATGCAAGAACATTGATGGTTTTAACGATGATGTGGTACCAGTACTATGTCTTTGTTATTTGTCTATGGAGTCATCGTACCAGTACCATGCCATTGTCAACAACACAGATGTTCTTGCATAAATAAGGTTTTAATAACTAACCAATATATCTCCTGGTGTTGGTGGTGGTAGTAAGTTGACCACATTGATACGTCCACTACTACTCCCTAACAACACTTGTGACCCCAATGTGTTGGTTCAACATGAATGAATAAATGTTTTGTATGTAGTTTGTTTTATGCTGTTAAATATTGATGTGAATGTATATGTAGAGATGTAGAATATAGTAAATCCTTGATATATATTATAGTATAACCTGGATATAACATAAATAAATCCACCATTTACTTCCTTTTACACTTATTGAAGACCACCAATATACAGTCTGTGTTTTCCCAGCCTTGTGTTATTAAATACATTGCCATACACACTAACAGTTAGTGATAAAAGAATACAACACTTTGATAAACTCGTATTTACTGTGATTATTTTACTATATTTATTTTGTAGGTTGGTGATGCAGGTTCAAGTTGCCATGAGAAAGCTGTGACACACATAGCAGTGACAGCATCAGGTAACAGAGTGGTGACAGGGAGTGATGATGGTGAAGTGAAGGTATGGACTGTTACCAGTACTAGTTTGGGCACCAATGACACCATCACTACACCACACCTGGCCATCCAACGCACCATACACACAGCACGTGGCACCATTACCAATCTCTGTGTTTTGCGTATGGAGAGAGAGGTGTGTGTAAAGTGTGTTTATTATTGTTTGTTTGAGAGGTGTGTGTAAAGTGTGTTTGTTATTGTTTGTTTGAGAGGTGTGTGTAAAGAGTGTTTATTATTGTTTGTTTGAGAGGTGTGTGTAAAGTGTTTATTATTGTTTGTTTGAGAGGTGTGTGTAAAGTGTGTTGTTATTGCTTGTTGGAGAGAGAGAGTTTATGACTGATATATAGAGTAAGTGTAAATACCCCATCATTCACATCTCTGTATCATTATTCACTGCACCATTATTTATTTCTGTATTAGACACATAGAGAGAAAGTTTTGTGGATACATGTCTTTTTGGTTCATATATACATGCTGTTGTGGCACTTAATATCAATCAATCAATCAGTCAGTCATCCATCAATATGATTTTAAGGGGGTGCGGGAGTAGGGGACAGGCTTGGGGGGGATTTGGGGGGTGCAGGAATAGGGGAACAAGCTTGGGGTGGGTAGAAAGCCTGTCCCCTATTTCTGCACCTCCCTAACCCCCCTAAGCCTGTCTCCCTACTCCCGCACCCCCCTAAACCTGTCCCCCTATACCCGCACCATCTTAACTCTCCTTTCATTCATCAATATACCTCTTTCTTTACCATCAACCTTCCCTATATCTAACCCAATCATCCGTTGTTCATACAGGTTGTGGATGACGTGGACCTTGACATCCGTGAGATCATCCGTCCACTGAGCCAAGACTACACCAGCAGTCCAATCAATGCATCCGTCACTGTCCATACCAAACCAAGGACATCATCCGCCCTTAACATCACACCACAATATACAAGGTGGGTACAGTAATTATTATGTATTATAAGTATAGCCACAATTAAATATCCACCAACACTTTCCTTCCATGGTAGTAAATATCTTGGTAATAATGAACAACACGTGTATTATTTTGCAGCACTTCATAATAATAATAACAATAATTTGAGGGGGTTGAGTTGACATAAGGCGTTGTATTATTATTATTATTATATTTTGCAGCACTTCATAATAATAATAATAATGTGCCGGAAGAAGTGAGAGAGAGATGGAAAAGAGAATATAATGTGTGTAAGAGACAAGTGAAAAGGATGGTGAGTGAGAGTAAAAGGAGAGTGGATGAGGAGTTTGGTATGAAGCTGAGTGAAAAGTTTAAAGAGAACAAGAAATTATTCTGGAAGGAGGTTAAAAGAGAAAGAGGAGAAGGAAAGTCTGGTAGTGTGAGAATGAAGAGAGAGGATGGAGTTACTGTGAGTAGAAGTGAGGAAGTGAAAGAAGTGTGGAAGAGGCATTTTGATCGGTTGATGAATGGGGGGACGGGAGGGGAGGCGGTGGTGACATGCTTGAGGATGGAGGCAGGTGGTAGATGACAGGATGTACAGGGAGAATTAGGAAGGGAAGAGGTTAGGAAAGCAATAGGAAAGTTGAAGATGGGAAATGCACTAGGGGTGGATGGGATAACTGCTGAAATGTTAAAGTGTTGGGGGGAGGTAGTGGTGGAGTGGATGTTGCTTATATGTACATTGGCCTAGAGGCAGGAGAGGTACCATAGGATTGGAGGAGAGCCATAATTGTACCTCTGTATAAGGGGAAGGGGAGTAAGGATGAGTGTGGTAGCTATAGGGGAATAAGCCTTCTTAGTGTACCGGGGAAGGTGTATGGGAAGGTTCTTACTGAAAGACTGATTGAAGTAACAGGGAATGAAGTTAGTGAGGAGCAGGGAGGGTTCAGAAAGGGTAGAGGATGTGTGGACCAAATATTTGCATTAAAATCAATAGTGGAGAAATATATTGGGAAGGGTAGAAAGTTGTATGCTGCCTTCATGGACTTGGAGAAGGCATATGATAGGGTTGATAGGAAAGCTATGTCAGAGGTGTTGAGAATTTATGGTGTTGGGGGGGGGGGGTCTTTGCTGAAAGACATTGAGGCTTTTTATGCAGATGCAAAAGCATGTGTACGGGTAGAGGGTGATCTAAGTGAGAGTTTTAATATTAGTGTAGGGCTGAGACAGGGGTGTGTTATGTCACCATGGTTGTTCAATATATATATGGATGGTTGTATGAGAGAGGTGAAAGCCAAAGTGAATGGTCTGGGGGTGAAGTTGAGGCTGAATGAAGCAAACTGGTCCCTGGTGGCAAGATTGTTTGCAGATGACACTGTGCTGATGGCTGAGAATGAAAGGAATTTACAGAGAGTGGTGGACGAATTTCAGTCTGTGTGTAAACGAAGGAAACTGAAGGTGAATGTGGGTAAAAGTAAAGTGATGGTATTTGAAAGAGCAGAAACTGAAGAGATTGACTTTGCTACACCTTACAGAGTGGCTGTACCAACTGGGACGAAGTGTCAGATAACCCTGAGGGGTGAGAGGATGGAGGAAGTGAAGGAGTTTAAGTACCTGGGTACAGTTCTGTGTAAACATGGAAGTATGGAAGGAGAAATTAGGGAGAGAGCAGTGAAAGGTAGACAGGTCATAGGATCACTGGGGAGGATTATGAAGGGTAGAAGTGTGAGTATGGAAGTGAAAAGGGGACTACGAAATAGTATAATCCTGCCAACACAGACATATGTGTCGGAGACATGGACATGGAGTAGGGCGCATCAGTCTAGAATAGGTGCTGTGGAAATGAGTTACTTGAGAGGAGCATGTGGACTTACTAGATGGGATGGAGAAAGTAATGAGAGTGTATATGAGAGATGTGGTATGAGTGAGAAGGCAATTGGTATTGAGTGTGGAGTGGTTGAGAGAGTGAAACGTGATACATTGAGATGGTTTGGACATGTGGAGAGAATGCAAGGTGAGGAATTTGTAAAGAAGGTGTATGGAAGTGAAGTTGTGGGACCTGGTGTGAGAGGCAGACCTCCGGTCAGATGGCATAACAGAGTGGAAGAGTATGTAAAGGAGAGAAACATGAGGGGCAGAGTAGGGCTTGAACAAGTAAGGAGGGAGTGTTGGAACAGGGAGAACTGGAGACACTTCTGCCGTGGCCACCCCGTTGGGGGGAGTTCCCGGAGGGAACGAGGCGTCGGAGCTATAGATAGATTGTTGGATGATTATATTTTGATATGATACTGATTTATTTGTTGCACGATGGAAGGAAAGTGTTGGTGGATATTTGATTGTGACTGTACAGTAGGTCCTTGATACAAGATCATTAAATATATCACTTGTATCCTTATGAGGGGGTGAGCGAATAGGGGGACAGGCTTGGAGGGAGTTTAGGGGGGTGCGGGAGTAGGGGGACAGGCTTGGGGGGGGGGGGGGTTTAGGGAATAGGGGACAGGCTCTCTACCCACCCCAAGCCTGTCCCCCTATTCCCCCCCCCCCCAAGCCTGTCCCCTACTCCCGCACCCCCTTAACACTGGCTCAGTAAATATCTTTATCGAGGAATTACAGTGTCCTTCCTCTCACTACATACACACACACATGACGGAAAAACATACATGGGATTGACATATATATACACATACTGTTTTTATGTGTATATAAATTACAGTATTCACAGCCTCACTCTTTGACATGTACATAGTTTGTACAGTAATGCATTTTTTTGTACTAACATTGTTAAGGGTGTGTATTGTACTATTAGTTTGTAAATGAATGTGTGTACAGTAAACAAACCCTCTTTGTACATTATATACCCATAAACACACATACACCTATCTCTGTCTCTCTCTCTCTCTCTCAATGTATGTTATTGTGGTCCTGTTGTTGTTTTCCTGGCATATATACTTTGAAGGAATCAAGGCACTCAAATGTACAGTTGGCCACAGGAATTCTTATACATGCTATATATATTATGTAAAGATAGGTCATTCATTATTGTATAAATACTGCAATTATTGGTCAACCAAGTGACTCATTGATTACAAAAACAACAACAAACCTAATAATAATAATAATAATAATGTTGTATTGCAGTTACATAGTCTTATATTACAAAACAACAAACCAAATAATAATATTGTATTGCAGTTATATTGTCTGACATTTTCTATATGTTGTAAACCTTGAAGACAATAGTGTGTGTACCAATTCTTGTGGTCAATTGTACCTTTAAAAGTGTATTGTTACCCCTTTAAAAAAATATTAGGTCTTTTAAAGGAAGTAAAATGTTAATATCAATAAATTTACATTTTTTTCAGTGTGGGTGGAGTCGGGAAACACAACACCAAAGGCGTGAGAAACAGCAACAAAGATTTGCTGAGCCAAATCTGCCAACTCCAGACTGCCAACTCACAGCTGTACAAGTTTGCCATTAAACACATTCTTAAAGATGATGTAAATGATTGAGTGAGTGTGTAAGTTGTTGTCTTATGCAGAAAATAAATAAATGACCTAAATACTGATACAGTATATTATTATCTCTATGCACTGAGTGACTGTGTGAAGGGGTGAGAAAAAATTCATACAGAAGAAGAGGAGGGTGTCACTCACGTTGTGACAAGTGTTGCAGAAAAGAAAAATGTAATATTTGGTAAATTTACATTTGATGGTGCCTCGACAGCCGTAAGGCCGTGCGTTATTACACTATGTGGCTCCGCCGCTGTGGCCTCGCCGTAGTGTCGGAGCCACAAATCCTGTACCATGTCACCCTGTTAAACACAATTTGTATTAATATAGGTACATGACAAATTATTATATATAAGAGTAAGGAAGAAAAGGATACAAAAGATTTTCTTGGCTTGTCTTGAACGCTGTGAATAAATAAATCCACGTCAAGTATGGTAATCAGTAATTTTAAAGGAGTAGTACCAGAGGGGCTCCGGTGTGGCGTGGTCAGACAGTGTGACCACGTACTGTACATTAAACTGTGTGTGTTTTACCATGATATGCGGCCGGGTGTGACACCTCTCATTTGTTTGTATGTGTTAGTGCCATTCTGCGGTGGTGCCGCATAATGTGACAACAGCCTAAGAATGAAGGCGGCAGCATGGCAATATGTAATTGATGCTGTCATTGCTGTTAGTAGAGTGCAGTGTGACGTCTCTGACGTGAACTTAAAGTTCAAGCACTTCAAATCAGTAAGTCCACATGCTCCTTTCAAGTAACTCATTTCCACAGCACCTATTCTAGACTGATGAGCCTCACTTTGCGCAGTGGAAATATCGTAACCAATGGGGTTCAGAGGTGCGGCCATTGCGTACTGGTTACTGTCTAACATTGAGAAGTTTTAAAAGCACCTCGGTGACCTACCCTTCCTCAAGAAGGGTAGGTAAGTCTCACCCCACCTCCACGTGGTAACCTCGGGGGACACCTCCCTATTTTTAGTTTATTTTATTTTAAAAGGCTGGTGAAAAAGGCTGGTAAAAGGCTGGTGAAAAAGGTGAAGCCAAAGGGGGAGGTGGTGAGGGGGCACATTAGGTTCCCTCGCATATAGGTTTTAAATTTTTGTAATGTATATATTTTAATGACATATATTTTTTTTAAGTGTTAATGTGTAATTCTCTTTTTCTTTTTTATTATTGTGGTGATTTTTAGAAACTTGACAATGTTGATGGGCCGTGTCCCTCCGGGAATGAGCGCTGCGTTGGCCTTGCCAGCCACCAGCTGCCCCCCAATAGGGGGACGAATGGCTGCGGCTAGTGGCGGGTAGGGGTCTCCAGTCTGCCCTGTGAGTGGCTGGAAAGGGGAAGAATGCTTGAGGGTGGTTGGGATCAATGTGAATGGAATGGTGAATGAGGTGAAAAGGAGAGAGATAGTGGAGTGTGCTAGGAGGAGTAGAATAGATGTGTGTGGCATAACTGAAACACATATGAAAGGATGGGGGGTGGAAGAGTGTGTTGTGGGAAGGAATGGAAGGAGGTGTGGTATGGACTGGTATGGATGAAAAGAGTTAAGGGAGAGGAAAAGAAGGTTGTGCATTGTTGGTGTCTGGGATGGTGTGGCAAGGAATGGATGGGCATGGAAGGAAGGGAACAAGGATAGTATGTATGGATGACTGGCAAGATTGGTATTGTAAAGTATGCATGGGTCTGCGTGTATGCTCCAGTGAACGTGCAGACCAAAGTGGGAAAGGCGAAAATGAAAGAGTTCTGGGATGAAGTGAATGAATGTCTAAGAAGGTTTGAGAGTGGGAGGAGGATAGTGTTGATAGGAAATATGAATGGGAAGGTAGGGAATGAGAGAAGAGGAAATGTAGTTGGCAAGTGTGGTGTGAATGGAATAAATGAGAATGGTGAGTGCTGGGTGGATGTGTGTGCCGAGGCGGGGTTGTTCCTTGCCAACACTTGCTTCGAGCACAGACTGATCCACAGGTACACATGGAAGAGAGAGGGGAGAGCAGATGAGTTTGATTGATTACATAGCTGTGGATGAAAGGTTAAGGAAAGATGTGATGGATGCTAGAGTGGTGAGAGGAATGTTTCAGTGCTCTGACCACTATGCGGTTATGGCAAGGATTAGGGTCAGGGTAAAATGGGAGTATGGTAGGAGGGATGAAGGGGGGAACAAGAGGGAGGTGGCAAGTGGAAGATTGAATGACAATGAGTATAGAGAGGAATATAAGAGGAGGGTGGGTGAGGTGCTGGAGGATACAAGGCTGAGTATAGGGGAGAGAGTGAGAGTGAATGATGAGTATGAAATGTTCAAGATAATAGTAATGAGGACAGCAGCAGAGGTAGTGGGATACAAGACACAGAAGAGGGGCAAGAAAGGGAGTGCTTGGTGGTCAGAAGAAGTGAAAGATGCAATAGAGAAGAAAAAGAAGGCATATAGGAGAACATTACAGAGGAAGTGAAAGGGAGGTGGGAGAGAGAATATAATATATGTAAGAGGCAAGTGAAGAGGATGGTGAGTGAGAGTAAAAGGAGAGTGGATGAGGAGTTTGGTAGGAAACTGAGTGAAAAGTTTAAAGAGACCAAGAAATTATTCTGGAAGGATGTGATGAGAGAATGAGAAGGAAAGTCTGGTAGCGCGAGAATGAAGAGAGAGGATGGAGTTACTGTGAGTGGAAGTGAGGATGTGGAAGAGGCATTTTGATGGTCTGATGAATGGGGGGAGGGATGGGAGGCGGTGGTGACATGCATGGGGATGGAGGCAGGTGGTAGACGACAGGACGTACAGGGAGAATTTGGAAGGGAAGAGGTTAGGAAAGCAATAGGAAAGTTGAAGATGGGAAAGGCACCGGGGGTGGATGGGATAACTGCTGAAATGTTAAAGTGTGGGGGGGGAGGTAGTGGTGGAGTGGATGTTGTTTATATGCACATTGGCTTGGAGGCAGGGAGAGGTGCCAGAGGATTGGAGAAGAGCCATAATTGTACCTTTGTATAAGGGGAAGGGGAGTAAGGATGAGTGTGGTAGCTATAGGGGAATAAGCCTTCTTAGTGTACCGGGGAAGGTGTATGGGAAGGTTCTTACTGAGAGACTGATTGAAGTAACAGGGAATAAAGTTAGTGAGGAGCAGGGAGGGTTGAGAAAGGGTAGAGGATGTGTGGACCAAATATTTGCATTAAAATCAATAGTGAAGAAATATATTGGGAAGGGTAGGAAGTTGTATGCTGCCTTCATGGACTTGGAGAAGGCATATGATAGGGTTGATAGGAAAGCTATGTCAGAGGTGTTGAGAATTTATGTTGTTGGGGGGTCTTTGCTGAAAGGCATTGAGGCCTTTTATGCAGAGGCAACATCATGTGTGCGGGTAGAGGGTGATCTAAGTGAGAGCTTTAATATTAGTGTAGGGCTGAGACAGGGATGTGTTATGTCACCTTGGCTGTTTAATATATATATGGATGGTTGTATGAGAAAGATGAAAGCCAAAGTGAATGGCCTGGGGGTGAAGTTGAGGCTGAATGAAGCAAATTGGTCCTTGGTGGCAAGTTTATTTGCGGATGACACTGTGTTGATGGCTGAGAGTGGAAGGGAGTTACAGAGAGTGGTGGATGAGTTTCAGTCCATGTGTAAGCGAAGAAAAGTGAAGGTGAATGTTGGTAAGAGTAAGGTGATGGTATTTGAGAGGATCAAAATAGAAGTAATTGACTTTGCTACACCGTAGAGAGTAGCTGTACCAACTGGGACGGAATGTGAGATAACTTTAAGGGGGTGAGAGGATGGAGGAGGTGAGGGAATTCAAGTATCTGGGAACAATTCTGTGTAACATGGAAGTATGGAGGGCAGTGAGGGACAGGCAGGTCATAGGATCACTGGGGAGGATTATGAAGGGTAGAAGTGTGAGTATGGAAGTGAAAAAGGGATTGAGAAATAGTATAATCCTGCCAACACTGACATATGCGTCAGAGACATGGACATGGAGTAGGGCTCATCAGTCGAGAATAGGTGCTGTGGAAATGAGTTACTTAAGAGGAACATGTGGACTTACTAGATGCCTGTCCAGGATGCAACACAGAACCCCATTCTATTAAACACATTATTGGAGACTGCAACGCACGCAACCACACTCGCCAACAACACAACATACACTCTCTGAGGGCATTGTGGGAAAGCCCAGTTCAGGCAATGGCCTTCCTCAGGAGCTCGGGGCTGCTCGGCCAGACAGCTTGAGGAACTTCAACAACAACAACAACTAGGTGGGATCGAGAAAGTAATGAGTGTGTGTATGAGAGATGTGGTATGAGTGAGAAGGCAATTGGTATTGAATGTGGAGTGGTTGAGAGAGTGAAGCATAATACACTGAGGTGGTTTGGACATGTAGAGAGAATGCAAAGTATGGAGTTTGTAAAGAAGGTGTACGACATTGAAGTTGTGGGACCTGGTGTGAGAGGCAGACCACCGGTTAGGCCCCCTTCACACGACGCGACCAAAGTCGCGCGACCATATGCTTGTATTGGTTTAGATGGAGTCCTTCACACGGGGTCGCGCTGCCAAGTCTGGCCGCGCGACCAGATTTCTGGTTGCCAGGGAAGGCGACCAAGTGAGCGGCCAACCTGGTCGCGCGACCACATGTTTACATAGAAACAGATGGAGCTATTCAGACGAGACGCGACCATCAGCGCGACCAGACGAGTGTCATCATGGAGGAAGACTTTGATACTGAACATTTTATTGTGGAAGTTCAATGGAGGCCTGCTTTAACTAACCCAGGAAACAAGTCACATCAATGTTTACTAATAGGGAATGTGTTTTGTGACATAGTTTGGAGGATTCAGTAGCCTTCCAATTGACCCACAAGAATCTCTCCCACTAATTTGACCAGAGGACTGAGATTATCGTCGTTTGACCAGAGGACGGAGGAAGCCCATCAAAGTACAGTATGAAATTACAGAACGGAGGAAAAAATGTGCTCTAGAAATTTTCACTTCATTATTTTCCTCAAAGCCTCCTTCAACCAATGTCACTCACTATAGCTGGGAATTTAAATGTGTTATAATATGTTCATACAGTTCTTTCTTTTATTTCTTGTATTTATATCCTACGTGTTGGTTTTGGGTATTATATATGTTCTTATTACCTGTTTCTATCTTGCTTTCTTTTTGTTTATCTCACTTTTCTATTTACTATCTCCATCTATATATCACTTCCTGTGTGTCTTTATCTTTATTTCTGTTTATCTCTCTTTTTTGTTTACTATCTTCATCAATCTCTCTCTCTCTCTCTCTTTCTCTCTCTCTTGCTTGCGCAATTGTGAGTACATCACACAAACAATTGCCGCTTCTTCCACCTCCATGATGAGACCGTGAGTGCACTGAGTGGTAGGATTGGCGCCAAAATATCCTTGGCCGCGCGACCATGGTCGCGTCGAGAGGATGAAACGCGACCATGGTCGCGCAGCCAATAATCTTGTGGTCGCGTCGTGTGAAGGGGCCCTTAGATGGCAGAACAGAGTGGAAGAGTATGTGAGAGAGAGAGAGAAGCGTGAGGGGGGGAGGGGGGATGAAGAAAGTGAAAAGGGAGTGCTGGAACAGGGAAAACTGGAGACTTCTGCCGTGGCCACCCCCTTGGTGGGAGTTCCTGGAAGGAGTGAGGCGTCGGAGCTATAGATAGAAGAATCTGTCCTTAACCAATGGACCAAATCAATCCAAATATGAGTAAAGTACTGTTATATTACTGTACTTAAATAAATGAATTGGTCATATTCAATAACATTGGTGTTGCATATGATGGGGTGGTAATGGTAAGGTAACTCCACAGACAAACAACAGAGCCATTGTACCAGTACCACACCATCATCAATACCACCAATGTTCATAACAATTATCATCATCTCACCATTGAGTAATAACTGTAGTGATGTCAGCCAGTCAGTGATGAGGTACCAATGTGTGTGTGTCTTCATAACACCTTCACTACACAATCTGCAGTACAACCAAAGTAGATGTAATTGAATAATGTGTGTGTCTTCATAACACCTTCACTACAACCAAAGTAGATGTAAGTGTAATATATTCAATTTCATTCAACTCTTCAAAACAACTACACTACACAGCCTGCAATACACCAAAGTAGATTATTTAGTTAAAAGTGGTCAGCTATGGAGTGATGAGTGATTTTTTTTTATATATATTTCGCAATGGCTTCAAACAATCGATAGACAACAAAACATGAGGGTAGACAGGAGCCTTGAAAATCAAGTGCCCACGAACATACACACGCACAAAACTATAACAAAACGAAACACGAGAATACAGACAAACGCGGTTGGCACACCAGTAGTTCCTCCACATCATGTGGTTCAACAGGTGTCGACAAAGCACATCAAACAGCAGTCCCCAGGGTAGCAAGTGTCGGACAGTAGGGCAGGTCAGACAATAGTATTCCATAGTGTCAAAGCGAGGCGCTAGGCACAAGAGACACTCAAGGTGGCCTGTAACCCAATCTCAAACGAACAGAGACTACATTGGTGAAATGGCATATTATTACTCGTTCATTATTTGCCAGCATGGATCAGACAATATATGAATCTCTGTCAAAGTTATTTATACTATAACATGTTATATGTAGGCATAGTCAGACCGTCAACAAGCAACTACATCAACCCAGCGAAAGTTTGATAAACTTGAGACTTTGTAGTCTGAATGTTGGAAGTTTGCGAGGAAGATCAGGAGAGATTGTTGAATTCCTTGAGCGAAGACGTGTTGACGTATGCTGAGTCCAAGAAACACGGTGGAGAGGTAAATCAGCCAGAATGATTGAGGGAAAGAGTGAAAGATATAAGCTGTTTTGGATCGGAAATGATAAGGGCACAGGTGGTGTTGGTATTTTCTTAGCCGAGAAATGGGTGGATAAAGTGATTGAGGTTAATCGTGTAAGTAATCGGATCATACAGATGAAGTTGATGGTTGGTGAGACTATTTTCACAGCAATATCAGTTTATGTACCACAATGTGGTTTGAGTGAGGAAGCGAAAGATGGGTTTTATGACAGGCTTATTGCAGTTGCTAGTAAGGTTAGTGAGAAGGAAGTACTTGCTGTGGCAGGAGATTTCAATGGCCACGTGGGAAAAACTTCGGATGGATTTGAGGAAGTTCATGAAGGAAATGGATATGGCGAAAGAAATACAGAAGGAGAAAGAATCTTAGAATTTGGTTTTGCCATGGACATGTTGGTAGCAAATACTGTTTTTAAGAAAAGGGAAAGCCATTTGGTTACGTATGAATCTGGAACAGCTAAGACTCAAGTAGATTATCTGTTGGTCAGAAAAAAGGACAGAAAGCTTTTAAGTGATGTGAAAGTGATACCCAGTGAAGAAATTGTGACACAACATAAACCAGTAGTTTGTGACTTTAAGGTGAAGAAAGTCTGTCAGGTTAAGAGAAAGTTTATCCCCAGGAGAAAGATATGGAGATTGAATGAAGAACAAGTGAAACGCGAGTTTAAAGACCAAGTTGATGAGCTTTTGGGTACCAACCCCAGAACTGCTTCAGGAAGTGTGGAAGAACAATGGAAGAAGTTGAAGGATACACTGTTGACAGTAACCGAACAGACTTGTGGGTGGACGAAAGGCCCTCCAAGACATAAGGTGACATGGTGGTGGAATGAAGAAGTTGAGAATAGTATCAAAGAGAAGCGGAAGTTATGGAGTGATTGGAAAAGAGGGTTAGTGAATAAGGAGATGTATCTTGTGGCTAAGAGAACAGCAAGGAGAGCAATCTACAAAGCAAAGACAGAGGCTGAGAAAGCTAGGTTTGCAGATATACTACGAAGAGATGATGAGAAGAATGAAGTGTTCAGGATAGCTAAACAGATGGCAAAGACAAATCAGGATATTGTAGGAGAGAAGTGCATAAGAAATGATGATGGGGTGTTAGCAATTAATGAGCAAGACAAGAAGGATGCTTGGAAATGCTATTATGAAAGATTGTTGAATACAGAATTCCCACGGGACAGAGAGAATCTTGAAGTCACAGAAGCAGTAGATGGACTAGCCATAAGAATTGAGAAAGAAATGGTGCGGGAAGCTGTAAGTAAGATGAAAAAGGGTAAGGCGGTGGGGCCCTCTGGTGTTGTTGCAGAAATGCTGAAAGCTTCAGGTGAAACAGGCATTGAGATGATCACAAACTTGACAAATCAGATTGTGAGAGAAGGTGTTATCCCTGAAGACTGGGAACTTAGTACAATTGTAAACTGCTACAAGGGAAAAGGAGAAGCTCTGGATAGAGGTAATTACAGAGGCTTGAAGTTGATGGATCAGGTTCTGAAAGTGGTTGAGAGAATAGTTGAAAAGCAAATTAGAAGTCAGATAAATATTGATGAAATGCAGTTTGGTTTTATGCCTGGACATGGAACCACTGATGCTATTTTTATTTTGAGACAAATGCAAGAGAAGTTCCTTGGTAAGAAGAACCTGTATTTTGCTTTTGTTGATCTGGAGAAAGCCTTTGACAGAGTTCCAAGAGATGTTGTCTGGTGGGCATTGAGTAAATTAGGGGCTAGCGAGTGGTTGGTGAAGGTTGTTCAAGCAAAATACAGGTATGCTCAGAGTCGTGTGAGGATTAGCAGCTAGTACAGTGGTAACGCGCCTGCCTCGCATCCGTGAGGTCGGCAGTTCGAGCCTCGCCCAGGCCCGAGAGTTTAAAACTGTTTACTGGGGGGTTACTGCCATGGCTGGGCACCATGGTTGGGAGTTGGGCTTGCCTGGCTGACGTTCAGGAGAGTATCTCGTCAGAGATAGATACCAGAACTAAAACCCTGCAACTTTAACTTTAACATACAGTGATAGCTTTGAAGTGAAAGTGGGAGTACATCAGGGATCTGTACTGAGTCCGTTGCTTTTTATTTGTATCTTGGAAGCATTGTCCAGAGAGTTTCGAACAGGTTGCCCAGAAGAGATGCTATATGCTGATGACTTGGCGCTTACTTGTGAAACAATGGAAGGTCTGCTTGTGAAGTTAAAGACTTGGAGGAAAGCTCTGGAAAGTAAAGGTCTGAGAGTGAATGTTACTAAGACGAAAGTGATGATCAGTGGTTGCAATGTCGGTAAGCCCCCAGAAAAGGGAAAGTTCCTCTGCTCAGTTTGTGGAAAGGGAGTAGGGAGCAACTCAATATTTTGTGGCACTTGTAAGCATTGGGTACACAAGAAATGCAGTGGAATTACTGGTAGACTGAAAGATGACAAGCGGTTCATGTGCAAGAGGTGTAAGAAAATGGCGGTGGCTGACGACTCAAACATTGAGAAAGTATATTTGGATGGTGAGGCAATTGAAGTTGTTGAAAAGTTTTGCTACCTTGGAGATACCATTGGAGCACAAGGAGGAGCTGGTGCTGGTGTGATGGCAAGAGTTAGAAGGGGATGGAGTAAGTTTAGGGAACTTCTGCCATTACTAACCAGCAGAGCGTTACCACTGTTAACCAAGGGCAGAGTCTATCAGGCATGTGTGCGCAGTGTGATGATGTATGGAAGTGAGACTTGGCCCGTAAGGGTCGAGGATATGTGTTGCATGGAGAGAAATTATATGAGAATGATACGATGGATGTGTACTGTAAGCCTTAAAAACAGACTTAGAGCAGAAGAACTCAGGGGAAGATTAAATCTGGACAGTATTGGGAGAATAGGAGACTAAGGTGGTTTGGTCACATTGAGAGAATGGACGAGAATGCTTGGGTTAGTAGATGTAGAGCAATTGATGTAGCAGGTTCAGTAGGTAGAGGAAGGCCAAAGAAAACATGGGGGGAAGTGATACGGTTAGATTTGAGAGAAAGAGGAGTTAGTAAAGAGCTGGCCAGAGATAGGTTAGCTTGGAAGGCTATTTCTAAAAACCGTCCAATGCATGCCAGCATGTAAGACGGACGTTAAACCGAATATGATGATGATGATGATGATGATGATCAATAAATAAAGTATAGTTGAGCAGTTAATCCATACCCCTAATCATTTTGCAACACAATTTATTTTAAACAATTCTATGAACATCATTTGATCGTAAATTGAGTGAGTTCACCTCTCCCTGGTCATGTGGTAACAAGGTAAAAATTATCATGTTTTCCTGTATATACACATATACACAAGAGGAAATGTGTCAGAGACAAGCCAAGCATATAAAGGGATACGAGTTAGCATCTTGTCAGCAGAGTGGTGGCCCAGTGCTTCTTCACCTGCCAAGTGCCGTTGGAAACACGCATAGTTTTGGGCAACAAGGGCATACAGGAAGATGTTCAGTTTCGGCTGACTTGTTTCCTTAGCAAGCACACGTGCTGCTTGGTCAGAGAGTCACACCGGAAGCTGTTCGCTTCCAGTAAGCCGACCACTACTTGGTACCGGTTTGTCAATAGATTTTCATTCTGACAACGAATCTCAAAGGTGTAACACAAAATATTCCCCATATTCTCTGCATGTTGTACAGAGACTTCTCTTTCAATAAACTCTGACATTACGGAGCAGCTTATCACTTCAAAACACCTTGTATCTTCGAAGAATATCGCCGACCAATGCTACGCTACCAAACTCAACAACCATCAAAACCACCTAAGCAATACCTATTATCTATGGAATAATACAGTACCTATGAAATAATACCTACGGCATACCTACTGAATAATATCCACCGGATAATACCTACGGACACTCCAAAGGAACAATACCTGGAGGACAGCATTTATTAAGTACCTAATGGAGAATCTGGAAGTCGACATGTTTGTACATCTGCCCACCAGAGTAGGACCTTCGA
This sequence comes from Petrolisthes cinctipes, assembly GCA_033782935.1. NCBI lineage: Eukaryota > Metazoa > Arthropoda > Malacostraca > Decapoda > Porcellanidae > Petrolisthes > Petrolisthes cinctipes. The sequence goes on from JAWQEG010000030.1 coordinate 6,659,036, forward strand.
ACAAGGCCGAGAGGACGAGTGTCAGGTCAATGGAGGAATCTGTACCTGACCAGGACCTTGTGGTGACCAATCTCTCAGGTATTGAATAAGCTCATGGGAATTATGAACAGCTCAATGCCCAAGCCAAGGTGGAGGTTTCATCGCATTGGGCACGACAAACTGAGATGCTCATCAAGAGACTAGTTACTCCAATGATGAAACAACTAAATGACCACCTGGACAAGATGGTGGGGGTACCCAGGAGAACAGTTGAGTATCATGGAAGAAGGGCTACATCAGAGAGACAGAATGCTGGAGCGACCAAGTTACCAGATGATGATGTAGGACACACAGGTTTTCATCAACTTGACTCCCAAACTGAAGGGTATACTTTACCCCCTTTAGTTCAACAAACAAGCAAGCTTATTAAAGAAGTTGTTGGGTTCATGATGAGACAAATGAATGATTGTCTAGACCAGGCGATGGGAATCTTTAGCAGAACAACTGAGAATAATGAACTTGAAGCCAACTGTGAAGCAGTGGAAACGATGGAATAGCAGAGGGGGAGCAGAACCGGATGATGAGGAAGACAATGTCCATAAGGAGAGCAGTGGGATTGCCAATCTCAGAAGACAGGTACAGTGGGCGGCAAATGTCCTGTCGCAACATCTGCCAAGTCATGAAGTAAGTATGGAAACATAAGTTTCACAGGCTCATAAACTGTAAAAAACAGAGAAGTATATTATTTTACCCCATGGATAACGTATTTCTGTATGGTGAATGTGTTGATTCGATGATTAACCTTTATGTTATCTTTTAAGAAGTGCTGAGTGAAGCGACATGACTTTTGCCACCGACTGTACAATAGTAGCATCTACGAGGAGCCACCATCTTGCCCAACAGTTTCTACCTATGTGCAAGAAGTTGTTGGAGTGTCACCCGGAGAAGGGATGCGGTGCGAAAGTTGAGATACTGTTTTGGTTGTCAAATTGCACAGAGTCCAACCAATGCAACATTCAGGGCTCTGTTGACCGGCACTCTAGGTGGCTGCATCAATCAGTGTCATGTCCTAGCAGTGATGTAAGATACACTCATTACCCAGGGCCAAGAAAGTATTATAGATCTGGAATGGATATGGAGCCTCCTGGGGATTCGGTCTCATATGAACTGGCCCCCCTAGGTCGAGTAGTGACTTTCCATGAACCAACTAGAAACCAAGGACCCTCAACCTTGAGCAACCTAGGAATATCATCCACCAGATGGGGAAGGGGAGGAATGGTGAATACAGTAGGAGTAGAACCCACTAACACTAATTGGGAGATGGAGTTGAAAGAAAATATGAGACTATACTCCGTTTATTTTTACTTGTCTAGCCGCTTGACCTAGTCCATGGTGAGCCTAGCCCGAGATATGATTGGAGCTCTCTGATTGGCTGCCATAACACTGGCCTTCCTACCCACCTTTGCAAACAGCCTCTCTCCGGTTAGATGGCAGAACAGAGTGAAAGAGTATGTAAAGGAGAGAAACGTGAGGGGCAGGGGAGGGCTTGACCAAGTAAGGAGGGAGTGTTGGAACAGGGAGAACTGGAGGCACTTCTGCTGTGGCCATCCCCTTGGGGAGAGTTCCCGGAGGGAACGAGGTGTTAGAGCTATAGATAGATAGATAGCAAACAGCCAGGCACTAACTCTGCATTTGCAAGACGACGTGAGACAGATAAAGAGAGAGAGAGAGTTAGTTCATCACTGACTAACCAGCATAGGGTGTCGAGGCAATCATGAAGGCCAGTACTGAGGTATACACGAATCGGTTCAGTTGGCTCTCTCGTCTCTGTAGGTTCTGGTATCTGACGTTCTGTGTGTGTGGGGGTTGGTTGGTTGGTTGATTGGAGGGGGATGGTTGGTTGATTGGAGGGGATGGTTGGTTGATTGGAGGGGATGGTTGGTTGATTGGAGGGGATGGTTGGTTGATTGGAGGGGATGGTTGGTTGATTGGAGGGGGATGGATGGTTGATTGATTGATTGGAGGGGGATGGATGGTTGATTGGAGGGGATGGTTGGTTGATTGGAGGGGATGGTTGGTTGATTGATTGATTGGAAGGGGTTGATTGATTGGAGGGGGATAGATGGTTGATTGATTTATTGGAAGGGGTTGATTGATTGGAGGGGATGGATGGTTGATTGGAGGGGATGTCTGATTGATTGATTGAGTTCGTAAATAATTATAAGCATTGACTCACACCTCAATGGGATTTTATCATAGTAAAAATATACATATATAAATAAATAAATAGTACTTACTAAATGATCACATTATAGACACTTATGAAACAAATAAAGCACCGACTTACTTCTCCAAGGAGCTTATAATAAAAATATTACAAATAAATAGAATCACACACACACACACAAACACACACACACACATGCATATGACTGACTATTCTCTCCATGTCCCTTATCACAGAAAGAATTAAAAAAAAATACAATGCCCTTAAACTACTTCAAAAAACCAGCTTGTAAAAAACTAATAATAATAATAATAATAATAATAGCAATAATAATAATAATAATAATAATAATAATAATAATAATAATAATAATAATAATAATATTAACAATAATAATAATAATAATAATAAATATACACCATCTAAACTCCTTGTAATAATCCCCCCTAACTAACCTCGCCTTGGGCCCTCTCGTGTGACTTGAGGTTCCTGTCGTGACGTGAGACTGACGAGACAATACCGAAGTAGGCGTAGCAGACGACCACCAGGGGCACGGCGTAGGAGGCCAGGAACAACACCACCACATACGATCTGCTCCAGGTGTCCATGCTCAGGTAGTCGAAGGTGCAACTGACGAAGTAATGAAGGAGGCGGTGAAGGAGGAGTGATTGGGATGATGAGGGTGGTTATGGAAATGCATGGGTAAATGTGGAGGAAGGAGGAGGTGGGGGAGAAGGAAGAGGGAAGGAGGAGGGAGAAGCAAGGGGAGGAGGAGGAGGAGGGAGAGGCTAGGGGAGGAGGAGGAGGGAGAGGGAAGTAGAGAAGGAGGAGGAGGGAGAGGGAAGGAGAGGAGGACTATAAACAAAGTAAAAAGACAAATCTCTCACTCGTTCACACACACACACACACACACACTGTACGCTCACCTGGCCAGTCAGTTAGTCATCTCACCTGTCCAATCAATTAATTAGTCGTCTCACCTGTCCAATCAATTATCACTTCACCTGATCAACTAATTACTCACTTCACCTGATCAATTAATTTCTCCCTTCACCTGTCCAATCAACCACTTCCCTCACCTGATCAATTAATTTCTCCCCTCACCTGTCCAATCAACCACTCCCCTCACCTGATCACTTAATTACTCCCCTCACCTGTCCAATCAATTACTCACTTCACCCCAATCAAATACTCTCCTCACCTGTCCAATCAACCACTCCCCTCACCTGATCAATTAATTTCTCCCTTCACCTGTCCAATCAACCACTCCACTCACTTAATCACTTAATTACTCCCCTCACCTGATCACTTAATTATTCCCCTCACCTGATCAATCAATTACTCACCTCATACTCCCCTCACCTATCCAATCAAATACTCCCCTCACCTGATCAATCAAATACTCCCCTCACCTGATCAATCAATCAAACTATATTCATCTCAACTTGTCAGTAATCCCTCCAAGACGTACTGGTTCCATCCAAAGAAGGGAAGGGCACACCACCCACCACTATACACCCAGATCAACAACAACCACAGTCCTGCTCGCCTCATACTCAGCTGGGTTCCTGTGGGTTAAAGTTAGAAGAGATGTGATGGTTGGTCTGGTTATAATGATTTGGTTAGGTACGTAAGACATGACTTTGATTTGTTCTTTTGATTTCTTTTTCTGACACATATACACATATTCTCTCTCTCTCTCTCTCTCTCTCTCTCTCGACTTTGACTTGTTCTTTCTCTTTCTGACACAAACACACACACACACTCTCTCTCTCTCTCTCTCACACAGATATCTTACCTCCAAATGGTGACAGTATGGCTCTGTATCGATCGTATGCAATGACTGCCAAGTTGATGATGGACATGGTACCAAACAGTGCCCCACAGAACCCGTACAGCTGCACAGATAACAACAACAATAATAATAATAATAATAATAATAATAATATCAATACCGGTACTACTACTACTACTAATAATAATAATAACAATAATAATATCAATACCCGTACTACTACTACTACTAATAATAATAATAATAATAATAATAACAAAAATAATCTCATCACCAATATAACTAACAGGAAAATTACTTCATACAGTACAGTACTCACTCCAATCATCCTTACCTCACAGACGAACGGCCCTATGACCCAAGCCTGGCTGAAGCAGTTACACACAAGGATGGGGAACTGTGAGATGACCATACACAAGTCGGAGAAGGCCAGGTTAATGACGAGAAGGTTGGTGCCTGAACGGAGACTCCTGGTACAACAGAACACCCACAACACCACACCGTTTCCAAACAGAGCAAACAGGCCTGCGACGGGAAGGGGCACGTGAAGGGAGGGAGTGACAGAGTGTGTATGTAGGGAGGGGGGTTGTGTGTGTGAGTGTGTATGTGGTGAGGGGGTTGTGTGTGTGTGTGTATGTGGTGAGGGGGTTGTGTGTGTGTGTGTATGTGGTGAGGGGGTTGTGTGTGTGTGTGTATGTGGAGAAGGGAGGGGGTTGTGTGTTTGTATGTGGGGAGGGTTGTGTGTGTAAGGGGGGGGAGGTTGTGTGTGTGGGGGGGGGGCTGGGTTGTGTGGGGGGGGGGGGCTAGTTTGTGTGTGTGTGGGGGGGGGGGATTGTGTGTGCATAAGTGGAGGGGGTGAGAGAATGTGTGTGTGTGTGTGTGTGTGTAGTAAGTAATAGCAGAGCCTTCACCACCCACGCTAGATAATAATATTAATCATCCAACTAATTCTAATTTACCCTCAACTATTTTTAATCTAACCACACCCACCACCAACTTGCCAACCAACCTAAATTAACTCAACAATCCAACCTAAATAAACCCAAACGAACTACAAACAGTCAATCAAAAACAAACTATATTAAACTCAAGCTCAACCTACTCACTAAATTAAAATCATTATAAAACCAACCTAAACTAACCCAAACTTACCTATGATAACATAAAGGGTGCCAAGGACGGGGTGCCAGAGTGGGTGTGGGGGAGGGAAGGAGTGCCAGTGTTTGGGGACCTTGTGTGTGACCTCGGGCTCCACCAGGTCAAATAGGGTCATGTTGGCCATCTCCCAAGCGATAGTCTCCAGCCCTCCATACTTCCCACTCAGCGATAGCAGCCACGACCGTCTGAGGTTTGGTTAGAATTCAGTATGAGAGAGAGAGAGAGAGAGAGAGAGAGAGAGAGAGAGAGAGAGAGAGAGACTACATTTCACGAACTACATGTGTGTGAAAGAGAGAGAGAGAGAGAGAGAGAGAGAGAGAGAGAGAGAGAGAGAGAGAGAGAGAGAGAGAGAGAGAGAGAGAGAGAGAGAGAGAGAGAGAGACTACATTTCACGAACTACATGTGTGTGAAAGAGAGAGAGAGAGAGAGAGAGAGAGAGAGAGAGAGAGAGAGAGAGAGAGAGAGAGAGAGAGAGAGAGAGAGAGAGAGAGAGAGAGAGAGAAAAAAATTCTTATCTGATATGTCAATTCCGATTAGTTGTTTTGAATCTGGATATGCAGTGGACAGGTTTGATGGCCATTCTGGTGCCCACTTAATTAATTAACACACACACACAGACACACACATTCACTATGACACTGATGATGATATCGACGATGACAATGACAACTTCGACGATAATGATGATGATGTTGGTGATGATGATAATGAAGATGGTAATGGAGTGACTCGTTCTCTTTATCATCACACTGTAAATACACAATAATATCTTCAATAATTGTCCTCCAATCGGACAATTACAATAGGCTGCATATATCATAAAATTTCCGTTTAGTTTAAACAATGGTAAACACCAAATAATGTGAACTGTACACTGCACCATCCTCATCGATATAATCTGTAAGTATAAAAATAGAGGCGATAACAAATACTAAAAACAACATTGTATTATACTCCATCTTATACCGGTATACATTTTACACTACTAAACTGATTATAATAGCAAACTGTTACTGTATTTATGGAATGCCGTCATATTACTATACAAAAGATAACCTTCAAGTCTTAAACAATAATTACAGTACTATGAATATGTTTGTACTGAACATCTTACTGTGGTGTCATGAGAGATTAATTATGGTAGGAGAACTAATGGTATGAGGAACACAATAGTACAAGTCTGTGTTACTCTTATCCTTCCATCTCTTTCTGGTAATGGTAAGAGGAACACAATGATACAAGTCTGTGTTACTCTTATCCTTCCATCTTTTTCTGGTAATGGTATGAGGAACACAATGATACAAGTCTGTGTTACTCTTACCCTTCCACCTCCTATACGTAATGGTGTTGTTGGGACGTTCTGTCTGTGGCAGCATTACCGTCATGGATGACCATCTCACAGTCCAGTCATTCAGTAATGTCTCACCATCCTCTAGTAGCCTAGAGGTAATGGTCTTATCCTGTCTGTGGCAGCATCAAAATCAGTCTGAAAACAAAGTAAAAAATAATGTCCATATAAAAAACTGTCTACAACTTGGCATTTTTATTCATTTTTTGTTTGTGTATAGGTTATGAGAGAAATATACCGGTAGGTGTTAATACTGACCGGCAGAATACGATGAAATTAAAATAGAGAGAAAATCATGTTAAACAACATTAACCATTTTGGGAATATTTACTGAGGCAGTCTAAAGCTGAACAACTTATAGAAACCTTATATCATTAATCAGTTAGGATAATATGCAATAATTTTATGTACAGTAATACTTTGTTCAGTTGTACTCTATACCTATTGTATTAAATGATTCAGTATTCATATACCGGTATATTTCTACTTTGAGTATTAAGTTTATAAGATTATAATAATGTATAGTTATATAGATAAAATCTGCATAAACAGAAGTAATAACATGGAACTATATTATAAGTGCACTTGGCTATATATATACTGTATATACATTATATTAATATAAAATAATAGGTTATATAAATAATAAATAAATACACTATAATATCCAAGTAATATACTAAGTCAGAATACCTTCAACTGAAATAAAATAAAAAATATCCAAGTAATATCTTAAAAGTCAGAATACCTTCAACTGAAATAAAATAAAATATATCCAAGTAATATCTTAAAAGTCAGAATACCTTCAACTGAAATAAAATAAAATAAATATACTCTTTTATATATTCTCTAATGAACAAAAATAAGAGAAAAATCACTATATACCATACAACTTAACAATAATATATACTCCTCATAAATTATGCTCATTAGATGAAACTGAACAAAAATAATATATACAATTTACTTCCATATAATAAACAAACTCCTCATGAATATTTACTAACTACAGTATATAATTATATAAATGAATAAAACTGGATTTTTCATGGCCTTCTACCTCTTCCCACGAACTTATCAGCCGCCAGTATGGTAGTAATTAAGTTAAGCCTATTTGACATATTAGTTAATTTACAATATATTACTATAATAAAACAATAGTTCAGATAAGAAAATCGGTGACATTTTTCCCGGTCAGCCTGAAGGTCGGAGGTGATAGCAATGTGTTTACTTTCTTATGATCACTCCATCTTCTTGAGAAACTATTTATATTTCTACACATAGCGCACCAATTACACAAAATAGATAAATTTGATTCACATCATTGGTTTAAGCAGTGATTTTACAACTATAACACATTAATCAAAACCCGATACGATAATAAACCATATAATTACAGCGAGTATAAGTCAGAGAATACAATTTAATCTTTATACAACCATTTACTAATAATAGATATTTACAGTAATTACGTTATCAATATTATAATAAAACATTTGTAATTGTGCATAAGTTTCTCCTTAATATGATGGTGATGTCAGACTTTACATAAAAAGTGATATAGTAGAGAAAAAGAAAGGATTTGTATGAATAAGTTGCATTACGGTATGTGTGGTCACGTGGTACAGCGTCCCTAACCTATCTCGCCCACAGTGGTCTCACCTTGTCAAGTGGGTGCTCTAAGTGGACAAATATTAATATTATGTGAAGGTTTGTAGTGATCATGTGAATATAAACACATCTCTAACATCTTTATCCAGCAGGCTTACCAAGCCAACCGAGCTGAACTGGAGAAATGGAATTATAACTAACAATGTATTGATATTTTGGGTATTGAAAAATTTAATGTATCAGTTTTTATTATTGGTATCTTTATATCAAAACAAATTAACCACGACAAAGTAACTTATTAACAAAGTATTGATATTATGGGTATTGACAAAATAACTTCATTAATAATTGACAAATAATAATATCAAGTGTCAACTGGAGGTAGTGGCGTATTATTAGTATCAGTAAATTATTGGTGATTAGATATTATTCCATATTTATATCATTTCATTTACAAAATAAATATCTAACCTCGATAAATAGATCTTAAAATTGACAAGTGACAATATCGAGGGTCAACAACAACTGGGGTCTTATTAGGGACAACAGAAAATATCGGTAATGGTTCTGTATGGAATTGAAAACAAAAGTTTGTCTGTATTTCTTTTGACTCAGTTCGTTCCTTCCTGGCACACTGTTTATCTTTTCTTTCCCTCAGAATGAATATCTGCTTTACAAACTCACTAACCCCCTCTGAGCTGCCCTCCACCTCCAAACTTGCCGATACTTCATCATAGGAGATAAAGCATTGGTGTTGTCTGGCTAAAAAGGTCAGTCTCCCTCCCAACTCTCTCTTGAAATCACCAGGAAGGCAAATCTCAATACACACAGCCATTGTTGTAAGGTGTAGTTAGATGCTGTTTTGGCTTTGTAATGTGGAATTAGTATGGAATAATGACAAGCACGGAGCTCCCTCTTTTATGTGTGTGTGGAACCAAGTCTGAGTTTAGTCTGACCAGTGACCCAAACTCAACCCTTTATATAGTATTCACAAACCAATCACAGGTCACGCATTATTTACCCAATCATCTGGCAGTATTTGAATATTTGAATATTTGAAGATACTCACCTAGCCAATCAAATGGTAGTATATGAAAATTTATATTTTTGAAATTATTCGCCTAGCCAATCAGGTGGCAGTATTTGAACATTTAAAAATTTGAAGTCATTCGTCTAGCCAATCAGCTGTCAGCATTTGAAAATTTAAGATTTGAAATCTTTCATTCAACCAATCAGGAGACATTATTTGGAATTTGAATTTTCAAATTAGTTTGTTCAGCCAATCAGGAGACGGCATTAATTTGTATTTTTTTTTTTTCTAGACTAACATGTTTATTCCTGTTTTACCAAAGTATGGCTGCCATTAAAAGGTTAAAATAAACACTGTTATTTTGAATTAGGACTTATTATGGCAATATTTTCATTATATAAACATTTACGAGTAACATAAATTTACATTAATTAATTTACGGATATAATTGACACTTGTAATTAAAGTAAAAATTACGTTGTTGATTTATTTACAATGTTTACAACGGGACAGCGAATTGTTTATTTGTTTGTTTGTTGATGCGACCACAAACAAAAGATGGAATCTATCACCTCACTACACAAAGTTTATATCAAGTTATAAAACGTGTTATCTGATGCAACTTACCTTTACATCCCTCACTCACTGTGTGTGTGTGTAGGAGTTAACGTGTGTGTGTATGTGTGTAGGAGTTAACGTGTGTGTGTATGTGTGTGTGTGTGTGTAGGAGTTAACGTGTGTGTGTATGTGTGTGTAGAAGTTAACGTGTGTGTGTGTGTGTGTGTGTAGGAGTTGACGTGTGTGTGTATGTGTGTGTGTGTGTGTAGGAGTTGACGTGTGTGTGTATGTGTGTAGGAGTTGACGTGTGTGTGTGTGTGTGTATGTGTGTAGAAGTTAACGTGTGTGTGTGTGTGTAGGAGTTGACGTGTGTGTGTGTGTAGAAGTTAACGTGTGTGTGTATGTGTGTGTAGGAGTTAACGTGCGTGTGTATGTGTGTGTAAGAGTTAACGTGTGTGTGTGTGTGTGTGTGTAGAAGTTAACGTGTGTGTGTGTAGGGGTTGACGTGTGTGTGTATGTGTGTGTGTAGGAGTTAACGTGCGTGTGTGTGTGTAGGAGTTAACGTACGTGTGTGTGTGTGTGTGTGTGTGTAGGAGTTAACGTACGTGTGTGTGTGTGTGTGTGTGTAGGGGTTGACGTGTGTGTGTAGGAGTTAACGTGCGTGTGTGTGTGTGTGTAGGAGTTAACGTGCGTGTGTGTGTGTGTGTGTGTAGAAGTTAACATGTGTGTGTGTATGTGTGTGTAACGTTAGGAGTTAATGTGTGTATGTGTGTCTATGAGTTGACACGTGTGTTTGTATGTGTGTGTAGGAGTTGATGTGTGTGTGTGTGTGTGTGTGTATTAACTTGTTCCCTCGGTAATGGTTATAATGAAGCCAATGTTCAGTGTTGGTATATATAACAAAATTGGAGCTGAACCATCTTTCCTTATACCAATTTTATCAATAAAACATAATGGTTGTGTTTAACGTTCGTCCATTAATACATTACGTTAATTATTAGTTATTTTATATCTAAAACCTTAGAATTCAATTAATACATTACGTTAATTATTAGATTATTTTATATCTCCTAACTTAGAATTCAATTAATACATTACGTTAATTATTAGTTATTCCATTAGAGTTCAATTACTACATTACGTTAATTATTAGTTATTCCATTTGAGTTCAATTAATACATTACGTTAATTATTAGTTATTCCATTAGAGTTCAATTAATACATTACGTTAATTATTAGTTATTCCATTAGAGTTCAATTAATACATTACGTTAATTATTAGTTATTCCATTAGAGTTCAATTAATACATTACGTTAATTATTAGTTATTCCATTAGAGTTCAATTAATACATTACGTTAATTATTTGTTATTTTATATCCACTAGAGTTCAACAGTGAGGTCATATAGCGCCAGAGAAAGGTGATAGAGAAGTGTGACAGCAAGCAGGAAGGTAATAAAATGAAGAGGGATAGTTGAAGAACTGAAAGGGAGTGGCTGGGGCCGAAGGGGCGCCAAAACCCTTAAAGTATTGCCCACATCACTACAGGCAATATTCCCCTAAAGGATATTCAATTTAAATATTTAACAATAACTTATTACATCATTATTTAACATTAGTACACACTATATATATTAAACAACAACCATTAATTTTGATAATTAATGTATTAGGAACAGAAAATATAATTAATTATTATGTAATACCGTATTCTTAAGTACTGCGAGGAACACACACTTACTCAACACAGGTTATTGGTCAACTGATTTATTTCATTTTATTTGGTATATTTTTCTTTCTTTATTCCAGTGTTGCCAGGTCTGATTGAAAAAGCGCGCCATTTTAACAGAGTTGCCAGGTCTGCTTGACGAAATTTCTCCAGTTTTAACATCAAAATCTCCCTTTTTACTTCAATTTTAACACCAGAGATTCTCTTTTTGCCACAATTTAATTATCAGAGTTTCTTTTTTTCCCTCAACTTTAACATCAGGATTTCCCTTTATACCTCAATTTCAACATCAATTTTTTTCCCCTCAACTTCAACATCAGAATTTCCCTTTTTGCCTCAATTTCAACATCAGTTTCTTTTTTTCCCTCAACTTTAACATCAGGATTTCCCTTTTTATCTCAACTTCAACATCAGTTTCTTTTTTTCCCTCAACTTCAACATCAGAATTTCCCTTTTTGCCTCAATTTCAACATCAGAATTTCCCTATTTACCTAAATAATTCCTCGTTTACTCTTGAACATTGACAGTCTTTATTTTTTATATTATTTCTGGTAGAAATTTCCCTGTTTACTCCTGAACAATCTTTATATAATTTCCCTGTGTAGAATTCAAAATTCCCTAAAACAGAAAAGTATCCCTGCACCTGGCAACACTGCTCTATTATCTGGTATGACTGGTGACTTTCCCTCCAAATATCCAGGCAAAACTAGTCCCAATACTCACTTATTATAATAGTACACACTTATATCAATTAAACTGGTTTAATTATATCAATATAATATCCAGGCAAAACTAGTCCCAATACTCACTTATTATAATAGTACACACCTATATTAATTATACTGATGTTTAATTATATCAATATAATATCCAGGCAAAACTAGTCCCAATACTCACTTATTAGTACAGGATTATATTAATTATACTGATGTTTAATTATATCAATATAATATCCAGGCAAAACTAGTACCAATACTCACTTATTAGTACAGGATTATATTAATTATACTGATGTTTAATTATATCAATATAATATCCAGGCAAAACTAGTACCAATACTCACTTATTAGTACAGGATTATATTAATTATACTGAAGTTTAATTATATCAATATAATATCCAGGCAAAACTAGCCCCAATACTCATTCACTGGTTGTTGGTGTCGTATTATATCGATATAATACTTAATATTAACTATAAATAATGTCACATAATGCCGTCAAGTAGAGTACTATGATATTATATAAATAATCCTGCATAATTATTTATTTTTCACTTGTATGTAGCCATATTGGAGGTGGAAATGTTTTAAAAGATAACATTGGTGGATGTAATAGTGGGAACAAATGGTGGTCAAGGCAGGGTGTTGCCTCCACCATCCAACAAATGGTGGTCAAGGCAGGGTGTTGCCTCCACCATCCAACAAATGGTGGTCAAGGCAGGGTGTTGCCTCCACCATCCAACAAATGGTGGTCAAGGCAAGGTGTTGCCTCCACCATCCAACAAATGGTGGTCAAGGCAGGGTGTTGCCTCCACCATCCAACAAATGGTGGTCAAGGCAGGGTGTTGCCTCCACCATCCAACTAACGCTGACAGATGAAGAAAAAATCAGTTTGAAATGTTCAAATTAGTACGGTATAGCAAGGCTCTGAATATATGTTTGTCACTTACTTTTATTAACTTTTAGGGATATATGAGTATAATTATGGAGGGGCGAAGGGTACTCCAGTACCGTGCAGTATGTCTTGCTCCGCCCAATACTTTACTTAACACTCTACTGTAAATACAGTGGTTTTACATACTTTACCAAAGATATCTGTTGTTACAACCCTGTATATAGAAGGAAAACTGGTAAAAAGGGGATTTAAATGTTAAGGTTATTTCTGTATTATTGTGTTCGGACTGAGGCTACATGCATAATGTATGTTTGGATACTAAGTTGTTTTAGTATTTATTTAAGTTTGTAAAGGAGACAGGGAAATGTGAAGATGGGGGTTAGAAGTAGTCGAATCCCTTATCTATGAGGTGGGTCGCTACCGGCGCCCGTGATCAGATATTAGTCAGCCCGGCTGTGGCCCACACACACACACATTCCCCGGCTCCTCACTGTTGCAGGTAGGCCTAAATGAAATTTGTCACAAATGTTGAGTAGGCTTGTATATATTCATGTACCTAGTTATATTTTAATTGATTAATATATGTAAAAGGAGGTAGAAATTTAAATGCAAATTGTAAGAGAAAAGAGATCAGATATTAGTCAGCCCGGCTGTGGCCCACACACACACACATTTCCCGGCTCCTCACTGTTGCAGGCACTGGTGCGTAAGCCGATCTTCCGACCGAGGTGGCGACGGAGAGAGGCCTGTGCGCTTTCCTTGTAACCCTGTTAATCTTCTGTGTGTGCGTGACAAGACCAGTGTTTATTTGGAAACTTGAAGTTGTGAAAATTAAATAATAATAGAAAATGAAACTTGTATAGTTCTTCCTCCATTTGTGAATGCCGGAAGTGTGGAATGATTGTTCCCCAAGGTAGAGGGTTAGCCTGAACTCTATTTTGGCCCAGAGGGGTAAAAAACCATTGGAGAAAAAAGGAATGTAACATTTGGGGTCCTGTCCGGGAGAGTTTTTTTGGTTGGTTTATATATTTAGATCTTCAGAAAAGGTTGATACTGAAAATATGGAGGAGGAAGTGGATGATGTGGCTGAGTTTGTTAACACCAGAGAGGCCCATTATTTATATCAGTGCAAACGAGATGATTTGTTACGGATTGCCGGTCGTTTGGGAATTACGATCACTGCGTCGACCAAGGAAGCTATACAGAAAGAAATTATGGATTACTTAAGAGACTATGAGGAAAATCCAAATACGGATGATAGTGATGGCAGGCCGAAGCATGGTGCTGTGGATATGCAATTTAGAATGATGGAGTTTGAGTTAGAAAAATTAAAAATTGAAACAGAAAGAGCACGAGAAGAGAGACAATTTCAAGAGAGAAAGCTGCAAGTGGAAAGTGAACTTAAGCTGAAAGAATTAGAACTTAGAAAATTGGAATTGGAGTCCAGGGGAAGTAATAGGGGAAGAAGTGTTGAGGTAGACTTAAGAGGTGGACAGTTACCTGAGTATATTGAGTCAGAAGCGGAACATTTTTTTTTACAGTTCGAAAAAATAGCGGAAATGAGAGGTTGGGATCAAGCCGACTGGGCCTTCTTAGTGCAGTCAAAAATTTATGGGCAAGGCTAGAGATGCATATGTGTGTCTTGATCAAGATGTATGTGCAGATTACGAATGCGTAAAAGAGGCAGTTTTGAAAACATTCGAGTTAGTACCGGAGAAATACAGAGAGAAGTTCAGAAGTACAAAAAAAAATGTTGATCAGACGTATTTGGAGTTTGCGAGGGTAAGTGAAATGCATTTTGACAAATGGTGTAAATCTGTTAAAGTAAAAACATTAGAGGATTTAAGACAGATCGTACTGTTAGAACATTTCTGTTGGTCTGTACCCGAGAACTTGAGGTCAAAACTAGTAGAAAAGGGATTTAAGAAACTCAAGGAAGTGGCAAGATTTGCAGACGAAATGGCTGCCAGTT
The DNA here is from genome assembly GCA_033782935.1 of Petrolisthes cinctipes. NCBI lineage: Eukaryota > Metazoa > Arthropoda > Malacostraca > Decapoda > Porcellanidae > Petrolisthes > Petrolisthes cinctipes. The sequence continues at coordinate 6,674,059 of JAWQEG010000030.1, forward strand.
CTAAGAGATGGAACGAGACGAAGGGAGGATCAGAATCAAGTAAAGATTTGGTGAATTATGATAGTGGGTCAAATTATGGTTCTTGAAAAGGAAATTGGAACGGAAGTGGTAGAGTTGAACAGCTTGGCAAACAAACTTATTATAACCGGAACCAAGGGTGGGGAAACCCTGTGAACGTGAGATATGAGGCAAATCAAGAGAGGCCTCCTGTTCGGTGTTATGCATGTGGTGAAGTAGGACAGATTTCTAGTAAATGTCCCTTGAAAAAATTTGTGGGTCTGACTGTGAACTGTGGTGTGAAGTGTTCGGAGAGAGTAGAACGAATGAATGAGGTTGTGAAAGTACCCTTTAACGTCAGTTCGTTTATTACGGAAGGCAAAGTTTCGGTTGATGGAGGTAAAGATATAAATGTTGTTATTTTAAGAGACACTGGGTGTAGCCAAAGTCTGGTGGCACGTGATGTTATGGAGAGCTTGGAACATTCATACTCAGGTGAAGATGCCAAAATAATAGGGGTAGGTGGTAAGAAAGTAATACCCTTGCATTACATAAATCTAAGGTCAGGATTTGTAACTGGCAGAGTCAAAGTGGAAATTTGCGAAGATATTCCTATTTTCGGAGTACACATGTTGCTGGGAAACGATTTGGCTTGTGATAAAGTGATCCATGAACCTCAAATTGTCGAAGATCCGTTGAAAGATAATGCAGATGTTTGTGGTGCCGCTGATGCAGAAATAAAGATATTTGTACCCTGTGAAAATGAAGTAAGCGGTGCGGGTATTCGAGTAGAACATATGGAAGTGTATCCAGCTTGTGCGGTAACCAGAGCTCGTTCCAAGTCAAGTGAAAATAGACCTCTGGCAGAAGGAAAGGATTCCAGTGTTAAGGAAACAAGTAAGAAAATAATTGAGAAAGATGGGTGTACTGGCCGTTTAGAAATGAATATAAATAAATACCCTGATTTTACGGTTGGTAAATGTGATTTGATAAAGGCTCAGCGGGAAGATAGTAGCTTGATAGAATGTTGGGACAGAGCCGGAACTGTGGACGAGGTGAATCAGGTAGGGTATTATGTTGAGAAGGATGTACTAATGAGAAAGTGGAGGCCCGTATATGTGCCAGCAGATGAAAGTTGGGAGGTGAAAGAACAAGTTGTTGTTCCTTCTCGGTATAGGGATAGAATTATGAAATTAGCTCATGACTCTAGCATGTCAAGTCATCTTGGTGTTAGGAAGACTTTAAATAGGATACAGGAACATTTTTATTGGCCAGGGATACGGGAAAGTGTGACTGCATACTGTAAGACTTGTGATTTATGTCAGAAAGTAGGTAAACCTAACCAAGTGATTCGCCCTGCCCCTCTGAAGCCTATCCCTGCCTTTGATGAACCATTTAGTAAAGTCATTATTGATTGTGTAGGACCTCTGATGAGGACAAAGATGGGAAATAATTATTTGTTAACCATTATGTGTTCATCCACTAGGTTTCCTGAAGCTATCCCTATGAGAAGTATAAACACCAAGAGTATTGTGAGGGAATTAGTAAAAAATTTCTGTAGAGTGGGACTGCCAAAGGTTATTCAGTCCGATCAAGGGAGCAATTTCACATCTAAGGAATTCCAGGACATTGCAAAAGGGTTAAATATAGTTCACTGTATGTCGAGCGCTTATCATCCTCAATCGCAGGGAGCGTTGGAGAGAGGGCATCAAACGATGAAGAACAGTTTGAGAATGTTTTGTGAGGAAACCGGCGGTGAATGGGATGAGGGAATTCCTCTAGTGTTGTTTGCTCTGAGAGACGCCATTCAGGAAAGTCTAGGATTTAGTCCTTTTGAGTTGGTATATGGACACACTGTTAGAGGTCCCGTTAGGTTGTTAAAAGAAATGTGGATAGGAGAAAAAGAGCCTACAAGCGTGGTGTCGTATGTGTCTACCTTCCAGGATAGATTATTTAAGGCATGTCAAATAGCCGGTAGAAATTTGATGTATGCTCAGGGACGGATGCTAACGTGGTATGACAGGAGAGCCCGGGTACGGATGTTCTCACCAGGTGACAAGGTGCTAGTTTTATTTCCGGTTCAAGGAAATCCCCTGAAGGCTAGATTTACAGGTCCGTGTAAAATATTTAAGAAGATAGGAGACGTGAATTATGTGGTAGAGGTACCAGGTCGAAGGAAGAAACATCAATTGTGCCATATCAACATGATAAAGAGGTACGAGGATAGAGAGGATGTCTCTCCAAAGAGGGAGCAAGGTGGTGAAAGTGTTTGTTGTGCGATAGGGCCAGGGGAGACGGATTTCATGGAAAAGAGATTGGAGAGATGTGATTCGACAGTGCTAAAAAATTCAGAAGTTCTGGAGAGGTTAGATGATAAGTTAGGCCACCTGACACATAGGGAGAAAGAAGAGATTGTTGACCTTGTATATCAGCATAAAACTTTGTTTTCTGACACCCCAAGGAAAACTAATGTCCTTGTGCATGATATAGAGATAGAAAGAACGAGTCCAATCAAGCAACACCCTTATAGAGTTAATCCTACGAAGAGAGAGGTGATGAGACAAGAAGTAAAATATATGTTAGATAATGATTTAATAGAGGTTAGTAACAGTCCATGGAGCTCTCCATGTGTTTTGATTCCCAAACCAGATGGAAGCTATAGATTTTGCACTGATTTCCGGAAGGTAAACTCTATCACTAAGACTGATTCGTATCCCATCCCACGAGTCGATGACTGTGTAGATCAAATAGGAAACTCTAAGTATGTGACAAAATGCGACTTGTTAAAAGGATACTGGCAAGTAGGCCTAGCTGAAGGGGCTAAAGAAAGAACTGCCTTTGTCATCCCTGAGGGGTTGTATCATTATAAAGTATTGCCATTTGGGTTGAAAAATAGTGGAAGCACTTTCCAAAGAATGGTGGATAAAATCTTTGGTGATGTAGGAAATTGCAATGTATATATTGATGATGTGGTAATATATTCAAAATCATGGGACGAACATGTAGGTTTGTTAAGAGAAGTATTTAAAAGGTTAGATGAGGCAAAATTAACAATAAATTTGATGAAGAGTGGATTTTGTAAAGCTCAGATAGAATACCTATGGTTTCTGGTGGGACAGGGTTCAGTTAGGCCCATAAATGCTAAGGTGGAGAAAATACTACATTTTCCCACCCCTACCACAAGAAAAGAGTTGATGAGATTTCTTGGGATCTGTGGTTATTACCGCAGATTTTGTAGTAATTTCTCTACTGTGGCTTTACCTATGACAAGACTTTTGGCTAAAGGAACAAAGTATAATTGGGATGAACACTGTGCTGCGTCTTTTAATGAAGTAAAGCGGCTGTTGTCGTCTGATCCAGTGCTTATAACCATTGATTATGATAAACCTCTTATGTTGTTCGTTGATGCCTGTGATTATGGCGTTGGAGGTGTGCTCATGCAAAGAAAAGGAGGAGTCGTCCACCCCATCGGGTATTTCTCCAAGAAATTATTACCCTACCAGATCAGTTATAGTACCATTGAAAAGGAAACCCTTGCTGTTATTCTAAGTTTAAAACATTTTGATGTATATGTATCAGGGTCTCCTCACGTTGTCAGTGTATACACTGACCACAACCCAATTGTGTTTTTAAACAGAATGAAAAACTCAAATCAGAGACTGCTTAGATGGAGTCTAATGTTACAGGACTACAATTTGTCTTTCACTCATGTAAAAGGTAAAGAAAACATGATAGCTGACGCCTTATCCCGTGTGAACTCTGCGTAGCGAGTTCATCTAAAAGGGGAGGGGTGTTACAACCCTGTATATAGAAGGAAAACTGGTAAAAAGGGGATTTAAATGTTAAGGTTATTTCTGTATTATTGTGTTCGGACTGAGGCTACATGCATAATGTATGTTTGGATACTAAGTTGTTTTAGTATTTATTTAAGTTTGTAAAGGAGACAGGGAAATGTGAAGATGGGGGTTAGAAGTAGTCGAATCCCTTATCTATGAGGTGGGTCGCTACCGGCGCCCGTGATCAGATAATATTAGTCAGCCCGGGTGTGGCCCACACACACACACATTCCCCGGCTCCTCACTGTTGCAGGTAGGCCTAAATGAAATTTGTCACAAATGTTGAGTAGGCTTGTATATATTCATGTACCTAGTTATATTTTAATTGATTAATATATGTAAAAGGAGGTAGAAATTTAAATGCAAATTGTAAGAGAAAAGAGATCAGATATTAGTCAGCCCGGCTGTGGCCCACACACAAACACATTTCCCGGCTCCTCACTGTTGCAGGCACTGGTGTGTAAGCCGATCTTCCGACCGAGGTGGCGACGGAGAGAGGCCTGTGCGCTTTCCTTGTAACCCTGTTAATCTTCTGTGTGTGCGTGACAAGACCAGTGTTTATTTGGAAACTTGAAGTTGTGAAAATTAAATAATAATAGAAAATGAAACTTGTATAGTTCTCCATTTGTGAATGCCGGAAGTGTGGAGTGATTGTTCCCCAAGGTAGAGGGTTAGCCTGAACTCTATTTTGGCCCAGAGGGGTAAAAAACCATTGGAGAAAATAGGAACGTAACACTGTGGTTAAAACAAGACGACACTACTACGAACAAGGTTAATTGAAAAACATTTTAACACGTTATGTCTACAGTTGTACTTAACTATATCTTACACTAAAGTACATAAACTTACGATACCTTCTATATTACAATGTACACTACAGTATATACTAGAAGTTAAACCTAATTAATACCATAGGGGGGACATTTGATCTGGGCCAATTGAAGGCCGTTGATTCCTCCAAACTATCCCAGCATGAAGACTAGTACCTAGTGCCTTATTAGTATACAATAAGGAGGTGTGTTGTGTAGCATAGTTTAGAGGAATTAGTAGCCCTCCATGTTGATCCCTTTAATTAAGGATGTATTTCAGAGTTGGTATATCAGGAGTAACTGCTTCACCCAAACTATTCGAAGCAACAGGTCAACACTATTTTTCTTAATCTGGTCCTGTTCCTGACTTACTTTGGAGGAATCAAGTTAGTCCAGTATATCAAAAGTGTACTGTCCCCTTCAGGATGTATTAGAGAGTTGGTATATCTGGAGCAACTGATTCCTTCCAAATGGTGTTAATCTGGTCCTGTTTCCTGGCAGACCTTGCAGGAATCTGGACAGGGAACTCAAATGTACCACAAGTGTATTAACCCTTAAATCTACAATCTACATTAATAAACACAGTGTCTTGATGAGTGCCTTACTGTACAACAGCTGACTGTCTCTTAGAATTAAATTCAAGAAAAGTAACATATGCAGTGCACCCGACGGTATAGTAAGTAACTTGGCAACTGTGTGTGTGTATGGTATGGTAACTGTGTATACGGTGTTGTACAGTAACTTGGCAACTGTGTGTGTGTATGGTATGGTAACTGTGTATACGGTGTTGTACAGTAACTTGGCAACTGTGTGTGTGTATGGTATGGTAACTGTGTATACGGTGTAGTACAGTAACTTGGCAAATATGTGTACATTGTGTAAACAGTTGGTATGCCTAAAATACAACCTTGTCCAGTAATAATTAATTAACAGACAATATTATTTTTCTTCATCTTAAGGGGGTGCGGGAATAGGGGGACAGGCTTGGGGGGGTGCGGAAATAGGGGGCCAGGCTTGGGGGGTGCGGGAGTAGGGGACAGGCTTGGGGAGGTGCGGAAGTAGGGGGACAGGCTTGGGGGGGTGCGGGAGTAGGGGGACAGGCTTTCTACCCACCCAAAGCCTGTCCCCCTATTTCCGCACCCCCCCAGTCCCCCCCCCCAAGCCTGTCCCCTACTCCCGCACCCCCTTAATCAATAGACATTAATATTTGTTTTCATCTTTGTGACCAGAATTATTACTCCTCCAGTAATTAGCCCAACTAAATTACAACACAAACAATAGGCTTAATTAATCACTACTCATTCCTACACATATTGCTCTCAATATTACAGGTTTAATCTCGGTCAATAGGTTGTATCCACCATTTAAGTAGCCTGTGATCGTGTATGAGGCCTGGTGGCTTCTGATTCCTCCCGACTATGCCACGAAACAAGCCCTTTTAATGTAGGTGGTGTTTCGTGGCAATGTTTCAAGGACTCTCTCACCTCCAATTTTTTTACTACATCACGAATGTTCTTAATTAATGGGAGATTCTTTTGTTAGTGAATTGGAAGGCTACTACTTAATCCTAACAATATGCCAGAAAACAGAAGCCCTCAATGGTACTAATAGGGGATCTATTTCGCGGCACAGTTTGGAGGAATCAAAGACCTTCCAGTACACCAATAAAAGAATCTCCCCTCGAGCCTGAATCAGAAAACCCAAGATGACAGAATGGTTCAACTATATTCATTCCATCCGTTCGAAATCTATGAAGTGGGAGAGAACTGCTGAAGTCAACTCAATAGAAATATGATTAAATACAAGAAATTTAATGCTAAAAGAGATTAAACCCAATTACTGTGCAAGTTAAATATACTTTTGAGATATTTTAAGCAAAACTAATCTACTCTTGAAACAGATTAAGAAAGAAACTACTTTTACACAGTATTAAACATAATTAACCTACATTTTAAATAGATCAAGTAAACAATAATTGTTTTTTCATAAGAGATTACTTATAGTATAAATAAAATATAATTGACCTTATATCACATTAAGTACAGTATAAATAGTTTAATTCTACAAGAGGCTGCCTAAGGTGTAAGTGAGGGAGGTTGTATTAGTGACTAGTTGATGATTAATGTAATATGCTCAATAATTAATAATGAATAAATCAGTTGTATTAATATATCAATCAGTCATGAGAGAGAGAGAGAGAGAGGAGGCGGTAGATAGGCTAAAGACAAGAGATGAAGTTGTGATGTGTGTGGAGAGAGAGAGAGAGAGAGAGAGAGAGAGAGAGAGAGAGAGAGAGAGAGAGAGAGAGAGAGAGAGGCTAAAGACAAGAGATGAAGTTGTGAGAGAGAGCGAGAGAGATAGGCTATAGACAAGAGATGAAGTTGTGATGAGAGAGAGAGAGAGAGAGAGAGAGAGAGAGAGAGAGAGAGAGAGAGAGAGAGAGAGACTAAAGACAAGAGATGAAGTTGTGATGTGTGTGGAAGAGAAGAGTGCAGATTGGAGAGAGATATGGACGAGTGTTTGCAGCAGAGGACAGGACAAGTCTGGAGGAGGCAGTTTGTTCATGGCTAACCAACTATATTTCAGATTGTGGTTTTATACTCTAGGATCGACTTATACAATCAGTTTAAGGGGTTATAACATACTTTTGGTACATTGGAGTGCCTTGATTCCTCCAAAGTATGCCAGGAAACAGAACCAATCAATAAATATAATGGTATCTTGTTGCTTGGAATAATGTGGAGGAATCAGTTTCTCCAGATTTACAACCAACAACACTATACTATGTACCTCATTAATTACAATAAGCAACTACTTTTACATATCCCCCAAGGCTCAGTACTCTCACCCAGCCTTTTCAACTTATACATGCACGACCTACCAACACCCCAGACACCACAAATACAAGTAGCCTCCTACGCAGACGACATAACACTCACATGTACACACAGAAATGCAGACACAGCCACTCACATCCTCCAACCCTACCTCAACACACTCAATGCCTGGTTCATCACAAATAGACTTAAAATAGCACCCACCAAGTCAACAGCCACCCTTCTCACCAACTGGAATGCAGAACACCGCTACACACCACACCTCACCATAAACAACACACCTATACCACACACACACACACCCAAAATACTTGGCATGACATACAACACATCTATGACATTCAAACAACACATCACAACCATCAAAAACAAATGCATGCAAAGACTCAAGGCCCTCAGATCACTTACCAGCACAACATTTGGACACACCAAAGAAACCACAACCACAGTGTACAAACAATATATCCGATCAGTGATGGATTACGCAAGCCCCGCCTGGGCCTCAAACCTCACTGAGACTCATCTCAACACCCTACAAACCATACAAAACAGAGCCCTAAGAATAATCACAGGCTGCACAGCTACCACACCTACAGATCACGTACACCACGAAACCAAAATCCTCAAGATTAAGGACCACCTTGACATGAGAGGCACACAAACATTTGCCGCAGCCTCCAGAAATCTACACCACCCACTACACTACATGGTAAAACACCCAGAGATGCCAAGAAATATCAAAACAACCCCCAGTACACGATACCACACACAAATACTATCATCTCTTACACCCTGCCCACCCCAAACCAGCCTCAAAAAACACATCCACACTCAAATCACCCACCATTCCATCAAAAAACTTAAAAACAACACCCTGCTGCATGCACGACCCCCTGACATCCACCCATCAGAATCTTCCCTACCCCGCGAAGACAGAGTTCACCTGGCCAGGTTGAGAAGCGGTCACCATCCGGCTCTTCTAACATATCAAAAGAAACTAGACAGAGCCATCACAGATACCTGCCCAGGATGCAACACAGCACCCCATTCTATTAAACACATCATGGAAGACTGCAACAAACACAACGACACTCGCCAACAACACAATATACACTCACTGAGGGCACTGTGGGAAAGCCGGGTTCAAGGCATAGCCTTGCTCAAGAATTGGGGGCTGTTCGGCCAGACAGGTTGAGGAACTTCAAGAACAACAACAACAACTAGTTTTACATAAGATTAAGGGAAGATTCTCATGTTAATAAATTGGAAGGTTATTGATTCCTCCTAACTATACCAGGAGACAGACGACCTCAATGGTTTACTCGTAGATGATCTGTTTCATGACCTACAGTAGTTTGGAAGAATCACAAACTTTCCAATTTACCAGGAGAATCTCTTCTCTGTAAAATATAATCTACTTATGTAAGAATACGTGCAGATAAAGCTGACCCTCGATATACAATGAATAAAATACTCATATCCACTAATTCATTTCTCACTCGGTCACTCATTGAAGACCACCAAATGTTTTCCCAGGCTTGTGTTATTCATCTCCACACAGACAAACTAACTACGTGATTAAAGACACTGTGTTAAAAGGATATATGTGGTAAATTTAATCATCCTATATCGAGGGAATACTGTAAGTTACAAATTCTACATTCACAAACACTACATAAAATAATTTAAGTATACGATTACTAGAGTATCTTTAAAATGTCCACGAACCTTTACAAAAGACTCCTTCATCAAACTTCTTTTACACATTTGTCATTCCACCTTTCAATATTTCATGACGATTATCCCTGAGTATGTAAAGAAGTTGCATCCTCTGGTAGACTCTATGTACTGTACAGTCGGCGGCAAAAGTCCTGTCGCCTCACTTGCTTCACCGAGGCACGCAATGTTCATAGACTCGAGATTATTAGGTGTAGAAAATATGCGTATTTCTCGAGTCCATGAACACTGCCTGTCTCAGTGAAGCAGGTGAGGCGACAGGACTTCTGCCGCCGACTGTACACTCGCAATCCAAAACATGTATCCAGGCTTGCTTCGAATAGCCTGATCGAGTATTAAGCGAACACAAGTAAATATGAAACAGGATAAGCGTTGTAATTGGTTCACTAGTATGCCAAATAATTCGAAACTTCAACAAAACTTTGATACATATTTTGGATTGTGAGTGTACAACTGCTATCGTGATGGTGTATTTACATTACGACAAACTCACACTTACATAAGGGACCCTGTGATCGTGTAAGAGACTTGGAGGCTTCTGATTCCTCCTGACTAGGGCCTATGCCAAGAAACAAGCTCCGTCCATATAGGTGGTGCTTCATGGCAATATTTGAAGGACTCGTATTTTCCAATATTCAGACTACATCACAGGGTCCCTTAATCTTCTGTGTCAGTCTTAATTGAACTAGTTATACATAAAGCTTAACCTTAATCAGTATAAATTAACAAGCAAGTCAGCCTTAAATTATTTATACACATAAACTTGAACCTCACTCAATTCACTTCATTAAAAATATATCTTAATTAACCTCATGATGTAGTAAGAAAATTGGAGGTTAGAGAATCCTTCAAACATTGCCACGAAACACCAGCTACATTAGAGGAGCTTGATTCGTGGCATAGTCAGGAGGAATCAGAAGCCACCAGGTCTTATACACAATCACATGTTCCCTAAATTAATCAAACTATTTTATTCAAACTAAACTTTCATCAATCCACGTGGGAAAGGTGTCAGCGTGGAGGCTTGTTTGTATGGAGGGATCCCAAAAGATGACACCGAAACCTTCCCACTAATAATTATGATGATGATGATGATTATGATTAATTTACGTGTATGTACAAAAAGATATCTTACATAATCTACTTTTACCAAAATTAAACGTCAATCAAACTAACTGCTTTACAAAATAGGCATCCTTACTTGATGAAATATAATGACTGTCAATCTATCAGTCTCTCAATTTCTTCATCACAGGGCCATACTTACTTGCCACGAACGAGGACTGTGTGTGTGTGTGTGTGTGTAGCTACTTAGTGGAGTCAATGAGGAAGGGTACAGGTGTCATGGACTGTACTAAGGTGTGGGGACTTGGGAGGTCAGCCTGAGCCTTTTCGTTCCTGTTGGATAGATTCATACATTAATTAAAGATGGTAATATATTTTTGGTGCATTAGAGCGCCTTGATTCCTCAAATGTATGCAAGGAAACAGGGCTAACTAGATTGACAAATATAATGGTGGCCTGTTGCTTGTAATAGTTTGGAGGAATCAGATGCTCTAGATTTACCAACACTGTTCAACCACCTTAAGGGAGATATTGATACTGGAGAGAAAAATCTTTAAACGCAAATTAAGGTCTGTTGCTTGGTATAGTTTGGATGAATCAGTTACTCCAGATTTACCAACACTGTCCAACCAACTTAATGGAAATAATGTTACTGAAGAGATAAATCTTTAAACACAAATTAAGGAGGTAAGGTGGCAGGACAGAATTACAAATGAAAGGTTAATTAAAGAACCCTGATGGCTTCTGATTCCTCCTGACTATGCCACAAAACAAACTCCTTTAATGTAGGTGATGTTTTGTGTCAATGTTTGAAGCATTAAGGGATATTATGTGGATGTAAACAATAATGTGTAATATGTTTGACTGTCTCGTTTGTTGAAAGTGGTCGTGGCACATTTACAGAAAGGAAGATAAATTTGACAGTACCGGTACACATAATCAAAATAATTATATCAGTACAGATAATATTAAATTCGGCCATTACACATGATCAAATTAGGTCACTACACATAAAATCAAATTAGGTCAGTACAGATAAAATTAAATTGCTAGGTCAGTATACGCGATATAGATTATAGATTGATTGATATTAGGCGCCGCAACAGCGAAGTCATATAGCGCCAGAGAAAGGTGATAGAGAGGTGTGACAGCAAGCAGGAAGGAAATAAAAGGAGAGAGAGAGAGTCTAGAGAGAAAGAGAGCTTATAGACGATATGAGGTGAGATGAAGTAATTTCCCACTCACCCACCCACCTGACCATGATGGAGAGAGGAAAGGTATGGTGGAGGGGTCAGACCACAGTGTATAATTATTATTTATACTCTATATATATAGAGAGTATACCTCTATACTATAAATTGCAAACCGTCTCTGTTTGTCCGCTTATAACTCGAAAACGGTTACACCTACATCCAAAACCCATATACATTCTGAATCACCATCACCAGGCGCAGGTTTTGGTATGACGTAACATGACATAACGTACTACTGTGGCCGTCAAATGTTGTGGCGCCAAATTAATAAACCTTCAATTTGTTTTCCGCGCCAGAGATGAATCCAGATTTAAAAAATTGCCGACATGGCAACATGACCAGTCCGTTAACATCTCCCGAGGGGGGGGGGGGGGTGTCTCGGGTACATTACTAACTTAATCAGTGCTTTTTCTATAGGCTGATAGAGTGCTACATCTGTTTCCGCTCTCTTGTCACAATTATGAGGCTACTTTCCCAAGTGTTTAATCGTATAGTGTTTGATGGCACCTCAGTGCATATGTAGCCCTAACTGTTACAACTCGTCAAGCGCCAACTACCCTAAAATTGAGTTATTAATAGGAATTATTTCTACAATTCCTCTTCTATCTAATGAACAAATGGATATCATCTTAGCTTGCATATAGACATCTCTAGAATGTCTGAAATACAACCGAGTGTCGGCGAGTGACAAATGCAGGCAGTCGACAAGTCAGTCAGCTGAAACAAAGATGTTGCCACTGCTCGCTAATTAATATTATTTACTTCGTGCTCTACGTGATTATTTTATTAGCCGTTGGGAACGCTTGCTATGTAGCATAAAAACATTAATGTACATTTTTATTGCAAAAACAAACTTGTAAATCCATTTAGTTATCACAAATCGTGGAAAAAAGATAATTAAAAAGAGAGGAAACGATGGCGATGCCCGCGGGCCTGGTCGGACCAGCCCAAACTCTCGTACTGCGTTTAAAAGATGTCTAAATAATTTATGCTTATACTATGTGTTTCACTGTATTATAAGGGAAGCGTTATTACTTCAATATTTCTTAGTAAAATTATGACAATACATCGAATAAGATACATAATTAATTAAAGTTAATAATAATAATTGTGAACTCACAAATTGCACGGGTAAGCAGTAACTGGAGTCAGTCAGACAGTCACACACTCACTGAGAGAGAGAGAGAGTGTGTAGGGGTAGAGGGAGGACAACGTAAATGGATATGGGGGGTAGGAGGAGGATGGGTTGGTAAGAAGGGAGGATAGGAAACTCACAGGGGGATGGTGGGAGTATACAAAGTAGGAGGAGGATAGGTTGGTAAGGAGGGATGGTTGGGGTAGGTGGAGGATGGGTTGGTAAGAAGGGAAGGTAAGGGTAGGGGGAGGATGGGTTGGTGTGGAAGGGAGTGGATAGACATGGGTCGAGGATTGTATGGATGACGGGAAAGATTGGGATGGTGAAATATGCGTGGGTGTGTGCATATGCACCAGAGGATGAAAAGAGTAGGACGGGGAGAGATAGGATGAGTGTGTTTTGGGAGGAATTGAATGCGTGTCTGAGAAAGATTGATAATGGAAGGAGAGTGGTGATGATGGGAGATATGTATGGAAAAAAGGGAGGTGAGGAAGTGGGAAGTATTGTGGGTAAATGGGGTGTAGAAGGAGTAAATGAGAAGGGTGAGTATCTGGTGGATGTCTGTGCTGAGAGGGGGTTGTTCTTGGCAAACACCTTCTTTCAGCACAAGATGATCCACAGGTATACATGGAAGAGAAAAGATGAGAGAGGAGAGCAGAAGAGTTTGATTGATTATTATGTGGCAGTGGATGAAAGGTTAAGGGACCCTGTGATGTAGTCAGAAAATTGGAGGTTTGCGAGTCCTTCAAATTTTGCCACGAAACATCACCCATATTGAAGGAGCGTGTTTCGTGGCATAGTCAGGAGGAATCACAAGCCTCCAAGTTTCATACAAGATCACAGGGTCGATGCAAAAGTGGTGAGAGAAATTATCCAATGCTCCGACCATTTTGTGTTGTTGGTAAGGATGAAGGTTAGTGCTAAGTGGGAATATGGTAGGAGGGATGAAGGGGTGAGGAAAAAGAGGGAGGTGGCTAATGGGAAATTAGATGAAGCAGAATATAGGGAGGAATATAAGAGGAGGGTGGGTGAGGTGCTGGGGGATGCAAGGATGGTGATAGGGGAGGGAGTGGGAGTGAATGATGTGTATGAAACATTCAAAACTTTAGTGTGTAAGACAGCAGCAGAAGTGGTGGGGTACAAAGTACAAAACGGGGAAGAAAGGGAGTGCATGGTGATCTGAAGAAGTGAAGGATGCAGTAGAGAATAAGAAGAAGGCTTTTAGGAGAACCCTGCAGAGAAATGTGCCAGAGGAGGTGAAAGAGGGAATACAATGAGTGTAAGAGGAAAGTGAAGAGGACGGTGAGTGAGAGCAAAAGGAGAGTGGATGAGGAGTTTGGTAGGAAACTGAGTGAGAAGTTTAGAGAAAACAAGAAATTATTCTGGAAGGAGGTGAAAAGAGAAAGAGGAGAAGGAAAGTCTGGTAGCGTGAGAATGAAGAGAGAGGATGGAGTTACTGTGAGTAGAAGTGAGGAAGTGAAAGAAGTGTGGAATAGGCATTTTGATTGGTTGATGAATGGGGGGACGGGAGGGGAGGCGGTGGTGACATGCATGGGGATGGAGGCAGGAGGTAGACGACAGGATGTACAGGGAGAATTAGGAAGGGAAGAGGTTAGGAAAGCAATAGGAAAGTTGAAGATAGGAAAGGCACCGGGGGTGGATGAAATAACTGGAGAGATGCTGAGGTGTGGGGGGGAGGAAGTGGTGGAGTGGATGCTGCTTATATGCATATTGGCTTGGAGACAGGGAGAGGTGCCAGAGAACTGAAGGAGAGTCATAATTGTGCCTCTGTACAAGGGGAAGGGGAGTAAGGATGAGTGTGGTAGCTATAGGGGAATAAGCCTTCTTAGTGTACCGGGGAAGGTGTATGGGAAGGTACTTACTGAGAGACTGATAGAAGTAACTGGGAATAAAGTCAGTGAGGAGCAGGGAGGGTTCAGAAAGGGTAGAGGATGTGTGAACCAGATCTTTGCAATAAAATCAACAGTGGAGAAATATATTGGGAAGGGTAGGAAGTTGTATGCTGTTTTCATAGATTTGGAGAAGGCATACAATAGGGTTGATAGGAGAGCTATGACAGATGTATTAAGGATTTACGGTGTTGGTGGGCGCTTGCTGGAGGGGATTGAGGCCTTCTATAGAGAGGCAAAAGCTTGTGTGAGGGTTGAGGGTCATTTGAGTGAGAACTTTGATATCAGTGTAGGATTGAGGCAGGGGTGTGTCATGTCACCATAGTTGTTCAATATTTTTATGGATGGGTGCAAGACAGAGATGAAGGCAAAGGTGGAGGGCCTGGGTGCGAAACTGAGGTTGAATGGAGTACCTTGGTTACAAGCTTATTTGCGGATGACACTGTGCTGCTGGCCGAGAGTGAAAGGGAGTTACAAAGGGTGGTGGATGAGTTTCAGTCCGTGTGTAAGCAAAGAAAACTGAAGGTAAATGTTGGTAAGAGTAAGGTGATGGTATTTGAGAGGACCAAAACAGAAGTAATTGACTTTGCTACACCCTATAGAGTGGCTGTACCAACTGGGACTGAATGTGAGATAACTTTAGGGAGTGAGAGGATGGAGGAGGTGAGGGAATTCAAGTAACTGGGAACAGTTCTGTGTAAACATGGAAGGAGAAATCAGGGAGAGAGCAATGAGAGGCAGGCAGGTCATAATATTACTGAGGAGGATTATGAAGGGTAGAAGTGTGAGTATTGAATTGAAAAAGGGACTGAGAAATAGTATAATCCTGCCAATACTGACATATGCATCAGAGACATGGACATGGGAGTAGGGCTCATCAGTCTAGAATAGGTGCTGTGGAAATGAGTTACTTGAGAGGAGCATGTGGACTTACAAGGTGGGATGGAGAAAGTAATGAGTGTGTATATGTATGAGAGATGTAGAATAGGTGCAGTGGAAATGAGTTACTTGAGAGGAGCATGTGGACTTACTAGGTGGGATGGAGAAAGAAATGAGTGTGTATGAGAGGTGTGGTATGAGTGAGAAGGCAGTTGGTATTGAGTGTGGAGTGGTTGAGAGAGTGAAGTGTAATACATTGAGATGGTTTGGACATGTAGAGAGAATGCAAAGTGTGGAGTTTGTAAAGAAGGTGTATGGAAGTGAAGTTGTTGTTGTTGTTGTTGTAGTTCCCAGGACTGTCTGGCCGAGCAGTCCCGAGTCTGGTTGACCGAAGCCGTGCAGATGCTCGGACCCCCAAATGGGAGTCAGGGTGATAGTGAGGTCTGTTTCTTCGAAGGCAGCAGACGAGGGGACTGCTGGCTCACGGGCATGTATCCCTGGGCCAACATTCCCACCATCTATAGTCTCCCTTGTTGTGCCACCCAATCGGGCGATCTCGTCGGCTACCCAGAAGGAATGAGAGATAGTAAGGAGACAGACAGAACAGGCCAGGGTGTGGTAGAGGATGCCAGATTCCTCATTTCTGGATAGAACCAGCCCTCACCAGTGTGTTGCTGAGTAGTTGAGATGTGTGCTGGGTAGTTTACATTAACACATCTTCCCTTTCCAGTGTGTGCTGGGTAGTTGAGAAGTGTGATGGGTAATTTGCACCAACACATCTTCCCTCACCAGTGTGTACTGGGTAGTTGAGAAGTGTGCTGGGTAGTTTTTTACATCAACATATCTTCCTCTAGCCATCAACACGTCTTCCCCCAGCTTACAAGGTGGCATGTTATCCTTGCTCTTACAGCCAGGTACCTATTTACTGCTAGGTGAACAGGGACATTGGGGGCTGGGAAAATTGTCCAACAATTCCACTGACCCAGGAATTGAACCCGGGATCTCTCGCATGCCAGGCGGGTGTGCTAACCGCTATACCATCAGCACCCCATGGAAGTGAAGTTATGGGACCTGGTGTGAGAGGCAGACCTCCGGTTAGATGGCAGAACAGAGTGGAAGAGTATGTGACAGAGAGAAGTGTGAGGGGGGATGGAGAAAGTGAGGAGGGAGTGCGTTAACAGGGAAAACTGGAGACTCTTCTGCCGTGGCCACCCCCTTGGTGGGAGTTCCCGGAGGGAGCGAGGCGTCGGAACTATAGATAGATAGATAGAACAGGACACATAACAAAACACAGGACACACACACACACCAGGACACATAACAAAACACAGAAGGAAACACACACACATACAACAGGACACATAACAAAACACAGAAGGAAACACACACACACACACAACAGCTAGGACACATAACAAAACACAGAAGGAAACACACACACACACACACAACAGGACACATCACAAAACACAGAAGGAAACACACACACACACACAACAGGACACATAACAAAACACAGAAGGAAACACACACACACACACACACACAACAGGACACATAACAAAACACAGAAGGAAACACACACACACACAAAACAGGACACAACAATACACACAAGGAAACACACACACACACCAGGACACATACCAAAATACAGAAGGAAACAACACACACACACACACACACACACACACCAGTACACATACCAAAATACAGAAGGAAACAACACACACACACAACAGGACACATATCAAAACACAGAAGGAAACATTACAACACACACACATGCTAAAACACACACACACACAGCAGGACACATTAAGACAGACTCAAAAACATCAGCTTACTTATAGTCTTTTTGAAATATACTGAGCGCTGAGGCGTTGGCCACTTCCGAGATTTACCTGACTGCTACGGTGCCAGATCTCGTCTGGACAATTATGGGATTAGATCCTCATTAAAAATGACAGGCAGCCCTCACTAACCCACCGCCTGTTCTCTCTCTCTCTCTCATCTCTTGCCTATATATCGCTTGCCGTTAACAACAAAACATAAAAGTAAATCTTTCCTTTTCTGTTGACACATTATGTTGTATTATAAATGCGACACTTTTCTGAGGATATAACATAATTTTTCGTTTGTTTCGACTTTTATTCCTCACCACCACTACTCGTGATGGTGCAGTGATAGGTCCTCTATTTGCTTTCTCTTCTAAAAAGTACTTATTTACATTATAAATAAGTTATCTCTTTCTCGACTATGTAAAACATGATAGCGAGTAGCAGAGGTGTGCTCCATCTTGAGTGGCAGCCAGAGGAAAAGTGACAGTAGTGACCTGAGTTGACAGGTGGAACTTACGTACTTATACCTGAGTACACTCACCCTAGGTGCACTGACAACGTCGGAAAAATATTCTGCCCAGTGGTGTGATACATATATATATATTCATTGTTAATATGAGAAGTAAATGATACTTTCATATACCTACATGGCCTTAGTATTGAAGTATATGTATACGTATTAATTTTGATTAATTTAGCATCAGCAAATAGCTGATATGAGGGAGTGAGTGAAGTGTATTGGTCTGATTTGGCAACATTGCGGGAGGGAAAAACCTCCCAACAGCCAACGCCTCAGCGCTCAGTATATTTTGAAAAGACTATAGTAACAATTACTTTCAGTACCTCAGTGTAAAAAACAATGGCGAACGACATGGATAGTGAGACGTATTAGAATTTAGACAGGAAGATAGAGGGAATCAGTGATGGGGTGACAGAGAGGAGGGTAGGAACTTAAGAAGGAGTGGGAGAGAGGGGGGGGGGAGTGAGTACGTATGGACCGGGGTACAGGTGGAAGAGGGAGGGAGGGAGGGAGGAAAGGCGAGGCGGTAAGAGAAAGAATAGTGACGTCACTCCATAAATTTCGCGATTTTAGACCAATGGCGAAAGAACGATTAGAAGATCAGTGACGATATTATAATTATTTTGTATAAATAAATTTCCTTGTATAAGCATACTACAGAAGCAGATGAAGAAGCGAGCGGTGTGTGATTGTTATAATCCATTAAAATATCTTTTGTAATTCTTGCCCGTGTGGAGAAATAGATGCATGATGACTCAGCAGTTCCCCTGCTTACCACTCATTCATAACAGTTTAACCTAATCAACTACTATTTAGAACTCTCGCTGTTAAAAACAATATGTTGAATCGTACGTTTGGCAGCTACCGGCGCCATCCCACCTGGAGGCAGGCGCCTGGCAGAGAGGCTAGAAGCCGCTAGATAGACCGGAGAAATTGTGATAGTACCACACTCTTTTCATCTTTTCAAAGTTATTCTATAACGTACCTACATCTAAACTATACCCATAGAATGCTTAAAAAATGTAGTTTCTTAAGCAAAATAGTATATTTTATTATTATTTACCAATTCTCCATTCTAATCTAATATATCAGTACGAGAATAGCTTTTCACATTTTCTCCATTGCAGTCGTATATATTATACCTGTAATATCTTTCTTAATAGGGAACACTTTTTGGCATATATCAGTTAAAAGCTAAGAAAATTTGGCCTCTAATGAAATCTGAAATACCACAGTATATGTTATAGTGTGGTGATATCAAGTTGATGAAGTGAAGTAATGGTCAACAGATTATTCGTGTTTACCTTACGCGTGACATTATTACCTATACTTTAAAGGCAATTATCTCACTTAAGTAGGCGTGGCGCTCGACGAGTTGTAACACTCAGCCACTCATATTATCCCAGGGCACGATAAACCATATATTTAACCTTTATAAGGCTGGGTTTAGTACAAAAGCTATCGTAGAGGAGACAGGAGTTGCCAAAAGGACGGTTGAACGCTGGTTAAAGCATTGTGGTGAGGCTGTGGGTGGAGAGACGCCTACACACTTATTAATAAGCGGGATTCTCACTAGCCCGTTTGGACGGTGGACGTTCACGTTGATGACGTCACGAACGTCCTTGTTTGTGCCCGAACAGTGTGAATGCGGAGCACGTCGCGACCTCCAGGAGACGGCCGACGTCCAACGTTGAAGATGAACTGAAGCGGGATTCTCACTAGCCCGTTTGGACGGTGGACGTTCACGTTGATGACGTCACGAACACGACGTCCAGACAGGCACGGAGGAGTTGGGCGCCGTTTCTTCACAACGTCAACTTTACCGGATATGGACGAGGATTTACTTGTGTTTGCAGCAGTTTTGCTTCTTTCTGGAGAGGGGGGACACCCAACAAGGCGACATGAAACAAAAATAACCAAACGAACCTTCAATAGACCTAAGACCTAACCTTCATATGATATATATATATATATATATATATATATATATATATATATATATATATGCAAATTTGACTCTCTGTAAGCTATGTGATATTATAATTTTTTGTGATATATGCCCCCTTTGCCTATGACCCCACAGACAGATAAATAATGGACTTTCCAACTGTGTTTTTGTGTGATTCGTATAATTTTAACATCCATTTAGATTCCATTAAATGCAGAAATATTCTATTTGGGTATTAGGTCCCAGAATCTGATATAGCAGACGTTATTGATGATAATAATGAAGAGGAATGTTGTTAATCCACTGTCTGCTGCTTCTGTTGTACGCACTATGCTGCCTGGAGAGAGATTGTGGAGTGGACAGCATGGCCATGGTGGACAGTACACGAGTCACGACACGTGAGTTTGTTTACCCAGCACCAGAGTGCGGTGGTGCCAAGCCTCCAGATCCAATGTACATTCTTATTAATCGTACATAAATTGTCGAACTATACACAAATATATTATGATTATTATTTTATTTACATAAAATCGTATCATTTTGCGAACAAATAACTTTAATTCATATTATTTTCATATGTTGAGGAACCAGCAACATTATAAACGGTCAACACAGCCAACGTCGCTACCCAAAAAGATGAATTCAGTTCATCTTCAACGTTGGACGTCGGCCGTCTCCTGGAGGTCGAGACGTGCTCCGCTTTCACACTGTTCGGGCACAAACAAGGACGTTCGTGACGTCATCACCGTGAACGTCCACCGTCCAAACGGGCTAGTGAGAATCCCGCTTGAATTCATCTTTTTGGGTAGCGACGTTGGCTGTGTTGACCGTTTATAATGTTGCTGGTTCCTCAACATATGAAAATAATATGAATTAAAGTTATTTGTTCGCAAAATGATACGATTTTATGTAAATAAAATAATAATCATAATATATTTGTGTATAGTTCGTCAATTTATGTACGATTAATAAGAATGTACATTGGATCTGGAGGCTTGGCACCACCGCACTCTGGTGCTGGGTAAACAAACTCACGTGTCGTGACTCGTGTACTGTCCACCATGGCCATGCTGTCCACTCCACAATCTCTCTCCAGGCAGCATAGTGCGTACAACAGAAGCAGCAGACAGTGGATTAACAACATTCCTCTTCATTATTATCATCAATAACGTCTGCTATATCAGGTACGATATGCTTTGCGTGTTAATAATGCGTGTACAGTATATGATAATAATGCGTGTACAGTATATCAAATAATTATAGTTGTATATTCTATCTGTATTTTTCAATTAAAACATTAAGGGCTCGAGCTGACAACTAGGGCGGTCACGGGCACTAATATTGCTCTTCTCGTCCTCCTACCTTTACTAATTCAGCTAGGGCACCAATTTTTTCATACAAGGTGTTTGAATATATGAGGCTTTTGTACCATAAATTTCAGTGATCTAGCTTCAGTAGTTTTTGCGCCACAAAAAAAAAACATGTTAGCAAATATTATACAGCTAAAATTACGCAACTAACATAGTAATTCAAAATCTTTTTGCCTCATAAACTACACACCCGGAAGTACCTATTTTAGTATTTCCATAAGTCTAGCTTTAATTGCAAATGTTTTATCATATAACAAAAAATGCAATTTTTTTTTCATTCGAAAACAGACATTTGAAAATTCGCAAAAAATATATTTGATGGAATCAAAGCACATATGTACATCAGTTAGTAGACACGAATGTGGAGATCATTTTGCAAAAAAAAAAAATTTGAATTCGACAATTACTTACAGCATAGCAAACGCTTATATACCCGAAAAAAAAGTTTTGAGAAAATGGCACTTTTGTTATACAACTTCACTACATCATGAAAAATCATACCAACAAGTACCAAATGGGAACATCTATTTACATAATCCTTTTGCCATTCCTGGGAAGTCGGTAGCAGTGACTTTGATTACTTTAGGTTACATTCAGGTAATGTTATGTCACCTGTGTAGCCCCTTGTGCTGGGAGAGTTCTCCCATGCCTGGTGCACTTCTTCAGATATGAAGGCACCTGGTCCCCTGTTATTTATACCATAGATATATTATATATATATATATATAGATAGATATATTATATATTTCTTATATATAAATAACATATTGAAAGGGTATCAGTGGAGCCCACCCAAAGGAAATCAACAGGTGGAAAACAGCGCATGTGTACTCTCCTCTAGTCTCACGTGTGTGGCTGTCCTGCCGCTAAACAAAGCCTAAGCTATCGTACAGCAAAATGAGAACATAAATTAATAAAAAACAGCAAAAGAAACGATCAATTTATAAGGAAAACAAAGCCTACAGCAAAAGGGGGGGTGTCAGAGAGCGTGAGCATTTAAATACCGTAGTTGTGATCGCAGGCAGCGATCAGTAATTATTGTATATTGCTATAGGCCAGTGTTTATAAGGGGCTTCATTTACGAAACCCAAGTGATTCACCATGGGTTTGATGATCCACCACACCTCATGTTATTCACCATGGACGGTTTGGGTGGTTCACCACACCTGATGTGGACGCTTCTCTGGAAGCCGGCAGTCAGTCACTCTCAGACCACCAGGAAATAAGGTACCAGCAGACCGTGAATTTGGAATTTAATGGACCTGTGTTTGGAGTTAGTGCCTGCCGGTAGAGAGGGCGATCTGTGTACACGTATTATAAGGATGTAATGTCTTGGTATGTATTATATGAATTTTTATGTTATTGTAATATTGTTGTGCTAGGAAGTGTTACATAATCTAGATATTTTCGTTCGAGAGTTTGTGTTGCCCATGTATTTTCGTATACAATATGAGTAGGTTTGGATTATTAATAATTTTGATAAGTGGCAAATAAGCGTTGATTAAAATTGAGAATTATGTAAACATTTATTAGTTGATGTGCTATTGGCCACAAGAATTCATACACATTCTGTTGGGTTTAAGTGTTCATAATGAAAAGACAATGTAGGATTATTGATTTGTGACACGAGTGTGTATTGGAGTAAGTGTTTTGTTAAGTATTTCGGGCTGAAGTATGCTTGGTGGGTTTCTTTTAGGAACATGTATATTGGACTTAGTCCGTTTTTAAATTGTTTGTAGTCTGAGGAATCAATGGATTTGCAGAAACGACTTATTGTGGCTGATGAGGAAATAAATGAGCAGACAGCTACAGCTAGTTTCAAGCCTCTTATGAACACAGTATTCACGCGCCTACAGTAGTATTAAAGTGGCCATTACGTCGCAAGGGACGCGCTATACGCCTGGCAACGGGTCGGACTGGGTGCAGCAGACGCCACTTAACCCCTCCGGGATCGGGCAAGAATGGAATTACGCGCTGTGGGTACGGGCCCAATACTAACTTTTATCCTGCCTGTCCAGGTATTTCCCGGAAAATCACTCTACTTCTCTTACTCCCTACGTCTAAACTACAATACTGAACAACTTAAATTTGATTGTGTACTCACCATCAACTCCTCCTCTTTCCATTAAAACCAACCCCAGCTCTCTAGGACACTCCATTGCCGAGAAATCAAGTGAGGAATGGAGGTCACTTTTCCCGTGAGAGCGAGGCTGCGTTCGCTTTGTGAGCGTGGCTCTGACAAGGACTGGCGGGGGTGGAGGCAAGATGGCCGCTGGCAGAATGACGCAACACTTGCCTCCCCCGGGCGACACGTCGTACGGCTCGTGTGCATCCTACCATTACAGCCCCTGTATTATTTGTGTGGTTAGCTGACCATTCCAGAGTGGTTTTATGCCCTGGAGAGAAGCGTGGGAGTTATGTACAGTATTTACGCGAAACATTTTCAGTGTCATTCGCACCATTTGTTCATGTTCAACGTAAATGTAAATGTGTCACTATCACTGTTATTCTTATTTTCTATATATTTTTGTATTTTGTTGTTTTAAATTTTTTATTATCATTTTTTCTATGCGTAAATGTGTCACTCTCACTTTTCTTATAGCCTAATATGTACAAATGTGTCACTATCACGTCACTACAGCCTAAAATATATGTACAAATGTGTCACTCTCACTTTTCTTATAGCCTAATAAGTACAAATGTGTCACTATCACGTCACTACAGCCGAAAATATATGTACAAATGTGTCACTCTCACTTTTTTTATAGCCTAAATAGTGTCACTGTCACCAAGTGTCACTGTCACTTTATTCGCATACTCCCATCACTTCCTGCTTCTATATATATTCCAATATATGGTAGTCTGAGAAGCAGTTTCCAGGGCATAACGGCACACAACATTCCTTGCACCAGAAGCGAGTTTCCTTGGACTTCTGGGGGTGACGTGTTGTGTGCCTGCAAACATAGCAGCGACGAGAGCCTGGACGTCCTGACGGCAACGGTGGCAGATTAGTAAGGTAGTGGCGAGCCATATAGCCACTCTGCTGCAACCTGTCAGGCCGTTGTGCCGCTGCCTGTCTGCCTTGCTGTGGTTGCACAGTGCTGAACCTCTCCAGGAGCTGAGATATCAACTCTAGCTCGAATTCCCGGAGTGCCAACTTGGAGTCAGGGTGATGCTGGAGGTAGAGTATATAACAGTTCAGCACTGTGACATCAAGAAGGTGGAAGAAAGCCTTCTTGTACCACTTACAAGTTTTTCTCAGACAATCGATGGAACTCACCATCATGTCTGACTTATCGACGAGTCTCATATTGATGTTATAATCGAGCACAGCATCAGGCTTGTAGATGGTATCACCTGTGCCGCGCTCAGTCTTCCCAGAATCCTGCATCACGCCCCTGTTCACGGTGGTGAGCATATTGACGGGGCGTTTATCGTGCCATTTGATGGCCAGCATGTTCCCACATTTCTTCTCGATGCAGTCGCCCCTCCGGGTGAGAGGGAATGCTGGCCACCCCTTCCTGTTGACACGAATAGTTCCGCAGGATCCTGTTTGGTGCTGCAGGAGAAACTGGCTAAGTGCTGGAGAGGTGTAATAGTTATCAGTCTACAGGATGTGGTTGTTGTCAAGGTAATCCCCCATGAGTGCCTTGACAACACTCCCGCTGAAGCCAAGAGGGTCGTCGGCCGGGACATCCACATCCGTACCTGAATAGAGTATAAAATCCAACACATAGCCAGTCTTACAGTCGCAGATGACATAGAATTTGATGCCAAATCTATGCCTCTTTGACGGGATGTACTGGATGAAGGACAGTCTTCCCCTGAACAGCACCAGAGACTCGTCGATAACCACTTTCTGGAATGGTCGAAAAAATGCTCGTATTTTCTCCTGGAGGATAGACATTACTGGCCTAATTTTCCACAGCCTGTCGTTCGGGTGTGGACCCATGTTGGGGGCGAAGTGCAGGTAGGACAAAATGTCCCTATATCTGTCCCTGGACATGTATTTCCCGAACGCAGGTGTGGATATCAGGGCGTGTGTGCTCCAGAAGTCCTTGAGGCGATGTTTCTTGACATGAGGCATCATCATGGTCAAAGCTAACCACACATACAACTCAGCAATATCGACGTCAGCCCATTGCAACATCTTACTATGTTCCCTGCCTGGTCTATTGCTGAGTTGCACAGAGAGTTGTTTGAAGGTGTTTATCTCCTGCATCATGTAAGTCATCAATATTATATCAAAAAAGGCAGTGAAATAATCTAATATTGATGACCTCTGACGACAGGGAAATGCGGCCTGTATACCTGAATGACTGTCGTCAAAGGCAGGTATATCAGGCGCAAATTCATCGCAATCCGTCCACACATAGGGATCAGCGGGTCTATGACGAGGTGCGCCGCGTTGCTGTCGTTGTTGGCGTTGTTGTTGTGGTGGTGGTGGTGGTGGTGGTGCAGCGGTACCAGGGGCAGGCGAGAGTGAGTCGTCAGGCACGAGAGGAGAGGGAGAGTGTGGTGGTGGGGGAGGTGGCGTCAGGTCACGGGGGGGCGGGCTATCAGGGTCAACAGTAGGGGAGAGATAAGCTGCCTTTGTCCTCTTCCCCCTTCCTTTACCCTTCCCTCTTACTCCTACTCTCCTCCCTCTTACCACCACTGGTTGCGACGCATCCTCGTCCGACGAGGAAGAGGAAGACGAAAAATCTAACCTCCTCCTCGGCCTCTTGCCCATGGGAGTGGAGACGTAGCGAGGTTTGGAGGTTGAAGCAGGAGTAGACCTCTTCCTGCCTCCCACGCCAGATGTTGTAGGAATGGGAGACAAGAGAGTGTCTCCCAAACTACCTCCCACCCCACTGGTGGACGGAATTGCAACAGGGGCTGTAACCTCTGACACATCATGCAAGGCTGAAGTTGAGGGAAGAGCTGTGATGGAAGTCACCGCTACACAGGCATCTTCCTCAGTTGATTCGTCAGCTTGCCATTCAGTATCAGAGTAGCTGTCCAGGTCGTCACTCCCATATGAAAGGTCTGCCAGATTCTCCAATTCCCGCCCTATTGCAGAATCTGACAACCTTGCAGGTGCATGACGCAATCTAGCTGGTTGCACCCGCGGAGTGGAGGTTACAGGAGCGGGTGCGCCTGGCAGCGCGGTAGGATGCACCGAATCGAACGAGCCCGTATTTTCTTCACTACGCCCAGCCATTGTCACGGTCAAGCACACACTGATTGAATGTGGGGATGAAAAGGTCTGGTGGTGAAGTATAGTCAGATCAAAAAAAATCCCGACAAATTTGGCGTTTTTCCCCATAAATTACCAAAAGCGGGATTTCCCGCTGCCCGGACTCTGTCGACAGAGCAGGATTTCCCGCTGCCCGGCCTCTGTCGACCGAGCGGGAAATCCCGCTGCCCGGACTCTGGGGGTTAACCCACACCCAAAATTTCAAAATCACGAATATTTTACCCGAATCGACAGCTTCCCACCTTAATTCCAAACCATATTTCTTTTGGCCAGAATGGAGTACGATGAACCTTTGATTAACCTTGTGGCCAGCTGTCCTTGGATCTATGATACTGCCCACTAGAAGTACAAGGATATCGTCATGAAAAGAAATTCGTGGAAGCAGATAGCACAGCAGCTAAACATGACTGGTATGAGTATAACTATTCTGTGTATGATAATAATCATAAGTTTAAGCTAGCTATGCTAGCCTATTTGCTAAATTTGTAAGTGTAGTGGTTCCATATGCAATTATTCTTTTCTTTATATTTATAGCAATGATGAGTAATGTGTTGAGTCCAATGAAATCCAGCCAGTTTGTATACATTACAGTCAATGTTGTAGACTATTTAAGCTGATACTTTAATATCTTAGGCAAGAAAATTCTGGCATGTGGAAAGTGTTAATTAATACGGTGCAGAAACCAATCCCTGTTGGTACCTGATCTGAGGATATCCTTCAGGACAGAAGTAAAAATATTGTTCTTTAATATTGAAATTTAAAATGAAAGAAATTGTGGTAACCAAACAGGGCAAAGTATATAAAAATTATTTTCATAATTTTAATTAATCAATCCATCCATAGCCAACAGTAACCTAACCTGGGCATATTCTGGAGGGGAGATGGAGATTTGAAGTCTTAAATCAGGAAGAAATGAAATGTGGAAATGTCTTATTTTGGCTAACCAAAACACTGCAAATATAATTAATTTGGTTATTTCTTCAGAGGAGCAATGCAGGAAGAGGTGGATATACCTGAGAGACCGGTATGTGAGGATGAGGAGGGTTCATGAGAAGGCCATTCCAAGTGGCTCAGGGTCCGACTCAATACCTAAAATTAAATGGGAATTGTACCCTCTACTTGATTCTTTGCTTCATCACTGCAAAGAACATCGCACATAAGTTGTACTACTTTACAGTACATGTCTGTTGACAGGGAGAGGAAGGTAAACAACATTGAATGAATCATGAGCAAGGAATGGAGGAGAAAGTGGAAATTTCAAGTTCCAGGGTTTATATAAGTAAGTCTTAAGGTGAAGGAATCAATATGTCATAAACAGATCTGTTGTTTCATTCTACTGATGTCTCTTTCAGAGGGGGCAACAGTTTCCAGCTGGGATCATCAAGCAGCCAGCCAGATTCAGCGTCATCCTCTAATGAAGCTTATCCTGACACACCGAAGAGAAAAAGGGCAGCAACAGATTCTGTTACACCCGGAAAAAAGGCCAAGTTGGAGGGAACGGATTGGCAGGCCTCATTAACCCTAGAACGGTAACCTGGGGTGATTTTCTCCCTAGTGAATTTGGGGATGATGCAATTCACCCACGAGGCATGGTGGGAATGGCTTGGCAGGCTCAGTACCTTCCGTGCCATGTCTGACTTGGTTGGTAGAGGGTGTGCTGTCCTGCTCTGTCACTGGATTTTTTCCCTAGATTGCATTTAGGGAGGATTTCTCCCAGACTTACTGTTGCCGTATGTTGTACAGCCTGGGTGGAATTATTGAATTCTATAATTCAATGAAAGGAGATGTTGATACTTTTGATCAGATCTGTTCCGTGAGTTCCTGTTCAAGCAAGACAAGACGTTGGCCACTCTGTATCTTTTATGGCATGCTGAATGCTGCCAATGTGAACTCTTACATTATATACAAGGAGAATATGGAAAGAGTGGGCAACAGACAAATCATATCACGCAAGAAGTTCATGCTCCAGGTCAGGAAGGCACTAATCACTCCATGGGCCACATCATGGCTGCTTTTACCCTTGCCCCGATCCCTGCAGTTCTTGATCACCACTGTCTGCATCGTACCCTCACCAGGCAGTGCTGCAGCATCACCAGGGACATCTTTCTCAGACAGCAGGGGTGCATTGGTGCGCTGTTGTGAGTGCCCGGTGAAATCGGATAGGAAGACGCATCACAGATGCAACAAGTGCGTCAAGCCCATGTGTCCTCGCCATCTGTATCCTGTCTGTGGTGACTGTATCTAACAGGTGATTGTATGTATATTACTGTATGTGTTTCATTGATGTATTTTAAGTCATTTAAAGCATAATTTGCTATACTGCAAGTGTTGAAAGAATAAATAAAATAAAAAAAAAATTTATTACGTACTGAAAATGTAACCCTATTTTGTTTGTCTTCTATACAGATTGTAGACGAGCTAGGGAGATGGGACTCAGCCAGGGCATAGTCCCATAACCCAAGAACAGTACTTCACCAGAAAAAGAACAATCTGGCCAGTATATTTTGTTTTGGTCAAATTAATTATAAGGCTTCACAAAAAAAAATCTAATTTTAAATTTTTTTTTGTAATTAAAAAAACATTTATAATTTAATGGATGACCTTATTTATATTATGCTCAATAAAAGAGTACAAGATGTATTTTCTTTATATGTTTTCCAAATAAAATATTTCTCAGCATAAGTATTTTATTTCAATTATTTAATTATCGGGAGAAATTCTCCCGGGGTTACCTTTCACGCTTCTGAAATAGAGGGTTACCATTCTAGGGTTAACACAGTGGGTCACAGCCCACCAGCCAAAAAAAAATCTACGTGTTCAGCAGTTGCAACAAAAAAATGTAATTAACAAAATTTTTGATATCATCCATGATTCTATGGATGATATAAATCATTTGTAATGTAAATGCCTATAGGTTGTAATTTAAAATACTAGAAAACTTACGCATTTTTAATAATATATACCTTAAAGCAACACTTCAGTTTTTAATTTTGCATGCATAAGCCACACGTCAATATATTGGAAGTATGCTTGTATAAGTTCTATATTATTGATGAGAGAGGATGAACTCATGGGGTGGCACAAATCAGGGAATTTATTTGGATGATGATGTGAAACTACAAGTAGATTTATTTACAGTACAGTATATTGTTACTGATGAAGGGGCTGATATGATATCTGGTTTATTGGTTATTATTTTATGCCTTTAGTTTGAATATTGTCTTGCTGCCTAAACACCATCACCCAACAAGCGTGACCAATGTTCCATGTGGAAACACATGTATAATACATTACAGTACCTCAGTTTGCAATATTTCCATATTATAGTTCTACAGTGCACGTCATAATGTTTGGCGCGAGAGAGACCGCGCCAAACAATATGACGTATTTGGATTATGCTCTTCTAGTATTAAGCCTAACCCACCATACTGTCTCGCAAGTAAGCCGTTGGTAGCTGAGCGTATCGAATTCACAAAGTATCGTTCAGGAATCAGTTATTTCAAATTTTAGGTGCCTTCGGGCAAGCTTAGTGAGGGGAAGTGTAACGCGCGTGTTCCCATAATTTTCCCTTGTTCCTCTCCTGTTTATGGGCATTGTGTAGCGATGTGTAAGGTAAAAGAGCTGACATGTGAACAGATAGCTGCTGTTACATCACTCTGTAAGGCAGGAAAATCTAATGAGGAAATAGCGATTACAACTGGCGTTTCTCTACGCAGTGTCCAGCGATGGACTAAAAAATTTCATGACTGTGGAAACTGTGACCCGCCATTACAGAAAAAGTCGACAGGACAGCCAAGGAAAACTACCCCACATACTCTAATGGTTCTATGGAGGCTCGTGGATAGTGAGCCACGTATAACAGCACCAGAATTAAAGGAAAATAACCGTGTGTTACTGGCTGATGTGTCTGTGTGAATCATACAGTGCCGGCTCCACAACCATCTGAAATTCTCCCACCACACCACGCGCAAGAAACCAATTGTCACTCTTAAGCAGAGAGGAAATAGGGTTGCTTTTAGCAAAACATATCTGGAGTGGGATGAGGCTAAGTGGCAGAGAGTGTTGTGGACTGATGAGGCTACGTTCAGTGTGACTGGGAATAGAGGTGGTAAAGTGTACAGGCGGCCGGCAAGTGATCCGTTTGCTACAAAATTCATTAAAGGGACTGAAAATTTTCCAGATAAATTAATGGTGTGGGGTGCTTTTGGTTACCATGGTGTGGGAAGATTGGTGATATTACCTAAGAATGTAATGATAAATGCAGACCGATACCTGGAGCTACTGAATGATAATTTGGAAGATTGTTTTGAACGTTGCCAAACAGACGTGTTTATGCAGGACGGAGCTCCTTGCCACACTGCTAATCTTATCAAGGACTGGTTTGATTTTGTACACGTTGATTATATTACAGACTGCCCAGGAAATTCGCTAGATTTAAACCCGATTGAGAACTTGTGGGCGTTAACAAAAAGAAAGTTGCGTGACCATGAAACATCATCAATCTCCCCAGTCTCATCCCAACCTTCCTGGAGTGAAGACGTGTTCCTGGTGCTCTGCCTGTGTTGTTGTTTGTCTTGTTTCAACGTTCTTGTTTGTGTGTTGTTGTGTCTGTGGTGTTATAGGGGTTGTTTATATTTTCTATCTCGTTTTTTTGTGGTTTTGCTGGTTGTGGTATTGTTGTTTGTGGTTTATTTGTTTTATTGTGGTTCTGTGTGTGTATGTTCGTGTGTTCGTGTGTGTTCAGTTGTTTGCTTCCCATCTAGGCCTTGCCTGGCCTGATGGAGAGCACAGATTCGGATGTGGCTTCCTGCCTGGAGGCCGACTTGGCCATGTCGGAGGAGGATGAGTCTCCTATCAAGGATCACTGGCCTGAGCTGCCTTCTCGCAACCCTCCCCCCCTCTCCTCGGTCACTCCGCAGCTCAGGTTGCAGCCTTCCACCTCCTCAACCTCTACCAAGCGACCCGTTGATGCCTCGTCCGACTCCTTGCAGGATTCCGATGGTGTGGACTGTTTGCCTCCGGCTGCCAAGACTGCCAAGGGTGCTTCAGCTGTGCATGACGTACCTACTCTGCCTCAACGTGGTGTTTCTTCCTTGTATACCAACTCCTTGCCCTCGTCCAACCTTCCTGCTTTTGCCCCAAGAAATGCCTATGTCAAGCTCTCCTTCTCTGGGAACCCATCTACGGACACAAAGTTGCGTTGGTTGTCTGATGTCAACAGGGCCTTCCAGCTGCAGCATGAACTGGGTAATGTGAAGATGGCTGCTGTCACCTCCCGGTTTGTCTACATCTCTAGGAAGCGTCAGGATATCATTGATAGAGTGAAGGCTGGTGAATTTTTGTCTCTGCCTCTCATTCTTGAAGACTCACCCGAGAGGCCTCGTAAGTTCCCCAGCTACATCCTTACCCGTTTTCCTATTGATGTTGACCCGAAACTTGCTAAGGGATACCCTGGTGTGTACTTTGCCCGTCGTTTTCTCCAAGATGGTTCCCCCATTAGCCGTGTTGTTGTTGTCTGGAGTCAACATGATCCACCTCCAAATAAGATTTCCTTTGATTTCCTCCCTTGTCTTCCACCGTGTGAGGTGAGGAAACTTCATAATGACCAGCCTTGGTGCTACAGGTGCTGGGGTGTGGGGCATATCTCCCGGTACTGTTCTGCCAGGCCGAAGTGTGCATGGTGTGCTGCCGACCATGATTCCAAGACATGTACTGTCAGGGGCGAACCATCACGTCCTGCTGCCTCCACCTCTGAGCCTTCACCTCCTGAGGATACGTCTCGATGGAAGTGTCCACGATGCCTTCAGCCAGGGGTTAATGTGTGGCATGGATGTACTCGACGTCAGGTCCAGGCTCGTGTCACTACTATTGTTCCGCCTCCACCACCGCCACCACCACCACCTCCCCAGTCTGCTCCTCCTACCAGCCCTGCCTCACCTCCAGACCTGGCCCTCCGCAAGTCTGTTGCTACCCTCATGGCACGATGTACGGCTCTCAAGAACCGCTTTTCTGCCCTTGAAGCCAGGATTGATGGGCTAGTTGCCGCACAGGCTGCCAATGACTCCAAACTCTCCACCTTGGTCGAGGCTCAGCAGGCCATCATCTCAACTGTCACTACCCTTACCGAAAAGATGGATACTGTTGCATCTCGCCTTGAAAAGCTTTTCGAGTCAGTCCCTTCTCCTGGTTCATCTTCTTCTCCAGGTCGCTCATCTGCCCCCACTCACCGGACTTCTACCTCCAAATACAGAGTTCGCTAGTGATTGCCGGCTGGATGTCATCTCCTGGAATGTATGTGGTATCACCAGTTATGCTAAGCTCACTCAACTCAAGGCCTATGTTTTTCGTCATCATCCCAGTGTTATTTTTCTCCAGGAAGCATTTCCAGGATGGCCGCTCACTACTGGGCAAGCTCCTCCTCTCTCAGGTTATGTGCCAAATGTTCATCTGGTAAGGAATGGTCTCCTGACTTACATACATAGCTCATTGCCACATCGCCTTCTCCGTACCTCCACTGATCCTGACATGACCTTTCAGCTATTTCAGGTTCTAATTGGGAATGGAGTACTACAACTATGTAATGTCTATTCTGCCCCAGCTAGACTCACTCTTGAGGCTCTTCCTTCTCCAACAGTGCTTGGTATGGTGTATATGGGAGATTTTAATGCTCGGCATTCTGATTTGGGTGATGGTTCTGGCTCTATTAATCGTAATGGTGTTCGTCTCCTTTTATACATCCGCAAGCATCATCTAACACGCTGGGACACTGGCGGTGCCACTCATTGCCGGGGAAGTACTCTGGATTACATCCTCTCGTCTGGCCTGATAGCATCTCGGGTCCTGTGCTCCTCCGGGCCAGACTTATTCTCTGATCACATCGCTCTTCGGTTTCATTATTCTCTAACTGCTGGGTCAAGTGCTTCAGCCACTCGTTTGTGTATTGCTGTGCCCCCTAAATATTGCCCGACTTACATCTTATTCATGGCCCATGTATTCCCTACATTTGACATATCATCAGCTGAACAGTTGTACTCTGATCTTGTATCTGCTACTTGTGACTTTTATAGGCAATACGTCTCCCGGCCACACCTCCAGCATCGCCATACTGCCCACTCCTGGACGCTGGATGCACGTATACAGGAGGCAAAGGAGGAGGCTGAACGTGATGGCCTATTGTTTCAAGCCAACCCAACCCCTGACCTGCTCCATCGTTACCAGATGTCTAGGGACGCTTTAGTTGCCCTGCAGGAGTGTGCTCACACTGAGTCTTGGCAGCGGTTCACGGACAGCATCAACCAGCAAACAAGTGTGGTTTCTATGTGGCACCTCATCCGTCGGGTTGTTAAAAAGACACCGGCCACTGCTCGTCATCACACTCCCGCCGACTATGCCCAACAACTAGTCGATGCCTGGTCAGAACAATCTACCTCAGCCAGTCTACCCATCCACATACAAAATGCACTCACTTCCCGTGCTGCTGTCCATCGGCTACGTCTAATGTCTGCTCTGTTGCAAGATGATGACGATGATGCAGAGGAGATAACTGAGGAGGAGTTGCGACGTGCTCTCTCTCGGGGTAGAGCTTCTTCCCCTGGTGATGATGGTATTACTTATGCTGTGCTGCACCTACTTCAACAAGTTCCTGGGAACCCTCTACTTCTACTGTACAATCTTTGTCTTCGTGATGGTTGTGTACCACAAGCCTGGACCAGCAGCACAATAATACCCATCCCTAAGCCCGGCACTGCGAAGTTCAGGCCTATTTTCCTGACTTCCTGTTTTTGTATAGTTATGGAGAGAATCTTACTCAATCGTCTCATGTACAGACTGCAAGATCGCCTTTCTCCATGGCTGTTTGGTTTCCTTCCCCAGCGGAGCACACACCACTGCCTAGTCGACCTGTACACTCGCCTTAACAGGGACAGTGTGGTGGCCTTCATTGACCTTCGAAGTGCCTTCGATGTTGCTAATAGAGACGTCATTTTGGATCAACTGGTTGACTTTGGGATAAAGGGTAATCTATTACGGTTAATTCGGGGCTACCTGAGTAACAGGACCTCCCGTGTGTTTTTCAGTGGTGCGCTCAGTCCTTTGTGCAGTTTTCATCTTGGTACGCCTCAAGGGGGTGTTCTCAGCCCATTGTTATTTAATATTCTGATGCATCGGCTGCTCACTTCTCTCCCTGATATACCTGGAACTACAATTACGTGCTATGCTGATGATATCTTTGTTCATTCTATCTCACCAAGGGATCTCCAGCGGTTTCTTGACTCCTTCTCTGTGGTCTCCTCTCACTGTGGCATTATTGTCTCCCCATATAAGAGCAGAATATTCACCTGCCGCCTTCCTCAAGCTCAGCCAGTGTTCACCATTGGAGGGACTGTCATTCCCATGTGTTCCCAGTATCGCTACCTGGGCGCACCAGTCAATATTTGGCCAATTGTCCCTGCCAGACCTCAAGACCATCCCATCGTCCAGAACTTATTGGATCGTCTCCATCGCCGACTTACGCCACTTCAATGGCTCACTAACAACTCCTCGAGCATCTCCATCCCAGTAGCCAGGACTATCTATATTGCTTTTATCCGTTCAGTTGTTGATTACCTCTCCCCTGCTCTGATTCAACTTCCCAGGGCTACTCTTGAAACTTTAGAAAAATTTCAGAATAGAGCAATGAGAATAATTCTCAGTTGTCCAATGTCGACCAGGATAGTGAACATGCAGCGTGAGTTGCGTCTTCCCCCGTTAGTGGAGAGAATTTATTCTAATATTACTTGCTTCACTGTCAAGTGCCTCCATTTCCCACATCTTTCATCCCATTACTCTCAGTTAGTCAGGACTTCTCTTAGACCAAACTACCCGGTCCCTCCCATACTGCCTGCTGGACGTACTCTTATAAGGTCTGTTTTCTCTATACTCCGTAGTCTTAATATAGATATAATGGTGGCCGACGTCCCCCCAGGACCCCCTCCGTGGATGCTACCAACACCTGATGTGAGCTTCACACCTACTTCCAAGTCGGAACTGCCTTCTCTACAGCGGCAGTTGGCTCTGGAACACATAGAAACAGTAACGTCCTCCATCACAGATCCATACTGCCTCTACACTGATGGCTCATTGCAAGTGGATGGTGCAGCAGGTTGTGCCGTTTTCTCACCTGACATGGAGTCACCTCCAGGGGGCTGGGTTGGCCGTCATCTCTGTAACCACTCTAGCTCAACATTGTGTGAACTGTATGCCATTCTGGATGCTGTTAGTCTTGTTTGTCAACGTGGAGTGAATGCTGCCATTTTTTGTGACTCCAGACCTGCCCTTCATTCTCTCTCTAGTGTTCAGCCCACACACTCTACTGTTGTTCAGCAGATTTTATCGTTTTTGTCCTTATTGCGTCATCGTAACTTGACTGTCAAATTTTTATGGGTGCCATCCCATGTAGGTTTACGTCACAATGATACAGTTGACAGACTCGCAAAGGAAGCCTGCCATCTGCCTCCTCGTGGTGTTGGACGTCCTCTCTCCCTGACATGTTACCTCTCTAAAGTCCGCTTCGCCGCTCTCCTCCCTGTACGGCGACGCAGGGATGCAGAGAGGCCCTTCAGCATCTCCATCACACATTATGAGTCTGTCTGCCATCACAAATATTCCTACCGTCGTCGAGGCCTCATGGTTTGGAGGCACAATGTAGTCTCTGCTCGTTTGAGGCTTGGCTACCAGCCACCGTCGCAGGTTGCTGGGATGCAGGGTGAGCCTCCCTTCACTGAGTGTCGTTTGTGTCGAGCGCCTCGTGCTAACACTGTAGAGCACTATTGCCTGGCCTGCCCCACTGTCCAACACTTGCTGCCCCAGGGCCTGCCACTTGATGTGGTTTGTCGACACCTGCTGAACCACCAAGTTCTGGAGGAACTTCTGGTGCGCCACCCTCGTTTTGGTGGATTTAAGTAGGTCATAATGTAAATATTTGTCTGTATGCTTGTGCTCCATTCTGTTATGTTTTCGTGATGTGTGTGTGTGGTGTGTGTGTGTGTGTACGTGTGGTTGTAGTCATTGTATTCTTATGGGTCTCGCCTACCAGTATGTATTGTTGCCTGACTGTTGATTGACGCTACGGCGCAATTAAAAAAAAAAAAAAAAAAAAAAAAAAAAAATCATCAATCTCCAAGCTCGAAGCTGCCATCCAAGATATTTGGAACGATATAGACCCTCAGTGGCTCAAACACCTTGCTGAGTCAGTCCCTTATTTTTTTATAGGCTTCTTCGAGAGTGTATAAAGCGAAAAGGGTGCCCAACGAAATACTAGAGAGGGGGTAAGTACCTGTATAATGAGGAACTTAATTTTTTTGTTGCGCCAAACATTATGACGTGCACTGTATAATTCTTGGTTAAGCCTCTAAATGATGGCAATCATTTCCATGCAAATTCCTTTTTACAGTATGTGATTTCACAGATCACTATTCTCCTATGAGGAAATAACTGTATTCAATATTTTTTATTACAACTTATGTAAGAGTAAACCCAATGAAAGTTAATGCAATTTTTGTTGGATAACTGGAAGTAGAGTTCCGTAAAACCCAAAGAAATTTTCATTTGTTTTTTCAGACACATATGGTACTGTGAATAATATAAATGAAGCCTATAAATTGTAGGAAGGTAAAACACTCTGTTATAGCATAAAGTTGTTATTTTCATAACTTACAAAAACAAAAAAAATATGCCAATTACATTTCTAGTACTATAGCTGTCCCCTATTTACCATATTTACTTGAAATGGGAGGCTGCCCTGTGGGGAGCTGAAATAATCTGTAAAGGATACCCGGACACGCTCTGCAACTGGGGAATACATGTTAGCACCCAACCTCCCAGCTACATTTCCCAAAACATTTTCTGGTTCCACATCAACGTTACTATTTAACCCTTCTTTCTCCCTCATAAAATTGTGTAACACACACATTGCCTTCACCAGCTTGTCAACCGTTTCTGGTTTTGCAATTATCGGTTGACGGAGAATGCGCCATTTGGTGACCATTATCCCGAAAGCATTCTCAACAACCCTCCGAGCACGGCTCAATCTATAATTATAAATGGCTTTCTTTTCTGTTCAATTGCTTTCAGGATAAGGCCACATGAGTTCTGGCTTTAAGGGGAATGCCTCGTCACCAATGAAAACATATGGCAAATCTCCATTATTTGCCTGTGGGAGTTGCAGGGTGCCATCCTGCAATGCTGTTCCAAAGGCCGACTGTGCGAAGATGCTGGCATCATGCTCCCTACCATAGGCTCCAACATCTACGTACAGAAACTTATAAGAAACATCAGCTACAGCCATCAGGACTGTGCTGAATGTCCTCTTATAGTTAAAGTACGTAGATCCCGATAAGGCTGGCTTTTGAATCTGGATGTGTTTGCCATCTATTGCACCTGGGTTTGAGAAAATAACTATTAGTTGCTTAGCTTAGCACTAGTAGTCTAGTACCATTCAGAAGTTAACTCTGGTTACAGAAAATACTTTGAGAAAAAGGCAGAAATGGTAAGGGAAGCAAGGGTAAAAGTCAATGATTATTCAAAGGTGTACAATATGTTTGAACTGTTTTAGAGGCTGGTGAGACATAGAGCAGCAGAAGTATTAAAATATATTTTAAAAGAATAGGACATAAATAGAAAAACAGGAT
The DNA here is from genome assembly GCA_033782935.1 of Petrolisthes cinctipes. Taxonomy (NCBI): domain Eukaryota; kingdom Metazoa; phylum Arthropoda; class Malacostraca; order Decapoda; family Porcellanidae; genus Petrolisthes; species Petrolisthes cinctipes. Next base: position 6,712,101 of record JAWQEG010000030.1, read on the forward strand.
TAAAGGATCAAGCAGTTGAAACGAGCCTTCGGAGAAATGCCCGTGGAATAAATGATGACTGTACAGTAACAACTGGTATATGCCACAGTTGGTATGGAAATTGAAAGTGATTGAGTGAAATATAAGAAGTTTAATGGTGGCATAAAATTCTCCTATATTTAAGAACCTAAATTGGTTTACTTACATTTCTTAATGGCTTTATTACACTGCAGATGGTTTAATAAAAGATTGTTACTAGACATAAAGTACATTACTTACTCAAGGAATCACTCTTTTATCATCACTGGTAATGGAAATATCTGAATTACAGAAAAAAATGCCAGCTAAAGGAGAAGGAATATTACGATGAATTTGAACATTTATAATGAAACCTACCGAGACAATTAGGAAAGTTCCACCTGATGTTGAATTCCTCAGCAACTCTCTTCCAGTGATCAGCAGGAGTGGGCCTGGGCAGAAACTCCGGTCCGAGTGCATCCCAAATGGCCTGGCATACTTCTTGGATAATATTGCAAACCGTTGACTGGCCCACACAGAAATACCGTGCCACATCTTTCTGGCTCATGCCTGAAGCCAAATATCTGTGGGAAAAAAAAGGAAAAAATATATATATATATTTCCTGTTTAATAGGTTATTCTGGTAGAAATATTGGTAAATTTTCAGAGTTACACATGAGCAAGATTTTAAAAGATCTCCAACAAACAAAGATCAAACTAAAGAAAATTTGAGAATACGAAATAACTTTTGAAATCTTTCCAACCTTACCTAACCTAGACCAAGGCAGATTACTGAGACCTAACCAGGGCAGATTGTGGGACCTAATACCCAAATAGAATATTTCTGCATTTAATGGAATCTAAATGGATGTTAAAATTATACGAATCACACAAAAACACAGTTGGAAAGTCCATTATTTATCTGTCTGTGGGGTCATAGGCAAAGGGGGCATATATCATTTATGATATCACATATCTTACAGAGAGTCAAATTTGCTTTTATATATATATATATATATATATATATATATATATATATATATATATATATATATATATATATATATATATATATATATATATATATATTTCATATGAAGGTTAGGTCTTAGGTCTATTGAAGGTTCGTTTGGTTATTTTTGTTTCTATGGTTAACCAAGCCATGATTGTATGTTTTAATAAAAAATAACACTCACGTCATAGAATGAATAGGATTCTCGTTCGAGATACCTTAAAGTTATTCCCAATCGTTCAGCCACACCAACAGGATCCCTGAACGTAGTGACCTGCTTAGTGATGTAGGGAGCAACTAGCTCTAGTAGATAATCAAATGTGGCTGTAGTCATCCGGTAGGCCCCATGGAAGACATCACCATCCACTCTCTTCTCTGCCTCCATCAGCACCTTCTGTTCACCACGAAGAGGCCTCTCCAGCAGCATCTGGCGTGTCCAGAACCTTCGCCTCCTCCTAGGTCGCCTTGTTGGGCGTCTTCCCTCTCCAGAAAGAAGCAAAACTGCTGCAAACACAAGTAAATCCTCGTCCATATCCGGTAAAGTTGACGTTGTGAAGAAACGGCGCCCAACTCCTCCGTGCCCGTCTGGACGTCGTGTTCGTGACGTCATCAATTACCAAGGAAGTGTAATTCTAAGACTTTACATGTCATCAAAAGGCAGCTTTATATCAAACCTACAACCACAGCACGGGATAATAAAGAAACAAATGCTTCTGTGTTGGGAAATGTGTCAGTGAGAAGTGTCCAGCGTTATGTGTTGCGTGATCTCGGGCTGTTTTCGCGATGTGCTGCTAAAAAACCACTGCGAATTCCTCATCACAAGTTAAAGCGACTAAATTTTGCAATCAAATATAAAGATTAGCCTATAGAGAAATTTAGAAGTATACTGTGGTCGGATGAAAGTGTGTTTAGAGTGAGTGGAACAAATTTTGCAAAAGTGAGGCGGGCCAGGCATTCTGACCGATATGACCCTCGGTACACTGTTGAGCGAGTAAGGCACCCAGATTCTCTCATGGTGTGGGGATGTTTTTCCTATTATGGAGTTGGAAACCTTGTATTTCTTGAAAAAGGTGTTACTGTAGACAGTGAAAGGTAAATAGACATTCTACATGATAATCTAGAACCTTGCTTTGATAAGTGTAAGGCAGAAACTTTTATGCAAGACGGTGCTCCTTGTCACAGAGCAAGAGTTGTGCAGGAATGGTTTGATATGTGTACTCTGGATTACTTTGACTGGCCTCCAAATAGTCCTGACTTGAACCCAATAGAAAATCTATGGTCTGTAATGAAAAGGAAGCTCCAAGAGGTAGATACTAGTTCAGTTGAGAAGTTAAAAACTGCGCTCATGAAACTGTGAGAGGAGCTACCTCAAGAGCATCTTCAAAATCTAGCTGACTCTTTCCCTAAACGAATGCAGGAAGTTATAAAGAAAAAAGGAAACTCAATCAAGTATTAGAAAAACGGTAAGCTACATAGTTTCTTGTTTTTTAATGTTTTACAAATATATTACAACATTGTGAGTGAGCGTGTCAATGTCGGCACCAGCATGTCCGACCGCCACAACATTTGGTGGCCACATACAGTCTCCTCCACTGCTGCGTTCATCACTCCAGCGTTGTCAATGTGTGTAACTCACAAGGTGTGAACCTCCAGTGTCGTCGACTCTAGTATCCGAAACACATATCAGTATGAGTCAGTGGGAGGTTGATGGAGGTGTGGTGGTGGCTTGGGTGTGGTGTGGTGCTCTGTGGAGGCAAGGACAGGGTAGGGCTGGGTCTGTAACCAGTAATGCAGTCGTCTCGGTCAGGTGCTATTTTTATGGATGTTCAGTCGGTTAAAGAGAATTTATAGTAACATATCGTTGAGTTATTTTTTTCATGTTCTACATAATTACGTTAATGATGGTTACTGCACGTAAGAATAATAATTCGAGTGTGGAATTTCAGCACGTGATGGTGTTGCTATAATATTCCACACCACCATTAGGCCTCACAAGTATAGATAGACTCGTCCCTCCAAGATAGTTATTGCAATTTGGTAATTACTTTGTGACGATGACACAGATTTGTCAATAACAACAATGTTCAAATTTTGATGATCATTATGAACAGTGGTAGTGGTGTACTGATCAACAGTGGTCATTATAAGTTGTTGTTTGACAATTCCGACCAAGATATTTCACTATATATATTTCATTACATAATGAACCTTTAATAGCCTTTATTGTTCACATTACTCTGTGATCATAGAGGGATCAGTTGAGGATGGAAACATAAATCATATCATTAAGGTGTTGGATGCTTCCTATATGTCGGAGTTGATGAATACAGTTGAGCTTCAAGGTGTTGGTTGATTCACGGTATACATATAAGTTAATATTCTAATATTTCACGTTGAGACAGATTACCTTGCACTTTATATACAGCATGTTCCTGAATTCCACCGACAAACTTTAGGAATATATCCTCCATCGAAAAACAAACCCACAATATTCTATAATGAAATGTGATTTTTTTTTTTTTTTTTTTTTTTTAACGTGTGGTAGCCCAAGTCAGTGCACTTTGCTGCCAACCCAACACTGGTGGCACCCCCCAACATCTGTGGTCCTGTGTTGGGTTGGCAGCAAAGTGTACTGACTTGGGCTACCACGTTTACAAAAAAATAATAATTTCACATTTCACTATAGAATATTGTGGGTTTGTTTTTCGATGGAGGATATATTCTTAAAGTTTGTCGGTGGAATTCAGGAACATGCTGTATATGTGATTTCCATACCATATTTACATAAGAAGCTTTATTTAATTAATTCAATGGAGTTTAGGTCATGACCTGGCTTAACGAGTGCCACAACTGTGCCAATTAATGTGTGGAAAGAGAGAGAGAGAGATGACCTCCAAGGCATTCGCGATTTTAAATGAATGTGTTGATTTTGTTGGTATCCTCGCTCAATCCGTGTATAACCTTAGTAATGTCGTAAAATATCAACAGTCATGACACTATTACCAATGTTCACAATGCTCGTAAAATGATGGAATTTGTTATAATTGAGAGAAAATACAGCCATCGTCATAATGACTAACTTGGAGGGAATAACCTATGGAATTTTATGAGGCCTGATTGTGATGAGTTATGTTCTAGGTAGATGGTGACCTTATCAAACTCCACATTTGTACATTAACTATCATTAACGTTATGATGCAGAACATTAAATATTAATTAGAGCCACGATGCGATGCTGATCGCTAGCTTATTCTAAACATTCATAGAAACATCTGGCAAAGACTAGCTACTGCTTCACCAACCCAGCATTTCTTTATACTGATAACAAACAAGGACAAAGGACTTTAATAATCCTCACAATGTTGTAGTCTACAAATGTCATATTTGTTATGTTACATAATTATTTATATAGTACAACATTACTGCTTACAGACCCCACTCTGGTTTGCCTCCGTACAACACCACACCACTCCCATGACTACACCCTCCATTACCCTCACCCCACTAGTACTGGCATGTGTTTCTGATATATGAGTCGAAACTGGAGGTTCACACCTTGTGGGGTACACACATTGACAACGCTGGAGTGATGAACGTGGCAATGGAGGAGACTGTACTGTACATGACGTCAGAGGTGGTAGTGGTGTGGATGGTGTTTGGAGGAAGGTTGGTTTGCTCGAAACATTATCCCAACTCATGCTTTGTCTCATCTATCATTAGTTACAAATGTATCGTCAAATCAACTTCATCTCTCAAGCGCCATCACTGGCGTCACGCACACTGTTGCCAGAACCGATACCACAAGTATAAGAAGAGGACTGGCATGGAGGGGTCTTAATTTGTATGAGTGACTGTACGTTTATTACACACACACACACATTTGTACGTTTATTACATACACACATATGTACGTTTTTTACACACATATATCTACTGTACATATATTACACAGACACACACACACATATACGTTTATTACACACAATCACACACACACACACACACAAATGTGCATGTATGTGTATACGTGTGTGTGTGGAATAGTTTACACACACACACATCAGCATGACACACAGGTATCTCAATGAGTGTGTGTGTGTCCTACGTGTGTGTTCTCTCTCTGTGTTCATGTGTGTGTACTTTGTGTGTGTGTGTGTACTTTCTGACTGTGTGTATCTGTGTGTGCTTTCTGACTGTGTATGTATGTGTGTGTGTGTGTGTCAAAAAACATACTTGTAGTAAGGCTTACAAAATCGGGTTGAGATTTTTCAAGTTTTTACACGTTTGCTTCAGAGCGTGTACGAAGCAAATATTTTTTGAAAATGGCACCAACTTTTTTAAGCCATACTCTAACAGTTTATAAGCCATACGTCTAACTGTTATAGTGATCCTGACTGTATATCAATGAAAACACCTCACATATTCAAATAGGCAAATTCCCCGGGCAACGCCGGGTACCTCCGCTAGAAGGCTATAAACCTAAGGTAGATTGTAGTGGAGGCATATGCACCACTCTGTATATATTAGTGCATTTGTCGCGGCTTCTAACCGCTTAAATTGTATTTATTGGTTGTGATACCAGCACAGCTGGATTGCTATAGAATACGCCCCTTCTCAAGCCCAGGCCCCGTATAGGCGTAATCTGGGTTGGAAGGGTCTATTCCGTGACGATCATCAGAAGTAAATAAAAATTCAAATCTGGCGCTGTACTGATAGTGGAGCCACCTGGTGGTGGCGTGGTGAGGTATTAGCCCCGCTCCGCGCTCTCAGGCAATCGGTCACTCCAATGAGAAAGGAAGAAGTGAATGCCTGCCGCATCGGGAGGTGGGTGGGTCAGTCAAAGCTGTGCTGGTTTCACAACCAATAAATACAATTTAAGCGGCTAGAAGCCGCGACAAATGCACTGTTATTGGTATAGTGAAACCAGCACAGCTGGATTGCTATGCATGCGATGCGGTAGGTGGGAGGTGAGGTGGAGGCAATCACGTGCTAGTTAAGAGTGGTTGAGAGCGGAGAGCAGGAAAGGTAACCGAGCACGGTGAGGTAGAAGCTAAAGCAACTCCCAACACTGGCTAGGTGAGTAGCCGTGGTGGGGGTGTAGTAGCTTATCCCATATTACCCGTAGACCATTCTGTTATAGACCAGAATTGTTACACATAAAGTCTTTATAGGCAGACTCGAGGGTTCGGGTCTAGGAGAGGAGGGGGGGGTGACCATGAACCCCCCCCCACCCCCTTTATTCAAGTCCTCTGAGCTAGGGCTATGGCCCTCGCTCAGGTAATGTGATCCCGAGGGGATGAAGGAGGACACCAGGATGCAGACATCCTGTGTATAATAAAATATCCTGTCACTCATCATAGTAAGGTAATTGTTTGGAGAATGAATACACAAGAATTCCGTAACAATGTAATTTATTTTATCCGCACCATATGTACACGTATGATAGACATGGGGATGAGCATGAAGCTGTACAAGATGGGGATGAAGTATGGGATGATAGTGACGGGACTTAAGTCGCCCGACCTTTTCTCTTCGGGCGGCCCCTCCCCCCCATGTGTCTCCCGCGGGGACCCCGGGGAATGGAGGGTGGAGTACCCATAGCCACACAGGGGGTAGGGGAGAGCGAGTGGAACAGATACCTCGTCTTGAAGGAGGAAGTGGAAGTCCAACCCCCCAAATCCCTAACCCTCTCCACCGAGTGAGTCCTGAGGAAGGCGAGGGAGGCGGCCACGCCCCTAACGCTGTGAGCCCTCGGGGCGTGTCCGGGATCCCCGTTTTCTATCACTCGGCAGAGAAGGCGAGCGATTGACCTAGGGAAGAGAGGGTTACCAGACCTAGAGTTGTAGAAGAGGTGGTCCGGAGAAGCCCCTCTCGTCGCCTCCACGTATGCTGAAAAGGTGTGGACTGGGCAGAGGGGGTGGAAACTTCCATCCCTCAGGAACGAGGGTACTGCGAGAGGGCCAATTCTGTCGTCAGCCTGCTCGTTCTTAGCTAGAAACGCAGGAGAGGGGGAGATAGTTAAGGAAGTAAGGTTAGGGCATACAGAAGAAAAGGCTGTGTGACGGGTCAGGGCTGCCAACTGAGATGCCCTGTACCCTGTAGCTAAGGCGAGCAGGAAGAGAGCTTTCTGGAGGTGACAAACCTCCAGAGGGACCCCCTCGAAGGTCAGGTAGGAAAGGATGCGGTGAAGGGACCAGGAGGGCGTCTGGGCCCGGTGAGGTGCGGTCCCCGCCCGAATCCCCATCCTCAGGAGAGAGAGAGGCCTCTCCGAAACCTTAATGTTAAAACCCAGGAGGAGGGGATCAGACAGGGCTGCGTGATGCGCAAGCACCGTCGCCGGGGCCCTGTTGGTGGAATCGGCGAGCCACGTGAGGAATTCCAGGACTGTGTCCTCCGAGATGACCATGGAGGGGTGTCTTCGCAAGAAGTCCTGGAATCTTTTCCAGCACGATTCGTACTGTCGCACCGACGACTGACGATGAGCCCTCAACATCTTGTCCACTGTCTCCTTAGTGAACCTTTTGCTGAGGACTCCCCGTAGAAACTCCAAGCGTGTAGTTTCAGTGACGCTTGGAGTGGTGCAGACAGGGTGCTGGAGAGGCACGCCGATCCCAACTGAAGGGGATGAGAGCACCACCGGGACAACTCTCCGAACCACGGCTGTGCTGGCCAGAGGGGGGCTATGAGGAGAACCCTCCCCCTGAATGTGCGCAGCTTGAGGATCGCCTTCAAGAGGACTGAGCTGGGGGTGGGAAGAGGTAGAGATGCCCCCACCTGTTCCAGTCCTCTGTGAAGGCGTCCGGGCCTCCCGCCTCTGTTCTGGACGAGAATGTCAGGAACAGAGGAAGTAGGGCCGTGGATGGGGAGGCGAATAGGTCCATCTCCGGTGTCCCGTAGCGAAGGCAGAGAGACTCGAAAACAAGGGGACGCAGTTGCCACTCGACTGACGTCCCCCTGAACCTGGATAGGGCGTCCGCCCAATCGTTCTCCCGCCCTGGCACGTAGCGGGCCGAGAGGTGAATGCACCTCTTGGCCGCTATTGCAAAAATCTGTTCTGACAGGGACAGGAGAATTTCCGACCGTGCGGTGCCCTGTTTCTGCAGGCACTGCACGGCCGCAACATTGTCCATATCGAAGCGGACGCCTATCCTGGCAAACTGAGGGTGTCTGTTGAGCCATTCCTTCGCTACCATCAACTCCCGGGCGTTGATGTGCAGTAGCCTCTCCCCTTCCTTCCATCCCCCGCAACGCTGATGTCCCAGGCAAGACTGGTACCCCCAGCCTACGTCCGATGTGTCTGTCGCCACCGTGATCCCCGAGGGAGGGAACACCCAGGGGACCCGCTGACGCAGGGCACCGGGACGTAGCCAGGGGCGAAGGAGGCGGTGGAGAGAGGGGGACACTTGCCTGGGAAGGTCCCTGTGTGCGGGGGAAAGGTGGAGGTTTACCTCCCGCGTCAGCCTCCTGTGTTTCAATCGTCCCAGGGGCATTGCAGGGGCCGCGAAATTTAGGGACCCGAGCAATGATTCCCACTGGCGGCGAGAGAAAGTACGGGAAAAATGCGCCTGGCGGACGTGGCGGAGGGTCCGGCGGGCGTTGTCTGGAGCGAGAGAGAGGGTGGCCGAAAGAGAGTCCCACTCTATTCCTAGCCAACACAGTTTGCGAGTGGGAGTGAGAGAGGACTTGGGGATGTTCAACAGGAACCCCATTTCCTCTAGCACTCCCCTCGCTACCCGGACGTTGTTTGCTACCTGCTCCTTGGAAGGGGCGTGAAGCAACCAATCGTCCAGGTACATGAGGGTGGGGACACCCGCCTCTGCCAGACGGGATGCCACCACCCTCACGAGCTTTGTGAAGACTCGAGGAGCTAGAGAAAGACCGAAAGGGAGCCTGGTAAACTGGAACGTCTCGGTCCCCACCTGGAAGGCCAGAAAACGGCGAAACCTGGGGTGGATCGGGACGTGCCAGTACGCATCCTTGAGATCCAGGGATGCTAACCAGTCTCCCTTCCTTAGAACTATGTGGACCTGAGCAACCGAAACCATCCTGAAACGTAAGGTTTTCACAAATTTGTTTAGTTTGCTCAGGTCCATCACCAATCTCGTTTTTCCCTGGTCCTTTTTGGGGACCGTGAATAAACGAGAAAGAAAGACCCTTCCCGTCGCCCGCTCCACTACCCCTTTTTCCCGCATTTCTAACACATGCGGGACGACCGAAAGTGACACTTTGGTTGAGGCAGGAGGTAGACGTAGTGGCTGTAACGGGAAAAGACAGGTGTCAGTGAGAGTACAGTTAATCCTAGTCCCCGGGGCCCGAGGGACCCGGGGATGGTTGGAGGGTAAATGACGGGAGAGGCAGAGATTTTGACCACAAGGGAAACTCTGATTTTGACCTAACGGGAACCCAAGGACAGGATTAGGCATAAGTCATATGTCAGAACAGGAGAGATAACAGTTACTCACCGGAACAGTTATCCAGGGCCATGACAGGCCCTGGCGAATTATCCTTGCTGCTCAGCCGTGGGCGGGCCAGGCTGCTGACCACCCTGTGAGGCAGCCCAGAGTGGGACCCTCAAGTGGAGCGGTCCTTCTGGGAGGGGTGGTTGAAGGAGGACTTGGGCTTGCTGTAGGGCTTGGAGCCCTGTCCCCTTCCTCGAAAAGGCTGCTGGCCCCTCTGGGAGGGCCTGTTGTGTGCCTTCGGGGGAGTGGGGTACGAGGGCCTCGGCAGTCTGGAAGGCTGGGAGGGCCTTCGGGGCTAGGTAGGCTGGTCTGGATGGCTGTGGGGCACGTGGCCTACGGACAAACAGAACGATTAGGAACCAAAGTAGAACCGAATAATCCTTCCATTTCACCTCCCGTGAAAATAACTCAGGTAAGTAGAACAACGAGAGGTACTTACTTGGAGGTAGAGGGTTTTGGTAAGTTGATTACCGCTGGGAGGGAGGCGAAGATTGTATCTGTCGCCGGTTGATCAAAGAGGGCAGGGGAAAGGGGGGCAGCTCGCACCACTCCCCTCTGTGCCATCTCCGGCGCAGATTTAGCCGCCGCTTGGCGGGCTGCCAGTCTCGCTTCGGCGAAAGCCTTCGCCTCCTCCCGCATGTTGTGGGTTGCCATCGCCGCCACGCCCTCCATCACGGTGGCCATGGAAGAGAGGGTGTCACTGTAAGGGGTAAACAAGGAAAAAACCGAGCGAACCCGGGGATAAGTACCCGGGAGTAACAGAGAGACCTTCTACCCCGTATCCCTTAAGTAACATGACACACGAGTAAGGTACTCACGCTAGCTGTATACCCGACATCTCGTGGTAGGTGTTGGTGAGGGCGTTGAGGCAGTCCCGGATAAGCGCAGCGGCTGCCCCCGTGGAGATGGTGTGGGCCAACTCCAAGCGGGCAGCAGACTCCGCCTGCCGCAACTTGCCATCGGGCTCCTTCAGCTGATAGGGGACCGGGGGCTCCTTCTCCGTCTTCCACAGGCATTCCCTCAAGCCCGGGGGGGCACGGGAATGAGGGAGGATGACGGGGAAAGACGGAGGAGGGGGCTTCCTGGGAGCGCTGTGCCTCTGGTGGTCCAGGGACTTAAGGAGAAGGGCTGGGATGTCCAGGTCCCCTTCGCCCTTATCCCCCGGGAAGTACGCGTCCGGGGAAAGGAGGACTGCCGTGTTCCGGTGGGAGCGGTCAATCCTCCAAGCCTCGGACAAGTGTAACTGGCTGTACTCCACCAGAAAACCCATCGCGTCCAGGGAAGCCGCAGAGGACACTCTCGATGAAGTGGGTACGGGCGCTGAGATAGGACGGACCTTGTAGAAGGGAATAGCGTCGCCCTTCTCATCCGCCCCCCACTTCACCAGGACGTCATCCCTCCGGGTCCACACGTCTGGCTGAGCCGTGTCCGGAGACCAAGCCACCAGTCTGCCCTCCTCCGAAGAGTGGGTCCAGGCAGGAGGGAGAAGAGCCCAAGAGTAGGGAAGGTATCCGTCGCCCGCAGGAGGGGGTGACGGGGATGGAGGTGCGGAGGTAACCAACTCCTCAGCTACATCTCCCGACGGAGACTCGAGTCCCGGGGAAACGGGAGGAACGATAATGACTCCCATATCCCCGGGAGGACTCGCGCCCTCGACGGGAACAGAAGCGGGAGGGGGAAGGGTGGGAGAAGGAGCGGGTTCCGGAGCGACAGCCGGAGGCTGCGCGGTGGAGACCCCAGGAAAAGCGTGAGGAATAAGGGTGTGGAAGATCTTCACTATCTTCCTCGACGAGGGGCTGTCCCCCCCCCGCTTACCCTTGCGGGATTTGCGGGCGGGCGAAGGAGAGCTCCCCGACGACGAAGAAGAGGAAGAAGACGACGAAGATGAGGAGGAAGGAGAACGGCGACGAGCCCGGGACTTCCTGGAGTGGCGGGGCCTTTTAGCCGAACGCTTGCATCCCCTAGAGAGACCTGAGGAGCCGGCTCTAGCAGGAGGCAAAGCTGGGGGTTCCCTGCTGGGCCCTTGTACCGGTGAGGTAGTCGGGGGAACCAGCGCGACAGACTCGCTCGTTTCCCGGGGGGCGAAGCCCCGAGAAGGAGTCGTAGTACCGTCTAGGGAAGGAGGCTCAATCTCTCGGGCCTCAGGAGGTTCTAGCCCCTGAGACTCCGAGAGACAGGAAGAAGGGTAACGGGTCCTGAACAAACCCAGGTCTGCTCCCAAAATCGGGTCCACCCACGCCAAAGAAGAACCGTCTCATTTATGGGCCATTCTCCTAGCCCTCGTCCACGCCATACGAAGAGAAGCAAGGGCGGGGAGCTTGGAGCGGGCAGAAGGGGAGGAAACCCGACACAACTCAGCCCAGGGGCGGCACACACCACACGCCAAAGGGTCGTAACCCAAGGGAGTGAAGCAGGGTGCGTGAGGCGAACAGTGCAGGTGTCCGTCAGGGGAGACCCGCACGGTACACCCCGAAGCAGCACAAAGGGCACGAGTAGGCTGAGGAAGAAAAGAATACACAAACATGGGTTAACACGTGCATACACTGGAACACAGAAGACACGGGAACCCCCCCAAACAAGGAGAAGTAGCGCGGGAAACACCCGCTGAACCCGGGGGCCAGGACACGACCCCCCAATCTCGCGCACACCCGCCAGGGAAAAACCCCGTAAAACCAGAAAACAGCCCGCCACATGGAGCGGGTAAAAAAGACCCCCCGGACAGAAGGAACCTGAAGGAGGGGGAACGGAGGGGACCCGGTAGCCTGAGATGGAACAACCCAGGCTAAAAATACTGGAAAAACACCAAAAATCACTAAAAAACCCCGCACGGGGGAGGAAGAGAGAACCAGGGCACAATTCTCACTCCCCCCTACCGAGAGGGTACACACAATAATCGGGGAAGGCAAGAGGAAGGGCTGCAAAGACCCCACACGCACACCACGTGGGGAGGTGAAGGCCCCACGTGGAGACGCTAACCTCGCTAAAAACCCCAGAAACCCCGATAAAACACACACGATGAATGTACTAGTGGCAGGAGGAAAGGTGAAAGGGGGGAATGAAGGAGAAAAACTCCGAAAAAGGAGGCCCAAAAGCCCCCTTCGCTTAGGGAAGAGAGAACTCAGTCCTAAAGAAGAATAAACCCCCACAAACACACCTAAACCCTCCTAGAATACACACACACACTATACATCTGCAAAGCAGGCCAGCCACTAGAACACAAAAGAAACAATAGCAGGAACACGAGACACAATACCATAGCGTAGCAGCGAGGAGCGAGGATGTTGACTGGGACGTGTTCCGCGACAGAGTGGCCGATTGCCTGAGAGCGCGGAGCGGGGCTAATACCTCACCACGCCACCACCAGGTGGCTCCACTATCAGTACAGCGCCAGATTTGAATTTTTATTTACTTCTGATGATCGTCACGGAATAGACCCTTCCAACCCAGATTATGCCTATACGGGGCCTGGGCTTGAGAAGGGGCATATTCTATAGCAATCCAGCTGTGCTGGTTTCACTATACCAATAAATATATATATATATGCTTGTGCGCCGCTCCCTGTTTCTTCGTGATCTCCCCGTCCTGGCGCTTGTGAGCCAGACGATCCCAGTGAGCTACTAAGGAGGAAGGACCAACCGTACAGTCGGCAGCATTCCTTCGCTTCCTTTCCACCTGCGTATGTATGAGCTATAGTGATGTTGTAATACAATTTGAATGCAGAGATGACAGATATACTTCTCATATGGTAAATTACACATGTTTTTAGAAGAGAAACTGGTTCAGAATGCAACTATCTGGTCATATTAGGATTATTAAGTACATGAGATGGACTTGTATTTATGCTGCCGGTGTAGCAGTAGGAAGTGGGATGCGACTGGAACGTATCAACTGCGCATGCGTGGGGGTTGAAGGTGCCAGGCGCACGAGTCACGATGGCAAGAGAGCAGGGTTGTCAATTTAGCAAAAATGTACTCTTCTTTGAAGAAGATAACGACAGAATCATTGGAAAAGCTTTGTTTGAGCTAGACAGCCAAGAAGAGACAGAAAAGATAAAATAAATATTGCATAATATGTGGATAATGAGAGAAAACAAAGAGAAAAACTAGAATCAGGCAACACAAAGAAGAAAAAGAGGACGGGAGAGGGGCCGTTGAAAAGGCTATTCCCCCCAAAACAGTGATTGTAACACTGATATACACTCGCTCGGACTCGCCAAAGCCGAGAAGAGTGTACTGTATAAGGAGGCGTTCATCATCTTTTGAGTGGAATGAAGCAGGCAAGTTATATTATAATATATTATACATTAGGTACCTGTTTGGGGAGCAACCTATCAGAAGTTTTTATATGAAATTGACAAACATCTAAGGTTAAACCCAATCAGTGTTTGTACTGTTGTTTTAGTCTCTTCTTATTTATTTATTTACTTAATTAAAGATCTACTATCACATGGAAAGCTGAATTTTATACTATTTTGTAGGAGCTGCCCTCTCTGACATCTCTCTAGAATCTAGATTGTGGTGTTGAAACTAGACAGTCAAGGTATAGAGAAATGACTCTCCCATCTCCTTGTTTTTTTGGTCTCACCCTCGTGGGTGGTATATAAAGTAAGTATGAATGGTACACAGATAATGGACTTCTTCACCCAGATGGATAGTTGACATAAGTTTATACCTATGGAAATATAACTCTTAATGTTTATGAGAAAATTAAATGTTACAAACTTCTTTGATTCTGATAATGTATTCAATCCTGTTTCTTAAGTGGTAGGGAATTGTATTTATTAAATTGGTATGTTTATAAAAAGCAAGTGAGGAGAATCTTGTGTGTGTACTTATTAGTGTGATATGGATTTTACACGGAATTTCTTAACTCACATATGTTTTACTTTTATTATTGTACTTCCAGACAAGATGCTGTATTTCAAACAAGCTGCAGATAGAAGGAAGGTCCTGAGGAATTATGATGACCTGCCCATAGTCTTCAAGCTGTACCACAGTAGTCCTGTTGGAGGACACAGTGGCTGGAATGTAACATAAGAGAACATCTCCAAGGTGTACTATTGCCTATTGGAGAAGTATGACACAGGACATCCAGCATTATGTATGTGTGTGTGTTTCTTGTGTAGACCATAACATGACACAAAGACATTGTTGATAAGTGTATATGAAATGAGTGGGATTCTAGTAAAGTGTTCATTCAATATTGAATGCATTACTCTCTAATCCCACTGCTGTATTGCTCTCCAGTAATTTTACCATTTTTTTCAGATTGCTACTTCATTCAGTGCCAGATGTTTACAACACTGAAGATTCAGGCCCCAGAAATGTGTCCCATTAATGTCAAGGAACCCTTTGAGTTACTTGGAGTAGACCTGATTGGTGAGTAATGTATTAACATTGTTTCATCTTTGTTGGTTCAGGAGCTTCTTTGCTGTTGGTCATAATTACCCAGTTATGCATTTTTAAGCAAACAATTCCTGTTAGTCCATCCAACCTAACCCCTGCAAATAATAACTTTTATGATATTATTTTATGCTGTAAATGTAGCATGCAAAAGTTTTTAGGAAATAGTTTAATTCAATGTTTGTTCTGTAACCGGCTGTTTTATTCAAACTGTGATAGGACTCCTTGCCTTGTTACTTTTTTATTTGTAGTGACTGTACACAAGAAGTAGAGTTCCTTTAAATGCACAGTACAGTAGTTTCCTATCAGCCCATTCATCTGAGGCCAGTTCGGAAGAATACTGCTAACATAATCTTTACATCTTTAAGGGCAGCTGAGAGAGACGAGAGCTGGGAATATTCTCATCTGTGTTCTCCCATGATGAGACAAGGTGCAACAGCAAGTGAAAGATGAAGTGATAAACTCTGGTAGGTGCCTTGTTTTTGTAAAAATTTATATCACTGAGTATTGTCTTTTAATATTATCAGCTTTCTAAAAAGTACTTGAAAAAAAGTACTGTATTGCCTATCCTTTGACATTATTTGTAAAAAAAAAAATGCATTTTATTTCTAAACAAATAGTTTTAAGGCAAAAAACAATAAATCAGGGGTTCTTAACCTGGGGTTCATGAGGATTAGATATTAATTAGTTAACATCTGTATCCACTATACAACCAATGGGCTGTATAAGTGATGAAGACCTTGCCAAAGATGACCTCGGTGACTCTAAAACTGCTATAAATATTGGAGTACCTCAGTGATGAATTTTAGGACCAATTCATTTTGCTTGTTTACAGATACACTGCCGTGGACCACCACATCGCCGTCGTGCAGTGGCCAAAGTACCCTGACAGAGTGAGTTGTGGTGGTGGAAGATAGAAGGTAGTGGGTAGTTAGGATGTATACACATCATCTCTACCACCACTTCACACCACCACACAAAATGGTAGGAGGAAAACAGAGTGTGATCCAAAACAGATGGCCAAACTAGGACAGGAGTCTTACTCCCAGCTACACACCTGCTTTAGAAGAGTCTCCAATTACCTCTTATAGTCCCCCCTGTGGTGGCCGAGCACATAAGGCTCTGTGTGCTTAATGTCTTAGCACAGCGGTTCGAATCCGTCTGGAGACACATACTGGTGTGGTTATGTCCAGTTTCTGTGGTGTGTAGGATTTGTTATATATATATGTATAGAGGCCTATTAATGTAGTTAATATATAACGTATAACAAAAAAATACCTAATTATTTTGTTTAAAACATAGGTCGGAATTTAGCTAACCATCATCTAGCGCATTGACGACATTGTGCTTCGGTTTGGCCATATAATTGATTTTTAATTATCTTAAACTTATAAGATGCACACATCATTCAGGTAAATTTGCCTTGCTTCTGCATTGTCACACTTGACTTTGACAGATATTTGTTGTTAATTTAACAAATATATCAACAAGAGATGGAATGCTATATTTGATATTTGATAAAAAAAATTTACAGTAATACTAAGAATTATAATGTTGATTACTTTTGTCCATATTTTCTAAAATCTCTCTATCTATCTGTAGCTCTGACGCCTCGTTCCCTCCGGGAACTCCCACCAAGGGGGTAGCCACGGCAGGAGGAGACTCTTCTGCCCTGTTTCTGCACTCCCTCCTCACTTGCTCCATCCCCCCCTCACATACTCTTCCACTCTGTTCTGCCATCTAACCGGAGGTCTGCCTCTCACACCAGGTGCCACAACTTCACTATCGTACACCTTCTTTACAAACTCCTCACCTTGCATTCTCTCCACATGTCCAAACCATCTCAGTATATTACGCTTCACTCTCTCAACCACTCCACACTCAATACCAATTGCCTTCTCACTCATACCACACCTCTCATACACACTCCCATTACTTTCTCCATCCCACCTAGTAAGTCCACATGCTCCTCTCAGATAACTCATTTCCACTGGACCTATTCTAGACTGATGAGCCCTACTCCATGTCCATGTCTCCGACGCATATGTTAGTGTTGGCAGGATTATACTATTTCTCAGTCCCTTTTTCACTTCCATACTCACACTCCTACCCTTCATTATCCTCCCCAGTGATCCTATGACCTGCCTGCCCCTCACTGCTCTCTTCCTGATTTCTCCTTTTATGTTTACACAAAACTGTTCCCAGATACTTGAATTCCCTCACCTCCTCCATCCTCTCAAGTTATCTCGCATTTCATCCCAGTTGGCACAGCCACTCTGTATGGTGTAGCAAAGTCAATTACTTCTGTTTTAGTCCTCTCAAATACCATCACCTTACTCTTACCAGCATTTACCTTCAGTTTTCTTCGCTTACACACGGACTGAAACTCATCCACCACCCTCTGTAACTCCATTTCACTCTCGGCCAGCAGCACAGTGTCATCCGCAAATAAGCTTGCAACCAAGGACCAATTGCTTCATTCAACCTCAGTTTTGCACCCAGGCCCTCCACCTTTGCCTTCATCTCTCTCATGCAACCATCCATAAAGATATTTAACAGCTATGATGACATGACACACCCCTGCCTCAATCCTACACTGATATCATAGGTCTCACTCAAATCACCCTCGACCCTCAACCAAGCTTTTGCCTCTCTGTAGAAGGCCTCAATCCCCTCCAGCAAGCGCCCACCAACTCCGTAAATCCTTAATACATCTGTCATAGCTCTCCTATCAACCCTATCGTATGCCTCCTCCAAATCCATGAAGGCAGCATACAACTTCCTACCCTTCCCAATATATTTCTTCACTATTGATTTTATTGCAAAGATTTGGTCCACACATCCTCTACCCTTTCTGAACCCTCCTTGCTCCTCACTAACTTTATTCCCTGTTACTTCTATCAGTCTCTCAGTAAGAACCTTCCCATACACATTCCCCGGTACACTAAGATTTAACCCACAATTATATACTGTACCAGCTGTTATAAAAGTATGTCTTTTGAGTCATGTACAATATTAACAATTTATTATAGGAAATAAAGTTCTTTATACTGTACTTGATGTTTTGCAAGACCCTACCTTATTGTATTTATACTGTATGTGATATTTTGTCACTAATATAGTTTTATAATCCTATCTTAGGGTCTCGGCCCTTCTCTGTCTGAACTCTGCGAATTCCCTACATTTTCTGTCACACTACTTAAGAGTTTTCTGTTTGAAACTAATTTATTGCCAAGCATTTAACTTTATACGGCTCAGATATATCCCCTATCACCCATAGATTTCATACACTGCTGGAGTGACATAAGTCCCATTAGGGCCTGCTGATGCTAATCTTGATACTGTATACAAGAAAGAGTATAGTATTATGTAATGTCATCATGAGCCAAGTTTGCCCAATAATTCAGCTAGCTACTTAGTGTACAGTATTCATTTACTTGTGGCAAAAGAACATAGGCCTAAATAGTCAAGGTTGATCAATTTAAAAATATTACAGTACTGGTTATTTGTACATAATTATAGTACAGGCACAATCATCTCATCCTTAAGAATTGAAATATTGTCAATCTCTACTTCTAGTCAAAGTTTAGGGAAAATTAAAATATGCCTCATTATAGGGTGATACTGGAGAGAACCTCTTGTTTCTTCACTTCTTCAATGAGTCATGCTTCTTCAACAGAGGTGAAATGAGATTCCCTATACAGTTGGTGTAAGGGTGAGGTGACCCCACTTCACACTTGCATTTTTCACTGGAGGGAAGAAAATTATGATGCAGGGAAGAATATTATGATTGCATAACCAGTCATACTGAGGCTATATTTCTGCACAAACAGCATACACACTATGATGAAAGTGTTCTAGCTGTGGAGATGTGCTTAACTAGTATCTTATTTAAGGACTTAGATTTCAATTTCGAAGGTAAAGACAGTGATAGAAGAGAAAGCTCTTCGCTTCATAGGTGGCTATATACTAAAAAAAAATTGCAGGAACATATCCATATTTAGAAAATAAGGCCATCAATTGTGCCACTGTTTGCTTAATTAATTAAGCAAATCATGGACTGAAAGGATTAATAGAGGTAAGCTATGCACTATCTCCCTTCAGATAAATTTGTTCTCGGTTAAAATGAGATAAATGTTTAAAGCAGTTCATGGTAAAAGCCTTGAAGGCTCACTTAATTGCTTCTCTAATAGAACGTGTGGGAATTGATTTACCCAAAGATGTAGTGTTCTGATGTATAATATATGTGTACTTGAGAATGAAATTAAACATCTAAACAAAATCATTGACAATTAAAGAGAAGGAAGAAAAATAGTCATGCAATTTTGTAAATTATACCGTAATTTAATATACTGTATGCACTGTATATACAACAAAGTTTGTATTGATATATTCTATTAGAATATGAGAGGGTTAAGATATGTAAGCTTGTCTAGAATATCGGTAACATATATTAAGTCATATACAGCGATGATGTGATGGAGGGAGACATATATATTTATTGAGCTTGGTATGTTACAAGTACGAATGATAATTGAATGCTTATTGTAGTGAAACATGAATTATGCGCGGGAAAATAATGATTTAGCTTGTCACTGCACATTCTCGCGATCAAGGTATTTGGTACGCAGAGCGGTATAGGGTGTGGTGGTATGGAGCAGCGCTCATCATGCCCTCCTCGTACAGCAACTACTTATTTATGACATTTATTCCTTACTCGGGATATTCCATGCGCTGTTTTTGGTGCCAATCGCTTGCAAATCATATCGAGTTTGCTATTTCATACATAAATATTGACATAGTAAACGAAATGCGAAATTGGAAAATAAATTTCTGCCGGAGCATTTTCCCATAATAAAATACATAGGGAGAGACGTCTTATCATAACAAAGGTCGTGTGTTTTGTGGACTGTGGCGCGGTATGACATGTTGGGCCCACACGCATGCGCAGTTCATACGTTCCAGTCGCATTCCACTTCCTACTGCTACACCGGCTGTACCTGCCGTCGACACACACTTGAAGTCCATGTGTTTGCACTACGTCCACACGCTGTTCCCCTGCCCTACACTACTACACAAGCAACACTGTAACTACCGACTCTCCACGATGCAACATCGGCAGGCTGGCCATTCCCCATACCATATGTACTGCACCTTTGTATGTTACAAAATAAACTGTACCGTGTATTCTAGAGTCTGTTCACCAGGGTAGATGCATAAGGAGCTTCCTTATTGTCTCACTACAATTACTTATTTACTATAGTATCTTTTGATCTTGTAATAATAATCACTGCTAATATTTTATTTTCCGTTTGCCATATACGTCTTTATAACACTAATATATTTTCCTATGAGTGACATAAGCTCCTATGGGCCTCATGCTAGTCCTATTTATAATAATAATAAGTTTCTGTTTGCCAAGTTCACAGGATAATAAGTTTCTGCTGTTTGACAAGTTACCAAAAAATATGTTTGCTTGGAAATCTTTTTTCTTTCATCATCTTTTTTGAACAATTTCGCCTCTATGATTATTATTATAATGTGTGCAGTGGTTATCACTGCCATGCTTTCTGAGTTACAAGTATTTAGTGGGAACATAACTAGTGGGAGGGACGTTGTGGTGGCAAAGGCATTCCAAGTATTATTTATTGTATATTGAATAAATGAGTCGTTACTTAGTTTTAGTACTTCCAGGACAAGAATATATATTCATATACACATATGATCGAAAAGAAAATAGGCAAAATGTATGTATTGCTGATAATAAAATAATAATTATACTGTAAGCCGCATTTACGAGTGGCAATACTGCTGCATCTCTCTGCGGGCTGCGAGCATGGAGGTATAATATAAAGGAGGCGGCATGACGTCACAAAGGTGAAGCCAACTCGCTATTGGTCGGCGGTCTCCCCTACCCCCCATTGACTCAAAACAAACCTCAGCTGATCACGTCGGACCATCAACTTCACCAACATTCTTTGCCATTTTTTTAATATTGCCGGCGTGTTCAGCATATGGGTGTACCCAGAGAGACAGGAGTCTTTCTACTACATTTCATAGGTATGTTAAGAAAGTCGTACATAAAAATATACGACAGAAATGGACAAATCAACGAAGTGAAATTCATCACCTGCCTCACACACCGTGACACCCATGTCCTGTAGAATATTAATACTGTACACACAAAAACTACAAAGCCAAGGCTATTTTAGTGTTGTGATATTAACTGTTCATGTATAACTTCACGTATATATGGCATTGACAGGGTTATTAAAGATAAACTGGCTACATGGGGTGACCTACTTGTGCCCTACTTAGGGTTGGCCTGTAGGATAACTCGAATGTTGAGATATTGTATTATGAATGTTTTAGCATATTTCATAATGTTTTAAAGATATTAAATTTATAATTGTGTTTACTATGTAGACTATTTGGTTGTTGAGAATTTAGGTCTAAGTTATAGTACCATAGTCTAAGGCCAATATGCCAAAAGAGTTTTTATAATTGTAAAATTACGGTCTGGGACTGATGATTAAAATAATGTTTTTGTGTGAATCAGAGTGAACTGGAACTGAGTAAGTGATGACACACTTTATGTAGTAACATCCAGCCATCATGGTAAGATTTCAGGTGGTTTATAAGTGGTAAAATGTGTTTGATACAAGACACTACACCTGAGTGTGAACTCTATTACATGACAGATCTGGGTGTTACACTACACATCTCTTCACCATAATATACACATCTTCACTACACATCACATATCTCCAGTACCCTATACACATCTTCACTTCACACACATCTCCATTACCTTATACACATCACCACTACACTATACATATCACAACAAACCACATCTTCACTACACCATGTAAATCTTCACTATCCTATACATATCTTCACTACATTATACACATCTTCACTACACTATATAGGCTACATTTTCACTGCACATCACAATCTTCACAGCACACCACACATCTTCACTACACTATACACATCTTCACTTCACTATATACATCTTACTGTATGTAATCTTATTTATATACTGTAGTTAAAGAGTGACATAAGGCCTTCCAGAGTCTCATACTAGAACTCTTTATATAGTTAATTTTATTTGCATTTGTACAGTTGCCCACACATGAAGCTGTTATGGCTAGTTACTTGTGAGGTGGCTACAACGAAAGGAAATTTAAGTGATAAAAGATGTAGTTTGTTGACAGGCAGACAGTAAAATATTATTACTATCTGGTTGTCAACAAATAATAACTTTTGCTCACTTTCTTTCACGTTGTAGGTATCTCGCAAGTAGCGAGGCATACCAGATTCATGTGTGGGCAACTGTACTTGTTCTTATTTCTCTGTACCCTTATAATACTGTCTGTGGGTTGGTGTGTAAGCTATGACCTTCTCTTTTACTATACTTTTTGCATAAAATAAACTATTCATTCATTAATTCATTCATACTCCTAGGAAAAGTTTGCGAGAAGAGGTAATGCTCTAGGAAACAGCGGTATTTAATGAGTTTAAGTACTTTTGATAATATACAGAATTGGATAATTTTATGCAGTTATCATATATGGAACAAATTCAAGTCTCTTTCTGGCTCTAATTATAGTTAATATGAGAAAATAAGAGCATAATTATAGTGGGTTTATAGCGGCCGGGGCAATGTTTTGAGTCAATGGGGGGTAGGGTAATAGGCTCCGCCCCTGGCTTCACTTTGGGTGTACAGGACGAGCGGCTCATGCCGCCTCCTCTATATTATACCTCCATGGCTGCGAGAAAGGGAGGCCAGTGTTGCCAGGTGCAGGGAACATTATCAATTTTAGAGAAATTTGAAGTTCACAGGGAAATTATATAAAGATTGTTCAATGGTATACAGGGAAATTTCTTCCAGATGAAAATAATTCCAAGAAGACCGCCAATGTTCAATGTTTGCCATTGAGGCAAAAAGGTAAATTCCAAAGTTGATGGTAGGGAAATTGAGCCGTCATCTTGGTGTCCGCCATATTGAAGGCGCCGAAAATGACAGTTCGGCGGCTTCACTTTACTCCCCTGGATTAGTGAGCCATGGCGCCTCCACCTATACCACCTCCATGGGTAGGGTAGACAGGGAGTACTGGGGCAAAAAGGACAAGAAGCGCGGGAATAAAAATAGCAATGCAGGCTGAAGGGGTGTAGGTAGGGAGGAGAAAGTGGGTCCCGCGGGAATGGGGGAGGTTGGGTAGGTAGGACAAGGGTTAGTGAGCGCGGGGAGTTAAGGGTGTGGAGAATACGGAAAGTGAAAGGAAAAAATAAGTGGAGAATATGACAAAAACAAATGCAAATACAAGAATGAAGATAGAAGTGTGGGAAATAACGTAGCAGGTTATGGTAGGAATAGACACCAAGGTTACTGATAATGGCAAATGTGGAGCAATACACACGACCAAATTAGGCACCAAAAAATAATGGCACGGGGGCCAAGCACGCAAAAAAACGAAAGGTATATGGAAAAAAATGGGGGCAAGTATAGCACTGGGGAGGAATCACCGAAAACAGAGTGGGAAAAAAAACTGTAATATATACTTATACCTTACGAGAGTGAGATGAGGAACTTGATTGTACCGTGACATGATTGGTGCATGGTATGTAGTTTGGTACGAAGACACGGGACCCTGGGCATAGGTCGTGTACGTACGGTGTGTAGCATTGAGGAGCTAGGTACGTACGTTGCAGGGCTGGTTCGTAGGGTAGAGCACGTTGCGTGGGATGACGAGGCGTACGTAGATGCGTAGAGACGTGCACGTGGCTGGTGTGGAGTACGTAGATGCGTAGAGACGTACACGTGTATGGTGTAGAGTACGTAAGTGCGTAGAGATGAGCACGTGGTTGGTGTGGGGTACGTAGATTCGTAGAGATGAGGATGTGGTAGGTGTGGAGTACGTAGGTGAGTTGTAGGGCGTCGAAGGGTACCCCAGGGATTGTATGTGGGTGTATATGTGTGTGTCGGGGTTGGGGAAGGCTAGGGGGGACGAGAAAAGAGTGTGCCAAGGGCGACACTATAGACAAAGGGGTTAGGTGGAGCACGTGGAGCGTTATTGGGGTGGAAATAGAGTATGGACGTACGAGGGGGAGACAAGATGGCGGCGGAGGGAAAAGCAGAGACGAACGGGAAAGTGACGAGAGAGAGGTAGGGGACGAAAGAAAGGACGGCAGGGAAAGGAAACAGCCGAAAGCGAGAAAGAGGAAAAAAACAACACTGGGAGTAAATTACGTTAAAATAAAACTGGCGGAGGGAGTAAAGCACTGGGGAAGTGAACACTGCTATATAATAAATAATAGGGAGGGTAAAATGTAAGTGTGTGGGGGGTACCTTTTGTCGGCGGTGAGCACGTGGAGATGCGTCGAGGGACAACCAGTAAGTAGCGTTGTTCAGGGCCTCTTCCACCGACTTATATTTTATAGTATGTGTGCTACTACTCCAAGGGGTCACCAATTGTAACGTCAGGAGGTCGTTACTACCCAAGGGTGTATGGTAGACTACGATACTGTAATAATATGGAGTGGACCCAAGCACAGGTATGGTGACTTCCGCTTGCCAGTGTTGCCTGTGAGATGTAGTGTTGCTTGGAGAATGCTTGTAGTGTTGCTTGGATAATGCTTGTCATGTTGCTTGAAGAAGGCTTGTAGGGTGTGGATCGGTGACTGGGTGCGGTAAGGCGGCTGGCAGAGCAGGAGGGAGGAGCGTCTGGACTGGTTGCTAGTCCAAAGGTAAGTGACTGCCCAGCGGCCCGGCAATGGCGTCGGCAGGTCTCCGTGCACGGCCCAGTCACTTTCCAGCAGGTGCAGACTCGCTTCATGACAGGTGAGTGCGGGGATGTGTAGTTGCTCATAGAGAATGGGAAACATAGGAAATATTATGGAAACCTAGTGCTTGGGTCACTACAATGTTAACTATGTCAATAAAATATTTTTATAACTTCAGGCAATTATTCAATCACTACGTTTATTCGTAATCTACAAAGTGGTTATGTATACTTGAGCAACATACATTTTTTATTATCTTATTTACACATCTCATAAACGTACAAAATACCTCACCTCAGACATTCTTTTGTTTTTCATTATTACCGTTATTGAATTACAGTGTTGCTGATGTTAAAGTAAGCATCTATGTCTTTTATAATGATTAATAATTTTTTATATTTTAATTATAATGCTATATATAATTCACAATATTCTATCAAAGGCTTTGTAGCCTATTATGAAATACATTACTTAAATGATGGTCAATGATATTGTATATATATTTTTTACACCTCCACCTCGGGACTGAAGGTGGTCACCCTTGGCCTGAGACTCATGCAAGGTCCCGAGATTATTAAGTGATGAAGCTTCGAGATGTTGGTTGGTTCACATGTTTGTTTATACACGTCATAATAATCATATGGATCTATATAGCCTCACAATATTCTATCAATTACTTCACAGTCTATTCTAAATAACCACGGTATATAAAATAATTATTATGATTTATGATGGATCCCATTTTACCCAAAGCTAAGGCATATTTATCAATACATTATAACGGCAAAGAAGCCCTTGCGTTACTACCCGAGTGAACAGATTCCAGAATACACGGTAACAGTTTATTAGTAATACAGATGGTGTACAGTACATACATATATAAATATATAGGACGCCAGCCTGCCGTGTAGCATCGTGGAGAAATCCGTAGTAGCTGCTGGAGAATTGTGTAGGTCTGGACACCGTGTGATCAGGGCGGACACACGTGTGGTATAGTCGTTTTAAACTAACCTGGCCCCGCGGGTGGGGTAGCAATTAGTCCGCGCTGTTGTCACGTTTCCTCTCTCGCTCTCCCGTCTATCAAATGGACTATGTGCCAGCGCTGAGGTTTTAATATCGCTTGGCTTATAATTTGAAACCTAACCATACAATTTTATTCATTTTTTTCCCAATGAGTTTTCCATGAAAAGTTACTAGTAGTAGATGAAACAAGGATTAGTCTAACCGAGAGATGCGTTGTTACCTTCCATGGCGGGAGAATGACCAGGAATGAAGGATAGGCCTACTGAGTCACTGACCCGGGCTGACACATGTATGGTATAGGCAACACCGCTTGAACTACAGACGTTGCCAAGTGTAATACATGGTATACAAAGTTCAAAATAATTGTTTTACCCCAAAAATTCAGATATTGTTCGAAACTATGCAGCCTTATTATGAATTTATATATCACTGCTATCTTTCAAGCAGCCAGTGGTGTGAGAGAGGTCAAAATTAGGGAGAGCGAGAGCGAGAGAAAGAGGAAATGTGACAACAGTGTGGACTTATTGCTACCCCACCCGCGGGGCCAGGTTAGTTTAAAACGACTATAGGCAGGTGTACGACGGGGACGAAGGCAGGGCTGGTCATTCCTGTACTGGGGCTGGCAGCGTAGTCTGGCTTCCAGCGGCTGCTCGGCCCCTTTTATCCTATTGGCTATAGCCCTGGATGTAGCGTCCTCACGTGACCTTCGCACCTCTGTAGGTGCGCGACCCCAGATGATTCATCGCTGGGAAAGGAGTGGAGTCTGCCCGCCGGTGTCCCCAGAGGAACAGCCAGACTGGTGGTGGTATCCCGAGGGGAGATTAAGCTGTGTCTGGGCAGGGGATTAGTGTACCCGCCACACTGTGGGATGACTGCAGGGAAAGGTGCGGGGTTTTACCAAGGAGTGGACAAAGGGCAAGGAGTGGTGCACATGGCGCCACTACAACATATTGATGTTGACTTGGTAACCGTCCACTATCAGCCAGCCAGCAGGTTTTTTCTCATTTCAGTCTGGCAGCTGTACTTCCCTCCCCTCCCCTTTCTCCCTCCATCAGTCCCTCCCCCCTCTCCCCAATAACTCGCCGGGTAGAAACAACTGTGGATGTGCTTGTCTGGGCGATGGTTGTGTTTCCCTTCCATTAGCTCGGGACTGTACATATTAAAGTTATATTATACCATGTTGTTATCATCTACAATGATATTTCCTCTTGTATATTTTATCTTTAAATACATGCTTTACTTTAAGGAGATCTCCCTTTAATCCTCATATATTATCCATTGTATTCATTTATAAGGTCGACAATTTATTTTATTATATTTTATTTCATCATCAATTGTATATTTTTACATCCTGTATATATTGTATATATATTTACCATGTTGGGTTCAATCTAATAATCAGGAAGGTTAATCACTGTTTAAAACTAATTTTAATTCTTTCTTGAACTGCGGGGCGCAGTTATTCAGCGTGGCCGAGTAATGTATCCGCGCCAGTATCACGCCCGGGCCACATGACACACCCATGGGTGGTGGAAAACACCGCTAGGATTGAAAGCAGTTCATACCATTTCACCAGACACAGTATACTACAAATTCTGCTGACTTGACAGTGTGCTAGGAATTTTCCATGCGGAGCTCCTGATTGCTAGATTAACCCTATAATTATCTCTATGCTACAATCATCATCATATTGTCACCTTGTATATAGAGAAAGGGACAATACATATTTATTCATATTATTCTTATATAAACTTGTATCCAACATGTATATATTTTAAATATAATCTTAAACTCAATCCAAGCCACCGTTACAATCTGTCACGTACGGTTGGCATGGGACGTCAGGGAGAAACGCGAGGGAAGCGCTTCTATTATCGCCGTGCCCTGGCTGAGAGAGGATTTCCCTCCCTATAGTACTGTAGCGGCCACATATATGGCCACTCCTGTAGTGTCAGGTATACCACTCCTATATCCCTGTGTCTATTCTTAGCCAGACAGGTACACTAATCCCTGACCCAGACAGACCTAAACCGCCCTTGGGAGCACGCCTGCCTTCAGCCAAGCCACCTCATGCCCCCTGGGGACACCAGCTGCAATCTAACTTCCCCGCGCCAGGCTGACTCATTCGTGGGAACATCTACCTGCTCACGCTCGTAGGTCAGGCTATCACATGGTAACGCCTCATCCGGGACCCGGACTGGACCATATATAAGGGCCCAGGCCTCCTGGGCCAATCACTCACTCACGCTCGAGCACTGGAAAGAGAAGGTCCTGCCTGCCGCTGCCTTGTCTGCCGCTACACCTGCCTAGCTGCCCCAAGCCTATCCGTGTTCCCGTCTTGATCACACGGCCATCCTCCTGCCTCCAGCCAACTCTCCTGCAGCAACCACGGCTCACCTACGGCATTGCACGGCACGCCAGCAAACTACCATGTACTGTGTGACCTTTATGTACTACCAATAAACTGTATTGTGTATTCTAGAGTCTGTTCACCCCGGGTAATGCCGCAAGGTCCCCCTTGTCGTTATAGTACTTATACTTTTACATATCTTTGAACGACACGAAAGGTGTCTGATATAATCTGTAATCTTGTAACCTGATATACCTCAGTAAATAGAGACAAGTCCAAGCGTTTACTCTAAACCTTGAGTAATTTCCCTTAGTTCCCCAGGCAGACGAAGGGTGTAAGTTCAGGCAACGGGTAGTAAGTTGACTGACACCAGCCCCATTGTATAATGACGACGGGTGGTAAGTTACACCAGCCCATCTAGTAAGTGAGAGTCCGGCAGGTATTTCCACAGGTACACCAAAGGCAGAAGTGGGCGACACCACTACTACACGTTCCTTCAGCTCCTCACATAGTCCAGCCTGTCCAGGGTGTACAGTCATGGTCAATAGTCCTGCAACACCTTCCAATGAGATGGCTTCGAAAAATGATCCGAAACTATAGCTGCATGTTGGTCTCTGCAATATTGGTTCATAAGTTTCAATCAAATGGCTTGCTTTTATTCACCAGGTTGCAGGACTTTTGACCATGACTGTACCATTCGTCTATACTAAGGTGTGCTAGTGCAATAAACTACTGTTGTGTGTTCCTGTGAGTTTGTGTTCACCCCTGCTAATAACATACATCCCTGCTGTTGCTACAATCCCAGTAAAATAAATTCTGAAGCAACTCACGTGCTGTAACATAAATACACAAAAAGTGGATGTCATTGTTATTTGGATAATTTAAGGTAGATGATTGAAGGTAGTGGTTGGGGGTTGTGGTGGTGATGGTGAAGTGGTGGTGGTGGGGAGGGGTGAATGTTAAGCTTATGAAGATGATTGAAGGCAGTGGTAAGGGTGGTTGTGTTGGTGGTGGTGTCGTCGTAACAGCACAGGTGTACTGGAAGTGGAAGAGGCAGTAGCAATCTGTGGGTAAGTGGAAGAGGAAGTGGAAGAGGTGGATAAGTGGAGGAAGAGGGTAAAGAGAGAGTAAGGGGTTGATAATAATGAATAACTTCGTGCCTGTTTCCATAACGGTTTAGATCGTAACACTAAACGTTTAAAAACTACTGTACGTTTAAGTTATACACACAGACATTATGCTTGACTACTATACGGTTCAAATACATGCATTAAAACTTAAGAAACACTTTTTCTAATCTAAAGTGCGTTTCAGTTAAATACACACAGACAGTTATTCTGAGCAACTGTGTGTTTCAAATATGTACATTATAATCTATGCACCTTTTCTAAACTACTGTGAGTTTCAGTTACGTACAGCTTGCTCCAGTTCTGCATTTACCACTCAGCTTTACCAATGTTGAGCCACCCAAGAAATTTGAATCCCGAACCAAGTGTGATCATTATTCGAACCACTCACTACCGAATGAGATGGAAAGAGTAGTTGGGTTGGAGAGGAAAAACTTCAACAGTTATCGAGTATCATTATTGGAGAGGGTGAGAATTATTACAGTAAGCACCTCGAAAATACTTAATTCTCTTAAGTGCACTTAGCAAATGATATTATCAATAGTTACACTTAATTAAGTTGGGACAAAATGCTTAAGTCTACACTCAGTACCCTGAAAGTGCACTTAGCAGACGACAAAAGTTTATATACCTCCATGAGGTTACATAAGTGCTGTACAGAGGAAGCCGCCTACTATGGATTTCAGAGCCCGTGAATCATCGTTTTTTGCAATTATCTTCCAAAGTAATTGTTGTATCGGATTGGTTCTTTGGCACATTGTACAATACATCTCAACCTAATTTTTAGCAATGTAGTGCAATGGCAAATGTTGTAAATTACGGCGTTTACTCCTAGCGTTTACAGTCAAAGTCAAATTAGTCGGCATGACTACTGAGGATTTCAGAGACATTGCAAGCTCGTTTTCTCAGAATAACTCTGTAACGAACACTCGTATTAGTACGAGCGTTCGCTAGAGTTTAGTACACACAGTGTCCTAATTTATAAGAGTATCATGAATCACTATTTGTAAATTATAAAGACACTTGTACCTATACCAAGAAGCATAAACTGGAATTGCAAGACATGGAAACGAACACAAATAGTGACGTGTTGTCTGTGACGTATGAAAAGCTCCACCTACACTCTCCCTTCTCCACTTCCACCCCCCTCTTCTCTCCGTCTCCTTAATTTCCTCACCTGCCCTCCCCCAGCCCCCCAATGTCTCTCTCCCTCTCCCTCTCCCTCTCTCTTCAATTACGGGCAGTGACGCATGCATGATACGTATGAAAATAATGTATGCATTAATAATTGGCCGTGGCTTTGTTTCATGATTTTGTTGCTGATAGTCACACATTAAATAAAGGCTGGAGTAGGACACTGTGTCAATAATAACCACCAATACTGTCGGTAACGCAATGGTTTGGTGGTATGGTGGTGTACGTTTTTGGTGGCGCTATCTTATGGTATGTACTGATAGTGGTGATAGGTTTCCTTTATCGGCGAAGTGTAATAAAAGCAATGGTATAGGGTGGTTGTGCTACAAGTATACGACTGACGCCCTGAGTCTACATCAGGATGAGGGAGAAAAGTAAACAAACACAAGTATAACAACTGAACAGTCGTTTTGCCATCAATCATGGTGGTTATTCTTCTACTACCCCACCCTACTCTCATGTGTGGATACATTAAGATATGTAATACAATAATAACCAAATGCAGTAGGCTACTACTAACACATTATGCATGCCTTTATCGAATATTCATACATTTATCTCGATAAAATATTGTATTTTACATGGCGAGAGTTAAGGAGACGGAGCAGTCTCACCCCAACCTTCCTGGAGTGAAGACGTGTTCCTGGCGCTCTGCCTGTGTTGTTGTCTGTGTTGTTGTTTTTCTTGTTTGTGTGTTGTTGTGTCTGTGGTGTTATAGGAGTTGTTTATATTTTGGTACGCCTCAAAGGGGTGTTCTCAGCCCATTGTTATTTAATATTCTGATGCATCGGCTGCTCACTTCTCTCTCTGATATACCTGGAACTACAATTACGTGCTATGCTGATGATATCTGTGTTCATTCTACCTCACCAAGGGATCTCCAGCGGTTTCTTGACTCCTTCTCTGTGGCCTCCTCTCACTGTGGCATTATTGTCTCCCCAGATAAGAGCAGAATATTCACCTGCCGCCTTCCTCAAGCTCGGCCAGTGTTCACCATTGGAGGGACTGTCATTCCCATGTGTTCCCAGTATCGCTACCTGGGCACGCCAGTCAATATTTGGCCGATTATCCCTGCCAGACCACAAGACCATCCCATTGTCCAGGACTTATTGGGTCGTCTCCAGCGCCGACTTACACCACTTCAATGGCTCACTAACAACTCCTCGGGCATTTCCATCCCAGTAGCCAGGACTATCTATATTGCTTTTATCCGTTCAGTTGTTGATTACCTCTCCCCTGCTCTGATTCAACTTCCCAGGGCTACTCTTGAAACTTTAGAAAATTTTCAGAATAGAGCAATGAGAATAATTCTCGGCTGTCCAATGTCGACCAGGATAGTGAATATGCAGAGTGAGTTGCGTCTTCCCCCATTAATTGAGAGAATTTATTGTAATGTTACTTGCTTCACTGTCAAGTGCCTCCATTTCCCACATCTTTCACCCCATTACTCTCAGTTAGTCAGGACTTATCTTAGACCAAACTCCCATGTCCCTCCCATACTGCCTGCTGGACGTACTCTTATAAGGTGTGTTTCCTCTATGCTCCATGGTCTTAATATAGATATAATGGTTGGAGACGTCCCCCCAGGGCCCCCTCCATGGATGCTACCAACACCTGATGTGAGCTTTACACCTACTTCCAAGTCGGAGCTGCCTTCTCTGCAGCGGCAGTTGGCTCTGGAACACATAGAAACAGTGACTTCCTCCATCACAGATCCATACTGCCTCTACACTGATGGCTCATTGCAGGTGGATGGTGCAGCAGGTTGTGCTGTTTTCTCGCCTGACTTGGAGTCACCTCCAGGGAGCTGGGTTGGCCGTCGTCTCTGTAACCACTCTAGCTCAACATTGTGTGAACTGTATGCCAATCTGGATGCTGTTAGTGTTGTTTGTCAATGTGGAGTGAATGCTGCCATTTTTTGTGACTCCAAATCTGCCCTTCATTCCCTCTCTAGTGTTCAGCCCACACACTCTACTATTATTCAGCAGATGTTATCGTTTTTGGCCTTATTGCGTCATCGTAACTTGACTGTCTAAAGACCGCTCCGCCGCTCTCCTCCCTGTACGGCGACGCAGGGATGCAGAGAGGCCCTTCAGCATCTCCATCACCCATTACGAGTCTGTCTGCCGTCACAAATATTCCTACCGTCGTCGAGGCCTCATGGTTCGGAGGCACAATGTGGTCTCTGCTCATTTGAGGCTTGGCTACCGGCCACCGTCGCAGGTTGCTGGGATGCAGGGTGAGCCTCCCTTCACTGAGTGTCGCTTGTGTCGAGCGCCTCGTGCTAGCACTATAGAGCACTATTGCCTGGCCTGCCCCACTGTCCGACACTTGCTGCCCCAGGGCCTGCCACTTGATGTGGTTTGTCGACACCTGCTGAACCATCAGGTTCTGGAGGAACTTCTGGTACGCCACCCTCGTTTTGGTGGATTTAAGTAGGTCATAATGTAAATATTTGTCTGTATGCTTGTGCTTCATTCTGTTATGTTTTCGTGATGTGTGTGTGTGTGCTTGTGTGTGTGTGTGGTCATTGGGTTCTCGTGAGTCCCGCCTACCCTTGTGTACTGTTGTCTGCCTATTGACTGACGCTACGGCGCAATTAATTAAAAAAAAAAAAAAAAAAAAAGAGAGGGAGGGGATGAAGGGCATATGTGTAAAGTGGAGGAAGAGGTGGAGAGACATGGTAGAGAGGGGAGGGAGGGCGGACGGGGAAGGTGCCCATTACAAAGATATTTCCAGAATAAGAGCTTGCACTCACCGTAATACATAACTCACTCATTTATTCAGACTCTATCTTTCTACACGTGTGTGAGAGAGAAAAGAAAAAAAAGAGAGGGAGACGTGCGCACACACACACACATCACGAAAACATAACAGAATGAAGCACAAGTATACAGACAAATATTTACATCATGACCTACTTAAATCCACCAAAACGAGGGTGGCGCACCAGAAGTTCCTCCAGAACCTGTCGACAAACCACATCAAGTGGCAGGCCCTGGGGCAGCAAGTGTCGGACAGTGGGGCAGGCTAGGCAATAGTGCTCTATAGTGTTAGCACGAGGCGCTCGACACAAGCGACACTCAGTGAAGGGAGGCTCACCCTGCATCCCAGCAACCTGCCACGGTGGCCGGTAGCCAAGCCTCAAACGAGCAGAGACTACATTGTGCCTCCGAACCATGAGGCCTCGACGACGGTAGGAATATTTGTGACGGCAAACAGACTCGTAATGGGTGATGGAGATGCTGAAGGGCCTCTCTGCATCCCTGCGTCGCCGTACAGGGAGGAGAGCGGCGGAGCGGACTTTAGAGAGGTAACATGTCAGGGAGAGAGGACGTCCAGCACCACGAGGAGGCAGATGGCAGGCTTCCTTTGCGAGTCTGTCAACTGTACCATTGTGACGTAAACCTACATGGGATGGCACCCATAAAAATTTGACAGTCAATTTACGATGACGCAATAAGGCCAAAAACGATAAAATCTGCTGAATAACAGTAGAGTGTGTGGGCTGAACACTAGAGAGGGAATGAAGGGCAGGTTTGGAGTCACAAAAAATGGCAGCATTCACTCCTTGTTGACAAACAACACTAACAGCATCCAGAATGGCATACAGTTCACACAATGTTGAGCTAGAGTGGTTACAGAGACGACGGCCAACCCAGCCCCCTGGAGGTGACTCCAGGTCAGGCGAGAAAACAGCACAACCTGCTGCACCATCCACCTGCAATGAGCCATCAGTGTAGAGGCAGTATGGATCTGTGATGGAGGAAGTCACTGTTTCTATGTGTTCCAGAGCCAACTGCCGCTGTAGAGAAGGCAGCTCCGACTTGGAAGTAGGTGTAAAGCTCACATCAGGTGTTGGTAGCATCCATGGAGGGGGCCCTGGGGGGACGTCTCCAACCATTATATCTATATTAAGACCACGGAGCACAGAGGAAACAGGCCTTATAAAAGTACGTCCAGCAGGCAGTATGGGAGGGACCGGGTAGTTTGGTCTAAGAGAAGTCCTGACTAACTGAGAGTAATGGGGTGAAAGATGTGGGAAATGGAGGCACTTGACAGTGAAGCAAGTAACATTACAATAAATTCTCTCGATTAATGGGGGAAGACGCAACTCACGCTGCATGTTCACTATCCTGGTCGACATTGGACAGCCGAGAATTACTCTCATTGCTCTATTCTGAAACTTTTCTAAAGTTTCCAGAGTAGCCCTAGGAAGTTGAATCAAAGCAGGGGAAAGGTAATCAACAACTGAACGGATAAAAGCAATATAGATGGTCCTGGCTACTGGGATGGAGATGCCCGAGGAGTTGTTAGATAGCCATTGAAGTGGTGTAAGTCGGCGATGGAGACGACCCAATAAGTCCTGGACAATGGGATGGTCTTGAGGTCTGGCAGGGACAATCGGCCAAATATTGACTGGTGCACCCAGGTAGCAGTACTGGGAACACATGGGAATGACAGTCCCTCCAATGGTGAACACTGGCTGAGCTTGAGGAAGGCGGCAGGTGAATATTCTGCTCTTATCTGGGGAGACAATAATGCCACAGTGAGAGGAGACCACAGAGAAGGAGTCAAGAAACCGCTGGAGATCCCTTGGTGAGGTAGAATGAACACAGATATCATCAGCATAGCATGTAATTGTAGTTCCAGGAATATCAGGGAGAGAAGTGAGCAACCAATGCATCAGAATATTAAATAACAATGGGCTGAGAACACCACCTTGAGGCGTACCAAGATGAAAACTGCGCAAAGGACTGAGTGCACCACTGAAAAACACATGGGAGGTCCTGTTACTCAGGTAGCCCCGAATCCACCGTAGTAGATTACCCTTTATCCCAAAGTCAACCAGTTGATCCAAAATGACGTCTCTATTAGCAACATCGAAGGCACTTCGAAGGTCAATGAAGGCCACCACACTGTCCCTGTTAAGGCGAGTGTACAGGTCGACTAGGCAGTGATGTGTGCTCCGCTGGGGAAGGAAACCAAACAGCCATGGAGAAAGGCGATCCTGCAGTCTGTACATGAGACAATTGAGTAAGATTCTCTCCATAACCTTACAGAAACAGGAAGTAAGGGAAATAGGCCTGAACTTCGCAGTGCCGGGCTTAGGGATGGGTATTATTGTGTTGCTGGTCCAGGATCGTGGTACACAACCGTCACGAAGACAAAGATTGTACAGTCGAAGTAGAGGGTTCCCAGGAACTTGTTGAAGTAGGCGCAGCACAGCATAAGTAATACCATCATCACCAGGGGAAGAAGCTCTACCCCGAGAGAGAGCACGGCGCAACTCCTCCTCAGTTATCTCCTCTGCATCATCGTCATCATCTTGTAACAGAGCAGACATTAGACGTAGCCGATGGACAGCAGCACGGGAAGCGAGTGCATCTTGTATGTGGATGGGTAGACTGGCTGGGGTAGATTGTTCTGACCAGGCATCGACAAGTTGTTTGGCATAGTCGGCAGGAGTGTGATGACGAGCAGTGGCTGGTGTCTTTTTAACAACCCGACGGATGAGGTGCCACATAGAAGCCACACTTGTTTGCTGGTTGATGCTGTCCGTGAACCGCTGCCAAGACTCAGTGTGAGCACAATCCTGCAGGGCAACTAAAGCATCCCTAGACATCTGGTAACGATGGAGTAGGTCAGGGGTTGGGTTGGCTTGAAACAATAGGCCATCACATTCAGCCTCCTCCTTTGCCTCCTGTATACGTGCATCCAGCGTCCAGGAGTGGGCAGTATGGCAATGCTGGAGGTGTGGCCAGGAGACGTATAGCCTATAAAAGTCATGAGTAGCAGATACAAGATCAGAGTACAACTGCTCAGCTGATGATATGTCAAATATAAGGAATACATGGGCCATAAATAAGATGTAAGTCGGGCAATATTTAGGGGACACAGTAATACGCAAACGAGTGGCTGAAGCACCTGACCTAGCAGTTAGAGAATAATGAAACCGAAGAGCAATGTGATCAGAGAATAAGTCTTACACGGAGGAGCACTGGACCTGAGATGCTATCAGGCCAGACGAGAGGATGTAATCCAGATTACCTCCCCGGCAATGAGTGGCACCGCCAGTGTCCCAGTGTGTCAGATGATGCTTGCGGATGTATGAAAGGAGACGAACACCATTACGATTAATAGAACCAGTACCATGACCCAAATCAGAATGCCGAGCATTAAAATCTCCCATATACACCATACCATGCACTGTTGGAGAAGGAAGAGCCTCAAGAGTGAGTCTAGCTGGGGCAGAATAGACATTACATAGTTGGAGTACTCCATTCCCAGGTAGAACCTCAAATAGCTGAAAGGTCATGTCAGGATCAGTGGAGGTACGGAGAAGGCGATGTGGCAAGGAGCTATGTATGTAAGTCAGGAGACCATTCCTTACCAGATGAACATATACCACATAACCTGAGAGGGGAGGAGCTTGCCCAGCAGCGAGCGGCCGTCCTGGAAATGCTTCCTGGAGAAAAATAACACTGGGATGATGACGAAAAACATAGGCCTTGAGTTGAGTGAGCTTAGCATAACTGGTGATACCACATACATTCCAGGAGATGACATCCAGCCGGCAATCACTAGCGAACTCTGTATTTGGAGGTAGAAGTCCGGTGAGTGGGGGCAGATGAGCGACCTGGAGAAGAAGATGGACCAGGAGAAGGGACTGACTCGAAAAGCTTTTCAAGGCGAGATGCAACAGTATCCATCTTTTCGGTAAGGGTAGTGACAGTTGAGATGATGGCCTGCTGAGCCTCGACCAAGGTGGAGAGTTTGGAGTCATTGGCAGCCTGAGTGGCAACCAGCCCATCAATCCTGGCTTCAAGGGCAGAAAAGCGGTTTTCGAGAGCTGTACATCGTGCCATGAGGGTAGCAACAGACTTGCGGAGGGCCAGGTCTGGAGGTGAGGCAGGGCTGGTAGGAGGAGCAGACTGGGGAGGTGGTGGTGGTGGTGGTGGTGGTGGTTGAGGCGGAGCAATAGTAGAGACACGAGCCTGAACCTTACGTCGAGTACATCCATGCCACACGTTAACCCCTGGCTGAAGGCATCGTGGGCACTTCCATCGAGACGTATCTTCAGGAGGTGAAGGCTCAGAGGTGGAGGCAGCAGGACGTGATGGTTCACCCCTGACAGGACACGTCTTGGAATCATGGTCGGCCGCACACCATGCACACTTCGGCCTGGCAGAACAGTACCGGGAGATATGCCCAATTCCCCAGCAACTGTAGCACCAAGGCTGGTCATTATGAAGTTTCCTCACCTCACACGGTGGAAGACAAGGGAGGAAATCAAAGGAAATCTCATTTGGAGGTGGATCGGGTAGACTCCAGACAACAACAATACGGCTAATGGGGGAACCATCTTGGAAAAAACGACGGGCAAAGTACACACCAGGGTATCCTTTGGCAAGTTTCGGGTCAACATCAATAGGAAAACGGGTGAGGATGTAGCTGGGGAACTTACGAGGCCTCTCAGGTGAGTCTTCAAGAATGAGAGGCAGAGATAAAAATTCACCAGCCTTCACTCTATCAATGATGTCCTGACGCTTCCTAGAGATGTAGACAAACCGGGAGGTGACAGCAGCCATCTTCACTTCAGCCAATTCACGCTGCAACTGGAAGGCCCTGTTGACATCAGACAACCAACGCAGCTTTGTGTCCGTAGATGGGTTTCCAGAGAAGGAGAGTTTGACATAGGCATCTCTCGGGGCAAAAGCAGGAAGGTTGGACGAGGGCAAGGAGTTGGTATACAAAGAAGAAACAACAGGGTGAGGCAGAGAAGGTACGTCGTGCACAGATGAAGCACCCTTGGCAGTCTTGGCAGCTGGAGGCAAACAGTCCACACCATCGGAATCCTGCGAGGAGTCGGACGAGGCATCAACAGGTCGCTTGGTAGAGGTTGAGGAGGTGGACGGCTGCAACCTGAGCTGCGGAGTGACCGAGGAGAGGGGGGGAGGGTTGCGAGAAGGCAGCTCAGGCCAGTGATCCTCAATTGGAGACTCGTCTTCCTCCGACATTGCCAAGTCGGCCTCCAAGCAGGAATCCGCACTCTCCATCAGGCCAGGCAAGGCCTAGATGGAAAGCAAACAACAACACAAACAACTAAACACTCAATCAGCCAGGGACACACACACACACACCCACACACACACAGACAATCACAACAAAACTATACACAGAACCACAACAGACAAACAACACCAGCAACACCACAGAAACAACAACACACAAACAAGAACTCACAAACAACACAAAAAACACAAACAAGAGCTCCAAAACAACACAAACAACAACACCAACGAGAATGGAGGCAGAGCGCCACGAGTACGTCCACACTCCACCTGTTCTGGAGCGAGACTCGTGTGTGTGTGTGTGTGTGTGGTGCCTCCAGGGTGTGTGTGTGTGTGTGTGTGTGGTGCCTGCCGTTCGTCTGGTCAGAGATTACGTATCACGAGTGTACCCAAATTGTATTAGCCCCTTAATTAAGTCTAGAAATATAGTTGGTTCCTTCTTTTTAGTCAAGGGGATATTTTCGTGTTGACAAATTAGAAGGCTTCTGATACCTCCCTAACTATGCCAGAAAACAGACGCCTTCAATGGTACTCATAGGGAATCTAATAGGGAAGGAATCAAAGACCTTTCAATTCACAAACAAAAGAATCTCCTCTTAACTAAGAAGTATAGTTATTTTTTTCATTATTAAAACCCTATACTGCAACACACACACACACACACAGAGTCTCATCATTATACCCTATGCTACACACACACACACACACAGAGCCTCATCATTATACTCTATGCTACACACACACACACACACACACACAGAGTCTCATCATTATAATCTATGCTATACACACACACATACACACACACAGAGTCTCATCATTATACCCTATGCGATACACACACACACACACACACACACACACACACACACACAGAGCCTCATCATTATACTCTATACACACACACACATACACAGACACACACACACACACAGAGTCTCATAATTATCCTCTATGCTACACACACACACACACACACACATACACACACACAGAGTCTCATCTTTATACCCTATGCTACACACACAACGTTTCATCTTACCCTATATAATATGCTCATTGAGAAGACCCCGTTTTAGTAGTTGTCAATTTCATTAATAATATGTCGGCATTTGTAAGCCCACGTGTTTACCCCTCAATCTAATATTAAGGTGGTTATTCGCTTTTGTTACATTGGAGTGCCTTGATTCCTCCAAAGTATGCCAGGAAACAGGACCAGAAGAACAAAAATAATGGTATTCTGTTTCTTGGAAGAGTTTGGAGGATTCAGTTGCTCCAAAATTACCAACACAAAATTTCCCCCTTAATACGCAGCTTGGATCCCAGTCCTTTCGTCCGTCACACCTTTTGGTCCACCA
This sequence comes from Petrolisthes cinctipes, assembly GCA_033782935.1. Classification (NCBI taxonomy): domain Eukaryota; kingdom Metazoa; phylum Arthropoda; class Malacostraca; order Decapoda; family Porcellanidae; genus Petrolisthes; species Petrolisthes cinctipes. The sequence continues at coordinate 6,751,890 of JAWQEG010000030.1, forward strand.
TCGTTTTGGGATTCAACAACATGATGGCAGTTGTTGGGTTGGGTCAGGCTGCCTTTCAACGCCTTGCCTCTGTCAGCACCTTGTCCACCGCTGTCAGGTATGAATGTATCGTTGAGGGACACATAAGCAATAGACCACTGTTAATTTTGTTAATCATGTCCTGCTTTGTAGAAATTAAGGCACTCCAATGTACCCAAATTGTATTAGCCCCTTAAGTCTAGAAATTTAGTTGGTTCCTTCTTTTTAATCAAGGGGATATTTTCGTGTTGACAAATTAGAAGGCTTCTGATACCGACTTATCAAGCATAGAATTGGATGCGTCGCCTCTACACACACACACACACACACACACACACACACAGAACGTCTTATCCTACATAGAGTGATTCAGCTTTCCATGCATTAATTTCAATGGATAATTTTAAGCAAAAATTTCTCTACGATGAAATGTCGAATTATACTTAGTTTAGTTGTTATAATACATTTATGATACTGTCTTTATGATGGCGAAAAGTGAAGGGAAACCCATTCATGAATAATTAATCTTATACGTGCCACAATGAATACGAGCATAGTATGAGAATGCACGAGCCACTGTGAACACGAGCCTAATATAATAATAATAATAATAATAATAATAATAATAATAAACAACTTTACCCTTTTCCCAGGCTATGTTGGGTGTTCCTGTTGGGTGTGTGGAGTTTGTTTATTATCTTCTTCTTCTGTGGTCTAGTGGCTTATGCTGTATATAGTGAGTGTGATCCTCTGGCAGCTGGCCTCACTACCAAGGCAGATCAAATCATTCCTTTCCTTGTCATGGATAAACTTGGTCACTTACCGGGGCTGCCTGGACTCTTTGTTGCTGCTGTGTATGGTGGTGTTCTAAGGTAAATATCGATGATCGTAATAATGATGATAATATTAATAATAGTAGTAGTAATTATAAAAATAATAAAAATTCTAATAATAATAATAATAATAATAATAATTATTATTATTATTATTATTATTATTATTATTATTATTATTATTATCATTATTATTATTATTATTATTATTATTTTAATTTTATTATTAATTCAATAACAACAGCAACACCAATAATAATAGCAATAATCATAACAAATATAATATTCATTCATACATGTTTCATTCACTCTTCTTTCGTTCCAGTATTCAATCTATTATACTCATCCTACATTCATTAATAATGTAGTTTTCCTACGTTCAATTTATTATACTCATCCCTCTATTCAGTCTATTATACTGTACGCATCCTTCATTGATGGGTGGATCTCTGTAAGTGAAAATTTGAGCGTCCTCTTCCTCCCATAGCTCGCTCTTTCTCTCTCTCCTACTTATTGTTCCTCTTTCCTACTAATGAGGAGTGGGGATGTGGCGACCCCAGCGCCCACCGTCAGCAAGGGGAGACTTTGTCACCCATCGGTGGCGGTGCAGTCAGCCTCAGAGGAGGGGGTCTGGGTAACCCCACGGTTTACGTGGGTAACCCCATCCTCTGTTGTAGGCGTATGAATGTGGCGACCCCATCGCCCACTGTTTACGGCCGCGGAGTGAGGGGTAAGGGGAACCCCTCCTCTGTAAGATTTCCCTTGTAATTTTCGTCATGGAGCACATACAAAGGGAAAGGGGGGAGGGAAGTGAATGTACTTCTCGAAATCCCAAAAATATAAAAATTGTGACAATGAATGTGCGTGGATGTAGTAGGGTTGTAGGTGATTGGCAGAGTGTTTGTTGAAAGGAAGTTGGATGTGTTATCATTGAGTGAGACAATGTTGAATGGAAAGGGTGAATGTGAGTTTGGTTGTGGGAGTGGTAGAGTGTCAGGGGTGCATGGAGAAGGGAAGAGCAAGGGAAGGTGTGGCTTTGATATTGAGCGCAAAAGTGAATCGGAATGATGTGGTGGAGTGGAAGGAGTTGTCGGCAAGGTTGATGTGGGTTAGAGTAAAATTTGGTCAGGAGACATGGGTGTTTGTGACTGCGTATGGGCCGGGAAGCATTTTCCCGAACTATAACTGGGTATGTCCCATAGGAGAAATTAGAGCTAATCACAGCCCGAGTATACTTCTCGGTGTGCCAGACGTACAGTACAACTCATTCGAAGAGAGAGAGAGAGAGAGAGAGAGAGAGAGAGAGAGAGAGAGAGAGAGAGTGTAGGACGAGATAAGAGAGAAGATAGAAATATAGATAGATAGATAGATTATAAAAGAGAGGATAGGGAATTAATTACTACTATGATACAAACGTACTAAAATTAACGTAGAGCCCCTCATGAGAGAGAAAGAGAGTGTTCGTTCTACCAAGACGAGTCTCCTTGTACAATATTTTCAGAAAAATGTATAAGAACCAAATACTGTAATTTACCATAATCACACTCACGAACCAAATGATTTATTTGCATTAAAATAAACACGCATACGCACACAAGGAAAGAGGAAGAAGCCATGGAGTATTTTATAATAATTATCAAGAGGAAAGAGTGAGGGGATTGTTTGATTCGTCGTTTGATTGGCTAACCAAAGAAACTATACACTCAAGTGGATTGGTTTTAATTTATCCTATGTAGCATTAATATAAGTATGTTAGGGTATATTTCATTTGAGAAATTAGATTAGAAGATAAGAAAGAAATGGACGTGGTGCAAAATGAAGATGTTTAATATGGTAAAATGGAATCTCTGCAATGCGATTTCGCCTGTACATCAGCACCTCTTTGGTGTCATACATTTTTTTTTCTTCTGCATTGTTTTTAGTAGTGACGCTCTATTCTCTTTTCCTATGTATAGTAGTAATTCTCTATCCTCTCTTTTATAATATATATACATATCTATATTCTCTCTCTCTCATGAGTGGGGAACGTACGTCTGGCACAACGAGAAGTCAACTCGGGCTGTGATTGGCTCTAATTTCTCCTATAGCACATACCCAGTTAAACTTCGGGAAAATGCGGCCAGGAAGTGAGAGGGATGAGGTGGAGAGAGGACAGTTTTGGAATGAATTGGAGGAGTGCATACAGAGTTTGGGGCAGAATGTGAACATCGTACTTTTGGGAGATTTGAACGCAAGAGTCGGGGATGAGGTAGTAGATGGGGTTGTGGGTAGGTATGGGGTGCCAGGAATAAATGAGAGTGGTGAGAGAATGATTGGGTTATGTGTAGAGAGAGCTAGTTGTTGGAAATATTTTTTTTAAGAAAAGGGAACTCTATATAATTATATACGTGGATAAGACAGGTTAATGGGAGAATGGTAGATAGAGCGTTAATAGACTATGTGGTAGTGTCAAAGACTGCTTTACAATGTTTGTTGGATGTTAGAGTATTGAGGGGGAAATGGGGTGGTATTTCTGACCATATCCTAGTAGAGGGTAAGTTGAGAGTGGGTTTACGAGTAGTACCAAGAAATAGGGAAGGAGTAAAGAGGGCCGTAAAAGTGAGTGAGTTGAGCAAGAAAGAGAAGATGTTGAAGTATCAAGAGGAGATTGCTAGGAATTGGAATGGAGTAAGGGAGAAGAGGAATGGGAATTGTTTAAAAGGGCAGTAGTAGGATGTACACTCGTGATACATAATTTCTGACCAGAGTGTGAGGAACAGAAAGCTTCGAATCGCCTGGTATTGCTCGTTTCCACACCCAGTACACCTATAGCGGCTGAGTTCGAATGCTGGGTACGGTGTGTGTGTGTGGTGCCTGCCGTTCGTCTCTGGTCAGAAATTACGTATCACGAGTGTACGGAGAAGGTTTGTGGTTGGAGACGGGTTGGGAGTGGTTTGAGGAAGGGTAGTGAATGGTGGTGTGAGGAAGTTAAGGCAGCTATAGTGGACAAATGGCGAACGTTTGAAGTATGGTTACAGAGAAAAGATCAGGAATCGTATGAGTGTTACAAGGAGAAGAGAAATAGAACAAGAAGAGCTGTACGGGATGTTAAAGTGAGGGCAGATGATAGGTGGGGGGGGGGGGAAGTTAACTGAAAATTTCCAGAAAAATAATAAATATTCTGGAAGGAAGTCAAGAGGATAAGGAAAGGGTCATCAGGGAGAGAGGAAAGTGTGAAAGCAAAGTTGGTGCTTTTTTCACAACATATTTTTTGAGATCTCATATTATCTCAGTAATGAGAGGTGCCATGACATGTCCTGTCATGTCAAAAGATGGCCCCACGTCTTCGTTATCATGACATGATATCGGGTTATTTCCTGGTCCACACGTTGGGGTACCTGTAGTAAGGCTTCAAAATTCGGGTTGAGATTTTTAAACTCTTTTGCTTCAAAGCGTGTATGAAGCAAATATTTTTTGAAAATGGCACCAACATTTTTTAAGCCATACTACAGGTACCCCAATGCCTGGACCTGGCCCATGACTGATGTCATGGTTGAATAGCCTGGACATGACACACATATGCATGACACCATGACATGGTCATAACATGTCTCAGTAAAAAGTTTTAATAAAAGCAAACGTCTAACTGTTATAATGGTCCTGACTGTACAGTATATCAATGAAAACACCTCTCACTAAGATAATAATTTAATAAAGTTGCTCGCTAAACTATAAAATGTCTCCTTAGGCCTTATTCATATAGACATCTTTCCCGGGCAACGCCTGGTTCTGTATACTCGCAGTCCAAAATTTGTATCCAGGTCTTGTTGAAATTTCGAATCATTTGACATAGTATTGAACCAATTACAACGCTTATCCTTTTTCATATTTGCTTGAGCTCGCTTAATACTCGATCAGGCTATTCGAAGCAAGCCTGGATACATATTTTGGATTGCGAGTGTACACTCACGAGCACTAATTTCTGCTCAGGGTTTGGTCCTTCCTTCCACCCCCTACCCTGGACAGAGGGAAGAGGGGGATCGGAGCTGGGGGAGAGAGTTTACCCCGCCTTCACCCCTCCCAACTTCCCCAACCTTCATCCTCTAGTTGTCAGTTAGTGATTAGCCATACATTTCCCCTGTGTAAATGATGGCTCTTCTAAAACAGTATCGTAGTACATACTATGAATGGCCAAGACGATCTCATGTTAGTCTCGCTATATTTACCTTTGTAATATAGTCTTAAAGTCCCAGTCAAAAGGGAAGACAAGTAAAAAACACACTCTCTCTCTCTCAAGGTAAAGCAGAAGAGCAAGAAGGGAAATTAATCCACCGGTTTTATATTGCTCTGGAAACCATTGATGAAATTAACGCTATGGCAAGATATGCTGAAAGAGATTTAAAACCAACAGTGACTTTTGGTAGAGCACAAAATAACGTAAACACCATCCTTGGTAGCTAACAATTCTATCATCAGGCCTTCCTTTCAACACACACACACACACTCTTAGATAATTCACTTACAGAATGAATTATATAATTTAGTTTCATTCAAACAAACAAAGTTCTTTTCCTTATGCTTCGGGGTTCATATAACACGAAAGCGAAGCTTTGCTGGAAGCATCATATCAGAGGGGTGCACCAGTTGCATGCGGACCATATAACGGGTAAGAATGCTGTGCCTTTTATTGACTTATAACTCGCTGTATAATAAATGAATTATATATATATTTATTCATTTGGAAATTTTATTTTAGTTTATGAAACGCCTGATGATAGAATTGTTAGCTACCAAGAATGGTGTTTACATTATTTTGTGTTCTACCAAAAGTCACTGTTTCTTCCTGCCGTTCGAGCTTATTGTCTTCCTGAACCTGATTCCATTTGCCTGGTGCAGGACTGCAGGACCGTTCGCTAATCCATACGTCGAGGTTGGTGAACGACTGGATTGTGACTCGCCCCAAAATAAGACTGATAGAGTGGCCCACAAAAGGATGCGACTGTAATGTAATAGAAAACTTATGGGCAATTATGGTGCAGGAATGGGAAGTGGAGGAAAAAACAAAAGCATCCATAGTGAGAAAAGCGTAAGAAGTGTGGGAAAGAATTCGTCGACGTCCCGACATCAGCTCTTGGCTGGTAGATTCTCTCCCATTATGCGACTGCAGTCTGTGATAGATGCAGCGGGAGGTTGGACAAAATATTGATTAATTTTTGTTCTATTCAATTGCGTATATTATGTATTCCATTCCCGTAGGGAGGTATTGCCTGTAGTGATGTGGGCAATACTTTATGGGTTTTGGCGTCCCTTCGGCCCCAGCCACTAGCTTTCAGCTGTTCAAGTTTTCCCTTTTTTGTGTATTTCCTTCCACACCTCTCTATCACCTTTTTCTGGCGCTAGGTGACCTCGCTGTTGCGGCGCCTCATATCAATAAATCAATCAATATGTATTCCATTATTACATAACAGGCCACATGAATAATTTAACTTTTATTGTACGAAACTTTTTGTTTTGCCATTTTATATATATATATATATATATATATATATATAATCATGGTGTTTACGTTATTTTGTGCTCTACCAAAAGACACTGTTGGTTTTAAATCTATTTCCGCATATCTTGTCATAGCGTTAATTTCATCGATGGTTTCCAGCTAGGTCAAGGGAATATACTAGACCTTGGTTTCCAGAGTGATATAAATCCGGTGGATTAATTTCCCTGCTTGCTGTTCTACTTGACCTTGAGAGAGAGAGAGAGAGAGAGAGAGAGAGAGAGAGAGAGAGAGAGTGTGTGTGTGTGTGTGTGTGTTTTTTTTTTACTTGTCCCCTTTTGACTGGGACTTTAAGACTATATTACAAAGGTAAATATAGCGAGACTAACATGAGATCGTCTTGGCCATTCATAGTATGTACTACGATACTGTTTTAGAAGAGCCATCATTTACACAGGGGAAATGTATGGCTAATCACTAACTGACAACTAGAGGATGAAGGTTGGGGAAGTTGGGAGGGGTGAAGGCGGGGTAAACTCTCTCCCCCAGCTCCGATCCCCCTCTTCCCTCTGTCCAGGGTAGGGGGTGGAAGGAAGGACCAAACCCTGAGCAGAAATTTGTGCTCGTGAGTGTACAGTCACTCATATAAAAGTAAAGACACCCCCAGGCAAGACACCTTTTAAGTGGTGTGATATCGGTTCTGGTAACGTTGTACAGCTGGTCACACTCCCGTGAGGCCCATCCAGCGTTGTCAATGTTGGCCGAAATAACCCCGAAACACTAGTTGTGAGCTCTGCTCGCTCGAACCATTCACTGGTGGGAGGGAGAAGTAAGGAGGGATTTGAGGAGGGTAGGGGGGGGTGTCTATACAAGAGAGGTGAGAAATTATTCTTGGGGAGGTGAAAAATGTGTGGAACCCCAATTATCAATTATTTATATACCGATATTCGTGTCAATTATTAACATCATTAAAGGTAAGATTAACTTTTTCATATGATGCAACAAAAACAACCGAGGTAATATTATTGTATACGGTATTTTTTCGTATAATATTCAATGGTTATCATCAAGCACTAAACGCTGAAAAATACTTACACAATAACTGAAAAAGAATCATGAACCAGAATGCTCTTTATTAATTGAATCAAATGTGAATACCTTTATATTACATGTGTCAAGTGTTGATACCACTAGCACACGCTTCCATTTCCCCCGTATCTACCTAACGGTTTATAATCGTGTCAAATATCAAGGCTCTCATTATCCCTCACGTGATAGCAACCTTGTAATATTCTGAATACTTTTAATAATAGCCTGTTGTATTGAAATATTGGAATTTGACTATGAAACCCTTTTTTTGTCATTTGTCTCTTGTTAGCAAAATTTTTTATTTGGTCTGTATTTCTCTTCTCCGTGTGTATCTCTCTTTTCTGTGTGCATGTAATATACTTATATAATTATATAAGCCAGTACACACACACATAACATACTAATGTTGGTGACAGAGGTTCTATTGGTTTTATCTGTCATGAGTTGCGAGAGAACTATATTCATAATTATTTAAACATTGTAATAGTTCCATCAAGTAATACATGGGATGCACAGTTGAGGTTTCATCGGACATGTTAATAAAGAAGCTGGCAACTATTTTCAACATTTCTTAAAATTAAACTTTATTGAAGGCGTGTTAAGGTCTGAAATCCTGTGTTTCCCATCATACAACACTTTCCCAATACTCACACCGTTGTATTTGATGCCGTATTGGTCTTTACTGTCTTCTGCTACAAGGTTGATATTAGTGTGACATTCCATATACACTCTACCACTACCCATACCTTTGCATTTGATGCCGTATTGGTCTTTACTGTCTTCTGCTACAAGGTTGATATTAGTGTGAATTTCCATATACACTCTACCAATACTCACACCGTTGTATTTGATGCCGTATTGGTCTTTACTGTCTTCTGCTACAAGGTTGATATTAGTGTGAATTTCCATATACACCTTGCCTTGTGAACTGACTGACTGCACCACCTTACACATCTTCAAGTCATCAGGACTGCCAACATGTTGGAGAGGGAATATTTCCACACTCAGTCTTCAATACCCTTACCAGTTTAGTGGTTTTCAACCAACTCATAATCCTCTTGGAGTATCAAAACTAATTTGGGCTAACGAGACTAGAGTCAACGTCAATCTCTAATTAATGAAAAAAAAAAAAAAAAAAAAAATACAGTTGACAAGCCTGTGGGTGCCAGACTCAATCTCCCTGGCCTCTGCTCACATGTATTATCTGCCAAAATAAAACAAATTTGCTACCTAGAAACAGATGAAACACCGAGGGATTTATAGTAAATTATCAAACAGCACGTGTTCACTATATTCAATACAACGAGCTATTATTAAAAGTATTCAGAATATTACAAGGCTGCTATCACGTGAGGGATAATGAGAGCCTTGATATTTGACACGATTATAAACTGTTAGGTAGATACGGGAGAAATGGAAGTGTGTGCTAGTGGTATCAACACTTGACACATTTAATATAAAGGTATTCACATTTGCTTCATTTAATAAATAGCATTCTGGTTCAAGATTCTTATTCAGTTATTGTGTAAGTGAATGGTTCGAGCGAGCAGAGCTCACAACTAGTGTTTCGGGGTTATCTCGGCCAACATTGACAACGCTGGGTGGGCCTCACGGGAGTGTAAACGTCAGAGGTGGTGTGGTGTGGGTTGTGTTTGGAGGAAGGTTGGTTTGCTCGAAACATTATCCCAACTCATGCTTCGTCTTATCTACCATTAGTTACAAATGTGTCGAGCAAATCAACTACATCTCTCAAGCGCCATCACTGACGTCACGTGACGTACACTGTTGCCAGAACCGATATCACAAGTATAAGAAGATGACTGGCCTGTTGGGGTCTTAATTTTTATGAGTGACTGTACCTCCGCTAGTATACTTATATACTTATCTTATCTGTATTCATCCCCATACTCATAAATTATATACTCATCCTACGTTCATTAAGATATATACTGTATATTATATACTAGCCTATCTGTATCCCCTCTCATCATACAGTTCTCTCTCGTCTACTGGCAACTCCATAGCATGTCTGATGTGGGAAGACTTCCTTAAACCACACCCTTACTTCACAGCACTCAGTGATACCAACGCAACTCAAGTCATCAAACTACTATGTCAGTATAAAGAGAGAGAGAGAGAGAGAGAGTTATCAACCTACTATGTGTGTGTAGAGAGAGAGAGAGAGAGAGAGAGAGTAATTTAACTACTATGTCAGTATAAAGAGAGAGAGAGTAATTTAACTACTATATCAGTATAAAGAGAGAGAGAGAGAGAGAGAGTGAGTTATCAACCTACTATGTGTAGAGAGAGAGAGAGAGAGAGTCATTTAACTACTATGTCAGTATAAAGAGAGAGAGAGAGAGTTATCAACCTACAATGAGAGAGAGAGAGATAGAGAGAGAGAGAGAGAGAGAGAGAGAGAGAGAGAGAGAGAGAGTTATCAACCTACTATATGAGAGAGAGAGAGAGAGAGAGAGAGAGTTATCAACCTACTATGAGAGAGAGAGAGAGAGAGTTATCAACCTACTATGAGAGAGAGAGAGAGAGAGAGAGTTATCAACCTACTATGAGAGAGAGAGTTCAGCCTACTATGTGTAGAGAGAGAGTCATTTAACTAATATGAGAGAGAGAGAGAGAGAGAGTTACCAGCCTACTATGAGAGAGAGAGATCAACCTACTATGTGTAGAGAGAGAGAGAGAGAGTCATTTAACTAATATGAGAGAGAGAGAGAGAGAGAGAGAGAGTGAGTTAACCACCAAGGATTCTAGCCCTGGTAGAAGGATAGGCCACTCCCATGGGAGTTTTGGTCGTCGCGGTAAATCAGAGCCACCTACCGGCGACGGGGAATCACTAACAATTGTCAATTGGCGCCTTTACTTCATTTTCATTATTTTGGTTTGCTGAAGTTGATTTTGTGACTGAAATGGGAATTACTGGATGCTCAACACTAAACTGTTCCAACAACTCGAAGTGGAATAAGGATTTGTCATTTTTCCGCTTTTCAAAAATCCTGAAAAACGAGTTTTAACATAACTTAGTAAGCTACGGAGTACAGATTTATTTAACTAATTGTGATAGTCATACAGTATTAATTTTTTTATATTAACTGGTGTTAGATGATGATACCTTATCCTTTAGAAGTTTAGCAAGCTACGATGTACAGCTGACTTATTGTGATAGTTTTACATTATTAATTTTGGTGGTAATGAAATTGATATTAATATCTGCATGGTGTCAGTTGATGATAGCCTACTTTATCCTTTCTATTTTCTTAAGTATTGTAGTGTAGTCTGTATATCTATTTGATCCTGTTAGGATGGAGTATTGCATATGTATTTTCCTTACCTCCTGACTTATACTATGGCTTTATAAAAGATTGCAGACAGCAAGATATAATGAATTGAAGTAACTCCTGATGTTTAGAACCTCTCAAGCTAAGAAAGAAAGCACGAAATCATTTATTCTAAAACACATGTAACCGCTCCTCATAGTAAGGTTATACAATTATGCTCTCATGTACTGGTGATGAAAATACCATACTGTACGTACTGTACAATACTTATAGTTCATTGTTTTGTAGTTTTAATTATGGTTTATAATATCTATATGGATGTCCTTTTCTTCAATTATACATCAGAATACTATGTCGAAGATATTATCAATATTCATTATGTAATTTGACAACAATGAATGATATTATTTTTTCAATACCCAAATAATTAGTATTAACCCCCAGAGTCCGGGCAGCGGGATTTCCCGCTCGGTCGACAGAGGCCGGGCAGCGGGAAATCCCGCTCTGTCGACAGAGTCCGGGCAGCGGGAAATCCCGCTTTTGGTAATTTATGGGGAAAAACGCCAAATTTGTCGGGATTTTTTTTGATCTGGCTATACTTCACCACCAGACCTTTTCATCCCCACATTCAATCAGTGTGTGCTTGACCGTGACAATGGCTGGGCGTAGTGAAGAAAATACGGGCTCGTTCGATTCGGTGCATCCTACCGCGCTGCCGGGCGCACCCGCTCCTGTAACCTCCACTCCGCGGGTGCAACCAGCTAGATTGAGTCACAGCCACGCTCACAAAGCGAACGCAGCCTCGCTCTCACGGGAAAAGTGACCTCCATTCCTCACTTGATTTCTCGGCAATGGAGTGTCCTAGAGAGCTGGGGTTGGTTTTAATGGAAAGAGGAGGAGTTGATGGTGAGTACACAATCAAATTTAAGTTGTTCAGTATTGTAGTTTAGACGTAGGGAGTAAGAGAAGTAGAGTGATTTTCCGGGAAATACCCGGACAGGCAGGGTAAAAATTTAGTATTTTTCCCAGAACCACAGTACGTATTTCCATTCTTGGCCCGTCCCGGAGGGGTTAAAGGTCCTGTGTGTTACTAGTAGAGAAAATCAGACTTATTAATCATTTATCAGGATAAAGGGAAGCAGGCGGGAGCTGGAGTGTTGATTCCCCTTGTCCGCTAGAGGCGCCACCGACCCAGCCAGCCACAGAGCAATGACACCAAACCAAGTCATTTAATTTGCAAAAGAAATCTTCAAAATTATTGAGACTGTTGGGCCAAAAGGAGAAAATTTCATCTACATACCTATGCCATATTAGATTTGGGGGTGCAATGTTGGATAATAATTACAGGAATCAATTGTCAAAGATTTACCACCAACAACATTTTAATTGTATATATTCTCCATTAATGTATACTATTATTATTACTAATATTAATAGTATTACTATTATTACGGTACATATCTTATCTTTGTTTTTATTACAGCTTTCCTACTTCCTATTATTATTATTATTATTATTATTATTATTATTATTATCTCCCTATTTTAATTTCAGCTTTCCTATTTCCTGCTATTATTATTATTATTACTATTACTATTATTACTACTACTACTACTACTACTACTATTAATTTAACTATACTAATAAGCGTATGCCTATTTTAATTTCAGCTTTCCTATTTCCTACTATTATTATTATTACTATTTCTATTACTATCAATACTACTACTACTATTAATTAAACTATACTAATAATCGTCTGTCTATTTTAATTTCAGCTTTCCTATTTCATACTATTATTATTATTACTATTTCTACTACTACTATTAATTAAACTTTACTAATAAGCGTCTGTCTATTTTAATTTCAGCTTTTCTTGTGGGTGTGTCTGCCATGGGCCTGGGAATATTTATGAGGAATTTGGGTAACGTGTTTGTGGTACTGAATATATTGACCAGTTCAGTTATGGGACCCATGTCTGGCCTCTTTCTGGCGGGCATCTTCCTACCCTGGGTCAATTGTAAGGTAAGAAGGTCAGGTGAGGTCAGGTCACGTATATATAGAATAAGTAGTAGGAGTAATAGTAGTACTAGTAGTAGTAAAGTTGGTGTGTAAGGGTAGTATAGTAGTAGTTAAGTTTGTTTATAAGTTTACGTGTGTAGTAGTAGTAGTAGTAGTAGTAGTTAAGTTGGTGTATAAGTTCACGAGGGTAGTAGTAGTAGTAGTAGTTAAGTTGGTGAATAAGTTCATGTGTGTAGTAGTAGTAGTAGTAGTAGTTAAGTTGGTGATTAAGTTCATGTGTGTAGTAGTAGTAGTAGTAGTAGTAGTTAAGTTGGTGATTAAGTTCATGTGTGTAGTAGTAGTAGTAGTAGTAGTAGTTAAGTTGATGTATAAGTTCACGTGGGTAGTAGTAGTAGTAGTAGTAGTTAAGTTGGTGAATAAGTTCATGTGTGTAGTAGTAGTAGTAGTAGTAGTAATAGTTAAGTTGGTGTATAAGTTCACGTGGGTAGTAGTAGTAGTAGTAGTAGTAGTAGTGGTAGTAGTAGTAGTAGTAGTTAAGAATTATTTTTCTTTATGGGGATAGTATGTACAAAATTTAGTATGCAATTTCTTAACACCAAACTTTTCTAGTAATGTTATTTTGGCTCATACTAGAATCAGTCAGCAGTATGTGTAGATTAAAGGCCCATTTTAACCACCAATGCTCCGTGTATGAATTCCTGAGGCCGACTGTACATGTGTGTGTTAGTAAATCTGAAGCAACTGCAAGATTCCTCCAAAACTATCCCAAGCAATAACAAGCAGGCCATAATTATTTTTACTTATCTGGTCCTGTTTCCTGATTTACTTTGGATGGAGGGATCATGGCACTCTAATGACAGTCGGCAAAAAAAGTATTGGAACCACGTACCCTTACTCTGGAATTAAATATTTGAGCACTGTTGGGTTAAATTGGTAGGAGGATCGTTTCTCACCTTCTGTATAAAGTAATGGGTGCCCACTTTGGGACGTATCCACAAAGATGATGTATATTGCTCCTGTGTATCTATTTGTGCTGGGTGTATTAATATTACGCTTTTCTACTCCTATATATACACCTCTATCCACAACGTTAACTTACGCCGCAGCAAGGATAATAGACTATAATCTATCATCCTTGCGCAGTATGGAAGAGTATTATCTCTGAGAGGGTTTGTGACGTCACGAACTTGGTCAGCCAATCACAGTTGTGCTTTCCGAATGCATCGACCAATCACAGGGCAGAGTTTGACTCCAGTCAATCATATTACAAACTGATTTATAACTCACATCAAATGTGACATTATAGATAATAATTCAGTGAAGAAGAGAAGTTTTCCTTGAAGAAGTAGTTTAATAATACAACCTCTTCTCTATTTATTGTATGAATGTATAATGTACAACATACATTATACAATAAGTAGTTTAATAATACAACCTCTTCTCTATTTATTGTATGATCATACATGTATAATGTACAACATACATTATACAATAAGTAGTTTAATAATACCATCTTTTCTCTTTGTATTGTACCATCATACATGTATAATGTACAACATACATGTAACAAATGTGACTGCGGTGTCAAACGTCAAATTACCCCTCTTTTCTCGCCTATTTATTTAGTGAATACATTCCTTAAAAACTTACAACAAATACTTGTATTTCCAAATTAAGACTTCTTGTTCCGTTATTAATACTCAAAGTTCTAATCCTAAGAGATTATTGTTATATAACCCGAAATTATAAGCATTAAATCCAGATCCACAGATTTAAACCACCTTTGGAGCAAGTGTAACTTTGCGCCTGCAATATCATCAATGAGGCGCAAATTGCTTTTGTGGATACCAATGTAAGTGAGACGGAGGAGTAGCCTATCTCTGGTTTACATTGGCGTAAGTGTTTTGTGAATCCCAAAGGCCAAACCGAGCAACAAAGAGCCTTTTCCTCATTTAATAATACCACCCATAGTATACTTGTACTGTTGTATAACAAAGCAATTGGAATTTTCCTTCACTCATAGAGCCATACGCAAGAATATCGGTGGTGGTGTTGACGATGATGGCCTGGTAACAGTACAATAACTCCATAGACTCACTACTGTGACGGTGATGTGAGAATGATTAGATAATGTATTTTATAATATGAGAATTACAACTTACCTTGCCCGGTTAATTTATGATCTTCGTTGGTTGGCTGCAGCGAAGAGAGTACTCAGGGTTAACTCCCCGTTTTTAGGCCTCAAGCACCACGCACATAATAATTTTTTATGTTAAGGGTTCTTCCCGATATATATGTATTTATATAGATAACAAATCTACTGGTGCATTTAAACAACCAATTGCAAATTTCTATATTTATTCAACTCCAGTATGCCAACATGAATAAATTAATTTCACACACACACACACACTCACGCAACGCTAACTAGCTACTCGCTCTCGCTACGTCTCGTTCGTATACGTGACGATAGTCTAGGTTACGTTAACACTTGTAGTAATTCTATCAATTGTTACGCGAGTTGGAATATTTCTTAATGTCTCACACTTGGGAATAATTTAGAGTCTCACAACACACTCGTAATTTTCAAAGATCCAGCTCCCCCTCACCTTAATTCACTTACTGAACCACCGTCGATGCAACTGGCCAGTATACAACTGTAAAGCCTTGGAATCGTGGTAATATCCAACGAATTCGGCGTCTACGTTGATCCTTCCCCACTCAACACGTGGAGGATTAATTCAGGCAAGCGGAAGCTAGTTTACGAGCGTGTTCCTTCCTTCAAGTGTGTTTTCCAACTGACCCAATTCTTCCTCCTTAACTGGTTCAAAATTTCTCTGACTCCTCCTCCTATTTTTGTTCGTTCTCCTAATTGGCTACGATTTACATTGTACCCTCTCATTCCTTAGTTATACCTGCAATTGCAATTTACCTATGGCGTGCTAATAATTCCCAATGATTTCCCTCCACTTCACGATCATTTGCAATACCATAAGTTACCCTGGTAGCATAATTATTAATACATTATGTACTTAATGTACGAACACCTATATGACTGAATGTGGCAAATTCAGTTGAACCATGACCCTTTTTCCCTTTTTCTACCTGGTCTATTTTTAATACTACCTGCGGATTAACTAGCTGCACCCCCAACTTAACCCACTCCTGTCTCCTTTGTCTCAGGAATGGAATATTCCAGAACCTTCTCTAGAACATTCTATAATGACACCAGTATGGAACATTCCAACTCTCTGTAATTCAAATTACGTCACGAGTATTATGTCTGACTCGTGACATTCGCCCACACAAAGAGACATTGCTCTATGCAATGTTTAATAGATTCGTGAAGTGGTAACGACGCCCTTGCATGTATAACTATTACAATAACAATTCATCCACACTTCACTTATTCTTGTATGTGTCAATTACTATCACCGGTTACGTGTTCATTTTTGCCAATGAGTGGAAAACTCCCAACAGTTACTTTAGCTTTTCAATCTTAGGAAGAAACTCCGAGACAAGAATGAATGTACCTGGTAATATCTGCTCAGTACAATTTGTACACATTTAAGCAATATATAAGTGTGGTGTATGTAATGCATTGTGTATTTGTTACATAATATGTAGGAAATGCAACAATATCTCTGGAAGGCAATACATATATTAGTAATTATCCGAGCCTGGGATCAGAGTAAACCGCTAGAATCTGTGTCTTGGATAAGGTTACACAAAATACTGCAACAATAATTCTGGAAGGCAATATATTGTTAGTAAATTATCCGAGCCATGGATCAGAGTAAACCGCTAGAATCCGTGTCTTGGATAAGTTGCACAAAATACAATACATATAACATCGGATTTTTCCCCAATTCTAGGAACCCCTTGATCTGAGTCGCATAAGACTCGTGCTCGTTGCGCTCGGAGAGGTAACAATTACGAGCAATTCGACCCGGAGGATACTTCTGCCGGTCGATCTTCGCATGAATATTTACTCGGTTAACACTAATTAACGAGCAATTTGACCCTCACTGGTGTGTCGCTCGCAAGCTGAATCTCATGACAGGCTACGTTGGCAACAGCAGGCCTGTCAGAGAACACACGTGAATATTTTTCCAGTACAGCATTGACTCTTGCAAGCTGGTCTGGTCTTAATTTCTCCGAAACGGAGACCTCAGCCACTGTCTCACCTTGACGAGCTTCAGCCGTCTGGGGAGTATATCCCTCGTCACCCTCGGGAATTACCACAGCAGCGCTAACCATGTCTACTGCTGGGGAAAAATGACCACGGACTAGACTTAACACTTCACTCTGTTCTGAGGTGATGTTACAACAGCCTGCCCCAAATGTGGTAACAATGGAAGTACACCCCTGTTGGGTGGTGTAATATTCCTTAAGCATATTAATATGGAACCGCTTGGCTTCACCTTTGATTTTAACTATGTAGTTAAGGTCATTCACCTTCTTGACTACTTCAAAGGGACCCTTCCACTGAGCCAACAACTTATTATGAGCTGTTGGTAACAGAACTAGACACTTCCCCCCTACCTGTAGCGTTCGGAGCTTAGTTTTCCTATCATAGTAGGATTTCTGAATCTCCTTTGCTTTAGCTAACTCCTGCTTTGCAATCTCGCAGGTTTGCTGTAATCGTTCTGCCAAATCAATTACATAAGAATAAGTGGTTTTCACCACGGGATCCGATTCCTCATCGTCCCAAAGTTCACGTAGAACCTGAAGTGGTCCTCGAGCAGGTTTACCATACACTAACTCGAATGGACTAAATTGCAACGATGCCTGAGGTGCTTCGCGATACGCGAACAGTAGTGGCGAGATATACCTGGACCACTCCCTAGGTTGTTCTACTGCCATCCTCCTCAACATTTTCTTGAGAGTACCATTAAACCTCTCACACAACCCATTACACATTGGATGATAAGGTGTTGTCCTCAACCCTTTAACTGAGAGTAATCTCCACAATTCCTCCATCATAGCGGAGGTAAATTGACTACCACGGTCGGACAATACCTGCTTTGGTATGCCGACACGACAGAATATATCCAACAAGGCTTCAGCCACTGTAGTGGCTTCAATATCACGCAGAGGCACTGCTTCAGGCCATCTGGTCGCGAAATCCACACAGGTAAGAATATACTTGGCACCGTCCGTAGCCCTCGGAATAATCGGTCCAACAATATCAACCGCTACTCTCTCAAATGATTCTGAGATAAGCGGTAGAGGATTAAGAGGTGCGGGCTTCACCCGACCCCTGTCACACGTTTTCTGACAAACGTCACATGACCTCAACAATCTCCCTATCTCTCTCCCCATACCTGGCCAATAGAAATGAGACTGAATCCTATCAATTGTTTTCCTCATCCCCATATGACCCCCTAATATAGCATGATGACCCAGGGTAAACACAGCCTGTCTGTATTTCTCTGGTACGAGAAACTGAACCCTCTCTTCCCCATCGGGGTTTACTGTACGTCGGTAAAACCTGTTTCTCCTCCTGACGTAACTGGTTACAATACCCTGTCGATCTCTACTGTCACCCTCAAGTGCCTGCTTGCGAACAAGTGCCAATGAAGGGTCACTTGCTTGCTCAGCAATTACATCCTCGCAATTGACGAGGTCGGCGGCAGTTGTCACCTGAAGTGGAACAACTGTTTTCTTCGCATGCGTCATACCCCTGGTTACAGCAGCTGCACCAGTCTGTGTGGAAATTTCCACTGAACATGCATTCTTAACCCCTGGTATATTCCCTATTACCAAATCTGACACAGGATTTTGCATGACTGCTGCAATTACCTGGCCTGTATAGAATGGACTCTCCACTGCAACTTTAGCAAGAGGATAGAGCCTCCTGGTACCATCAATCATAGTGATAGTTACCTGCTCCCCTGTAAAATCATTAGAAGCAACTAAACCATCAGCGACACAACACCCCGATGACCCATTATCTCGAAAGACTTCAACAGATATCCCGTTAACAATTCCCGGACAAATATGGAAACCAGACTTACCTTTCGAGACTCCTGTCGCGTTTAGTCACAATTGATGAGGTTCGTGAACCGACTGAGGCACTCGCGGTTCTACACTAGGTTGAACCGCCACAGGTGAATACTGTGGTTCACCATGTGTTGCAGCTGCCGATCGCTGATAATAACCTTTATTTCCACCGTGGTTATTACTATTTTTCCAGTTACTTTTTCCTTGGTAACGGTACTGATTGGACTGCTGCGAATAGTGATTATTACCTTGTTTCTGGGTGTGATTAAAATGAGGGTTAGGTTGCAGACGAACAATTTGACTCTGCTGCTGTGACTGATTTTTACTCGACTGGTTATATGAAACAGCAGAGTTCTGAGAAGGCTTATTCGACTGATTAATTTTCTTATTAGGCTGAATCCGCGTGTGGTAACCATACGCGGTAAAATGTGCGTCCGACATATCCACCATCGTTTGCAACATTTTCACCTTGTTGGTTTTCAGCTGAGCCGACAATTCTGGAGGGCAAGACTTCTCCAGCTGTGTGCGCAGCAACAAGTCTTTTACCCCCTCCAAAGTCTTAGGTGTTTCGGCCTTATCTAACCACTGATCCAGGTAACTGGTCAGACGTGCACTAAACTGTGCAACAGTCTCCTTATCCTGTAAGGATGCACGCCAAAACTGATTCCTAGCGTCATCGACCGTCAACCCGTACGCCTGTAACAAAGCCTTTTTCATGTTTTCGTAATCTCTGGCGGTACTGTCGAGTCGGTGGAGAATACTAAGTGCTTTTCCATCGAATAAATTAATGAACTCGAGCTTCTTTATATCATCATCTAATCTATAAGTGTCTGCAACCATTTCGAATCGCTCAATAAACGGCTCGATATCGTCTCCCTCTACGTATTTTGACAGCTGTAACCTTGGGGTCACGGTGGTTGAGCTTACACCCTCACTTCCACTCGAGCTTTGACTTCCACTCGCACGTAATTTCAGTTCCAATACTTCCTTTTCATGTTCCCATTTCAATTTTTCTTGCTCTCTCTGTTCCCTTTCATTTTCTCTTATGGCAGCCCGTTCAAGCCGTTCTTCTTCTTGGCGGGTTTTCACGTACACTTGAAGTTCGGCCTTACCTTCAATTCCCAATAGTTGAGCCTCTCCCAATAATTCTTGTACGGTAGACATTTTTAATTTATTTTCTATCGTTTCGGTTGCCTTAATTTCTGGACAGTTATGACTATCTACTCGTGAAAGTGTGCGTGTGTGTGACTGGAGTTAATACAACGCTCAGGTCCCTATGTTCGGGCGCCAATATGTGACGGTGATGTGAGAATGATTAGATAATGTATTTTATAATATGAGAATTACAACTTACCTTGCCCGGTTAATTTATGATCTTCGTTGGTTGGCTGCAGCGAAGAGAGTACTCAGGGTTAACTCCCCGTTTTTAGGCCTCAAGCACCACGCACATAATAATTTTTTATGTTAAGGGTTCTTCCCGATATATATGTATTTATATAGATAACAAATCTACTGGTGCATTTAAACAACCAATTGCAAATTTCTATATTTATTCAACTCCAGTATGCCAACATGAATAAATTAATTTCACACACACACACACACTCACGCAACGCTAACTAGCTACTCGCTCTCGCTACGTCTCGTTCGTATACGTGACGATAGTCTAGGTTACGTTAACACTTGTAGTAATTCTATCAATTGTTACGCGAGTTGGAATATTTCTTAATGTCTCACACTTGGGAATAATTTAGAGTCTCACAACACACTCGTAATTTTCAAAGATCCAGCTCCCCCTCACCTTAATTCACTTACTGAACCACCGTCGATGCAACTGGCCAGTATACAACTGTAAAGCCTTGGAATCGTGGTAATATCCAACGAATTCGGCGTCTACGTTGATCCTTCCCCACTCAACACGTGGAGGATTAATTCAGGCAAGCGGAAGCTAGTTTACGAGCGTGTTCCTTCCTTCAAGTGTGTTTTCCAACTGACCCAATTCTTCCTCCTTAACTGGTTCAAAATTTCTCTGACTCCTCCTCCTATTTTTGTTCGTTCTCCTAATTGGCTACGATTTACATTGTACCCTCTCATTCCTTAGTTATACCTGCAATTGCAATTTACCTATGGCGTGCTAATAATTCCCAATGATTTCCCTCCACTTCACGATCATTTGCAATACCATAAGTTACCCTGGTAGCATAATTATTAATACATTATGTACTTAATGTACGAACACCTATATGACTGAATGTGGCAAATTCAGTTGAACCATGACCCTTTTTCCCTTTTTCTACCTGGTCTATTTTTAATACTACCTGCGGATTAACTAGCTGCACCCCCAACTTAACCCACTCCTGTCTCCTTTGTCTCAGGAATGGAATATTCCAGAACCTTCTCTAGAACATTCTATAATGACACCAGTATGGAACATTCCAACTCTCTGTAATTCAAATTACGTCACGAGTATTATGTCTGACTCGTGACAACTACACAGCCATCGTACCTGTACCAGGCCATTGTCAACACCACAGATGTTCTTGCATATGGCCCATAGTCATAGGACATGATATTGTAACCATGAACAAGGCTTCCTATGGTATAATGGTTAGGGGGAGAACACTTAAGGCATAAAGGAAATATTACCTTAGGACAAGATCGAGTGTGTGACCGCCATCTACGTTGCTGTATGAGTGTATCGGTGGCTTTCAAAAGAGTACAAGTCGTGGTCAATAATATATAATCATCCACATCTGGGTAACTTTAACAATTTACTGTGTAATGTTTTCATGTTCACATATGATGTTATTGTTTTAAGTAGTGTGTAGCTGCTTGTATTAAATTAAGCGATGGTACTTTACCTATTTATTGGAAAGTTTATTAGCTAAAGAACAGAGAGAAGCTGTCAAAATCTTACGTGAGTTACTCCTATATGAATGATTATTTTTTACCACGACTGTACAACCAGCTCGTCTTGTACTCACACTCGTACTCAGTAACACTCTGACCAAACAAAGACACAAAAGTCTTGCTTATTTTGTTACTGTAATAAGTAAGGGACCCATGTGATGTAGTAAGGAAATTAGAGGTATTGTATATGAGTCCTTCAAAAATTGCCACGAAACACACACCTATGGCGAAGTCAGGAGGAATCAGAAGTCTCATACACGATCACAGGGTCCTTAACGTACAGTAAGTAAATAGCCGACTGTTCATAATTCCGTAACCTGGAAGTGCTCATGAGTTGCTTAGTTTTGTTGTGTGTGTGTCTGTTAACTGATTTTTCTTATAATTATCGTTGTTGTTTATGTGTCGTAGTATAACTTTATTTCCTATTAAGTGATGTTTTAGGTTGGGCTTTGACTAGTGTCAGTAGCTGTCTGGGTGTCATGAAGTGAGGGTGTCTATAACACTCTTTTTTGACTTCCCCATACTCCTTCTAGAGTGCTATGCCAAACCAATTGTCGTCCTTGTAAGCAATATATTCAGAGCTCTTTCAAAAGAAGTTTATTACAACCCCCTAAGTATAAATATTATCCACAAAATAATTCGTGTTGTTGATATCTCAAAGGACTTATGAGTAGTTACTTTTTTTGCCAACTGTACAGTAGAGTTCCATTCCTTATTTTCCTTTCTCCCTTACTCTATTTCTTACTTCCTTACATCCTCTCTTCCTTCCTGCCTCTCTTTCTTTCCTTCCCTCCCTCCCTTCACCTATGAGTGTTCCCTTCCTTCCTTCCTCGCTCCCATTCTTCCCTCCCACGGTCATTTTCATCCCTCCCTCCATCCTGTTCTTCCCTTCTTCTTTCCCTCCCTCTGTCCCGCGTTTCTTTCCTTCCTCCCTCCCTCCCTTCACATATGAGAGTTCCATCTCTACATCCCATCCTTCCTTTCTTTCCTCCCTTTCTTCCCTCCTCTCCCCGTCCCTTCACTTATGAGAGTTCCATCCCTGTGTCCCATCCTCCCTCCCTTTTTCCCTTCCTTTCTTCCCTTCTTTCCTCCCTTTCTTCCTCCCACCTTTCCTCCGTCCCATTCCTTCTAACCCACACTACCTTCCCTTTCTTCCCTTTTTTCCTCCCTTTCTTCCTCCCACCTTTCCTCCGTCCCATTTCTTCTACCCTCCCTCCCTCCCTCCGTCCCATTCCTCCCTCCCTTTCATCCTCCCACCTTTCCTCCGTCCCATTCCTTCTACCCTCCCTCCCTCCCTCCGTCCCATTCCTCCCTCCCTTTCTTCCTCCCACCTTTCCTCCGTCCCATTCCTTCTACCCTCCCTCCCTCCCTCCGTCCCATTCCTCCCTCCCTTTCTTCCTCCCACCTTTCCTCCGTCCCATTCCTTCTACCCTCCCTCCCTCCCTCCATCCCATTCCTCCCTCACTTTCTTCCTCCCACCTTTCCTCCGTCCCATTCCTTCTACCCTATACCACCCTCCATTTCTTCCCTCCCTCCTTCCCTTATTTCCTTCAATGACTATTTACCATGACCGTACCAAACATTTCTTATCCCCCCTCCACCTCTACATCGACCAGGGAGCGTCAGTGGGGTTGATGTGTTCCTTGGTGTTCTGTACATGGCTGAGTGTTGGCAAATTTGTACGAGGTGGTGGACTGCCAACCATGATGCCACTGTCCACCTCAGGATGCGACAACAACAACACTACCATTGACAACATTACCACCACCACCACCACCACTGACAATTACACCATCATCTCTGCCATCACCACTTCAGGATGCTACAACAACGACAACAACACTACCATTGTCAACATTATCTCTACCATTGACAACATTACCTCTGCAAACATCACCTTAGGATGCTACAACACTACCACTGACAACAACAACACCTTCCTCATTGACAACACTTCCCTAATTTACAACACCATTACCAACACCACCTCTACTGCCAACACCACTGAGTACAACCTGATACCACCCACGACTGTGAACAAGAAGTAAGTAATAGATTAATTAAGTGAATAACAGATTAATTAAGTGAGAAATAGATTAAATAAGTGAGAAATAGATTAATTAAGTGAGTAATAAATTAAATAATTAAGTAATAGATTAATTAAGTGAGTAATAGATTAAATAATTAAGTAATAGATTAATTAAGTGAGTAATAAATTAATTTATTGAGTAACATAATAATTAGGTGGGTAATAGACTAATTAAGTGAATAATAGATTATCAGATGAACATACATACTTTTTTCTGTATAGTAGTAAATTATCATACATACTTTTTATCTGTATTTAAAGTGAGTAATTGATTATTATACATACCTTTTATTCTATATTGAGTAGTTAGTAATAGATTATCATGCTTACTTTGTTTCTATATAGTAATAGATTATCATGCATACTTTTTTTTCTATATTGAGTAGTTAGTAATAGATTATCATCCATACTTATAGTTATTTGTAAATAATTATACTGTTGGCTATTGAGAGATGGTGAGGAATAACTAACTAACTAACTAAATGTCTGACTGGCTAACCAACTAACTAAATGTCTGACTGGCTAACCAACTAACCAAATGTCTGACTGGCTAACCAACTAACCAAATGTCTGACTGGCTAACCAACTAACCAAATGTCTGACTGGCTAACCAACTAACCAAATGTCTGACTGGCTAACCAACCAACCAACTAACCAAATGTCTGACTGGCTAACCAACCAACCAACCAACTAACTAAATGTCTAACCAACCAACCAACCAACTAACTAAATGTCTAACCAACCAACCAACCAACTAACTAAATGTCTAACCAACCAACCAACCAACTAACTAAATGTCTAACCAACCAACCAACCAACTAACTAAATGTCTAACCAACCAACCAACCAACTAACTAAATGTCTAACCAACCAACCAACCAACTAACTAAATGTCTAACCAACCAACCAACCAACTAACTAAATGTCTAACCAACCAACCAACCAACTAACTAAATGTCTAACCAACCAACCAACCAACTAACTAAATGTCTAACCAACCAACCAACCAACTAACTAAATGTCTAACCAACCAACCAACCAACCAACTAAATGTCTAACCAACCAACCAACCAACCAACTAAATGTCTAACCAACCAACCAACCAACCAACTAAATGTCTAACCAACCAACTAAATGTCTAACCAACCAACTAAATGTCTAACCAACTAACTAAATGTCTAACCAACCAACCAACCAACCAACCAACCAACCAACCAACCAACCAACCAACCAACCAACCGACCGACCGACCGACCGACCGACCGACCGACCGACCGACCGACCGACCGACCGACCGACCGACCGACCGACCGACCGACCGACCGACCGACCGACCGACCGACCGACCGACCGACCGACCGACCGACCGACCGACCGACCGACCGACCGACCGACCGACCGACCGACCGACCGACCGACCGACCGACCGACCGACCGACCGACCGACCGACCGACCGACCGACCGACCGACCGACCGACCGACCGACCGACCGACTGACTGACTGACTGACTGACTGACTGACTGACTGACTGACTGACTGACTGACTGACTGACTGACTGACTGACTAACTAACCAACCTACTAACCAACCAACCTACTAACCAACAAACCAACTAACTAACTAACTGACTGACTGACTGACTGTCAAGCCAACCTACTAAGCAAACAACCAACAAACTAACCAACCAACTAACCAACCGACCTACTAACCAACCAACCTACTAACCAGCCAACCTACTAACCAACAAACCAACTAACTAACTAACTAACCAACCGACCTACTAACCAACCAACCTACTAACCAAACAACCAACAAACCAACCAATCAACTAACTAACTAAAAGAAAAGAATATCAGTTTGATTATTAATGAGATAGTGAGAGGGGGTCCAATAATTAATCATTTTAGTTCCGTTCAAGATGCCTAGCGATGTACAGTTGCGGGCATATGAAACAGACACACCTAAAATTGAGCATACGGTAGGGTGAGACGTTGTATGTGTGTGTGTGTGTGTGTGGTAGGATGAGACGTTGGGTGTGAGTGTGTGTGTGTGTGTGTGTGAAGCATAAGGTATAGGATGAGACGTTGTGTGTGTGTGTGTGTGTGTGTGTGTGTGTGTGAAGCATAAGGTATAGGATGAGACGATGTGTGTGTGTATGTGTGAAGCATAGGGTATAGGATGAAACGATGTGTGTGTGTGTGTGTGTGTGAAGCATAAGGTATAGGATGAGACGTTGTGTGTGTGTGTGTGTGTGTGAGTGTGTGTGAAGCATAGGGTATAGGATGAGACGTTAATAATAATAATAATAATAATAATAATTAACGGTTTATTTACATGGCAGTCAGAGACTGAAAATTTACAGAGGGGAAGATTACATTAATATTAATTCTAGGATCTATAGGCTACAACTTTGAGACATACTAATCTAGGTGTTTATTTTTCGCACTAAAGTGGGAATAGCGTTGTGTGTGTGTGTGTGTGTGTGTGCGAAGCATAAGGTATAGGATGGGACGTTGTGTGTGTGTGTGTTATATGGTAGGATGACATGCTGTGTGTGTGTGTGTGTGTATGTGTGTATGTGTAGAGGCGAGGCTTCCTATTCTATAATAATAATAATAAGGGGGCCTCCGTTTGGTTTGAAGTGTCGTGTCTCTGTTTCATGTGTCATCAACTGTACGGTATATTAATTACTTGGTCTCAGGTGGTCATCGTGGGCTGGGGAGAGCGACGATACCTTCTACGATATCTCCTACTGCTACGCTGGCATCCTAGGCACAGTACTTACGATGATCATCAGTGGTGTCGTCTCTGCTTTTATAGGTAAGAAGAAGAGTGGTGGACCGTATGTAGGGGAGGTGGCCGAGTGGTTAGTGTTCTGGACTCGTAACCTGGGGGTCGGGAGATCGATCCTCTCAGGTGAAGGCCTGAGAATATTAACTCTTCCGATTTGAGTTTGAGGCACTAACTATAAGGCCACCGAACGTCGTAAAACACCCTCACTGGTACCATAACAGCTGCAGTATTTGGGAATAACCCTCACTTCCCTCCCTCTGTGGCTGGGTACCAGTTCGGAAGTCGAGACGTGTGTGTGTGTGAGTAGCAGTTGACCTGGGCCACGGTAACGGGCTTGGTGAAGCCTATGTCCAGTGTCGAAAGATATTAAAAAAAAAAAAAATGTAAGATCAATCATGGTGCATACGATGGTGTGATACCGGTACTCACGATAACTCCAGATATAAACAATAGAGTCATCGTACCGGCACCACACCATCGACAACACCACGGATGTTCTTGCATACAACACATTGAAATTTTTAATTTAAATTTAAGTTTTAAGTACCATCTTCTAATTTACTACACACACACACACACACACACACACACACACACACATGGATCTTCTAATTTACTACACACACACACACACACACACACATGTATCTTCTAATTTACGACAAGCAGCTACTGACTCACTATTCACACACACACACACACACACACACACAAATCATCAAATTTATATCAAGCAGCTACTTACTCACTACGGTATTCACACATACACACACACGTATCTTCTAACTTACTACCAGCAGCTACTGATACGCGCACAAACACACACGTATCTTCTAATTTACTAAAAGCAGCTACTGATTCACTTTACACACAAACACACACGTATCTTCTAATTTACTACAAGCAGCTACTGATTCACTTTACACACAAACACACACGTATCTTCTAATTTACTACAAGCAGTTATTGACTCCCTATACACACAAACATACACGTATTATCTAATTTACTACTTGCAGCTACTGATTCCCTATACACACAAACATATCATATTATCTAACTTACTACAAGCAGCTATTGACTCAATATTCACAGACAAGGTGATAAGATGAGTTATAATACTGGAGGATGAATTGAAATAAAAGAGGAACTAAAAGAAGCTAAGAAGAGAAACGAAGAATTAGTAAAGGAAATTAATATCATTGTAAGAGATATCACCTGAACTAAAAACAGTGAAATCCAAAACCAACGAAATTGGATGAAATCTAGTAGAGAAAGAGAAAGATATAAACAAATTAAAACAAGAAACATATGTTATAGTCAAGGCCAGTAACGTAGTTGAGAAACATGAAAAAATTGAAGAGAAAATTAAACAGACAAACGAAGTGGCAAATGTATGAAAGGAAGAAGTTGTTTTAAAAATGGACAGATTCTAAAGGAAAAAGAAGGAATAAAACATGAAACAGAATAAAGGGAAATTGAACATAAAGAAGGAAGTAATAAGATAAAACGCAAAATTCGTCAGACATACATTTTAAATGGATAAATCAATAATGATGTTTGGAGTAAAAAAGGATGAAATGAGGAATAAAATTATTAGAGATAAAGAAGAAATGAACAAAATCATAAACTGGTTAATATATAGACCCTTCTTCCACTCATACAATACTTAATATTACTGTAATTATTAGGTGTTCCCGTCTAGGTAATATATTCATGAATAATATAGTTATACAAGTTACGTAGGGTCACGCAAAGACTAATTACGTTACTCTACTATATTTATTCTCAATCAGACCAACAATAATTAATTTAACAATTAATAATAATATATTATCCACACGCATACACTCTCACATACGTAAATTAAATAAGCTAGCTACCTAACTACGCAAGGATCGAAATATGGCACTTCTTTTCTGTAACGACTTTTCTTACGATTTCGCTTACGACTTTGAATTAAATATATATATATATATATATATATATATATATATATATATATATATATATATATATATATAATTACACTAAGCACCGTTTCAACCTGTTCCACAGCCTGCTAACCTACTTCAATTTATCACGAGAGCAAAGCTAACATTTAATTAGGTGCTATTCAGACCTTCCTTATGGTCTCCTAACCTTACGTTATTTTTCAGGAATTAGGCAAAGATAGCACTTAATTTAATTCAGGTGCTATTTCAGGACCTTTCCTACACAAATTACGTTACGTTAACTCGATAATTTTTAAATCAAAGCTAACACTCGTTCGTGATCTTCTAGATCATTTCATAGACTAGTAAGATCATTTTCTTTCTACCAGCTGACAATTTCCAACAGTTTCACGGTACCATATCACTCATCATTCTTACCTTACCGAGATTTCGTTGCATAGATTCATGGGAAAACTCTGGCCAGCTTGCCGTACAATCCAGCTTTCCACTCTTTATCACTCGTAATTCTGGCCAGCGAGCTGTGAATAACCAGCTGGAAAAATCAACAATGATTTGGAATATTCTAGCAATACCGAGAATTTCACCATCTGATTATCACTCCCGTCACACGAGACAAGGGTTACGAGATCGAGAGAATGGAATGAGGACGTTGTGTGCATTCTTTCATTGGTTACACAAGTTTGATTTACAGGAGCACAATTTATCTTAAAATCACGTCATTAGTTCGAAAACCCTGCCTCTGTCTAACTTTACATCCTAGCTATAGTACGTCACTTGTTATACATGCAATTATAATTTTACGATATATATAATTTCCATAATTAATCCACTTCATGATAACGTGCCGTAATCGATGGATAATCTACTCCGTTCGATTAATTATTTCTTTCGTAAATAATATATGAGGTGTGGACGAGTTGATCAGTTACTTGTAATGTAACATTCCACTCACACAGAGCTGCGGCATAAATTTCAATCTACTACTGGTCTTGGTGAACACAGATGAGATAACTATTATTTCATGACACGAGCATAGACTCGTGACATAAGGAACAACCAAAAATATTCTACATTTATCTTAAAAGCAAAACCAATATGAAGGGCAAAATAAAAAATATTATGAATGAAGGAAAAATTTATACTGAACAAGAAATTTGTGAAAATTTAAACACAAAATTCCAGTCTGTATTCACTGAGAAAATGTATTCACACCAGAAGAAAATACAAACACAAACACGTGTGAACTAAAAGAGTTTGTGGTGAGCAGATTAAAAATAGAAAAAGAGTTGGAAACTATGAATAAAACTAAAGCAAGTGGACCAGATGAAATTTCATGTTGGGAATTTTAAAAATGTGCTAAAAAGTAAATGAGTCATTATTCATATTATTTCAAAAATCATTACAGCAGTCAGCAAGGAAAATTTCCAGAAAGTTGGAAGCAAGTAAACATAGTCCCATTATTTAAGAAAGGAAACAGACAAGACCCACATAACTACAGGCTGATATCACTAACAAGTGTAGTGTGTAAAATTCTGGAAAAGATCATAAGAAAAAATTGGGTTGAGCACTTGGAGAAAAGTGAGATGATAACAGAGACAATTTGAGTTTAAAAAGGAAAGATCAGGTATGACAAACTTACTGAATTACTATACGAAAATATCAGAAAAATTCCAAGAAAGAGAAGGATGGGTGGATAGTATTCACCTAGACTTACAAAAAGCTTTTGACAGAGTTCTGCACCAAAGGCTTAAATGAAAATTACAACATAAAGGAGGAGTGAAAGGAAAACTACTAAAATGGATGGAAGATTTCCTAGTAGGAAGAAAAATGAAAACAGTGTTAAGTGGGAACTATTCTCTGTGGCTAAAGGTCACAAGTGGAGTTCCTCAGGGCCCAGCATTGGCACCAATAATGTTCTTAATATATATATATATATATATATATATATATATATATATATATATATATATATATATATATATATGATGTAGAAGAAAATGCTACAGATGACACTTATATGAATATGTTTGCTGATGATGCAAAGAACAATTTAAAATGAAAACTTCTGTACAAAATTACAAGAAGACTTGGACAAAATGGTTGACTGGAGTAGTAAATGGCAGATGGAATTTAAAGCTAAGTGTCATGTTATTAAGTTTGGAAGAAGTGAGAAAAAAACAGACTGGCAGTACAAGCTTGGAAAAAAAAAAAAAAAATGAAGCAGAGAATGAAAAAGACTTGGGGGTAATGATAAATAAGAAATTTACACCAGATGATGATATAAATGAAAGTGAGAAACAATTATACATTGTTATATAAAAAAATTAATGGTCTAGGAAATAATCACATCCTTTTTAAGGCCTACCTTGGAATATGCTGCAGTGGTATGGATCCCACATTTAAAGAAATATATCATCAAATTAGAATAAGTATAAAGAACAGCAACAAGATGGTACCAAGTCTAAGAGAACTAAGCTATGAAGAAAGACTAGAGAAACTAAATTTACCTAGACTGGAAATATACGAAAGAGAGGAGATATATGATTATGGTTTACAAATGTGTCACATAAAAACAAAAAGTAGATATAGAAAACTTGTGTCAACAATTAATACCTACAATGAGAGGTCACAGTACGATATTAATTAAAAGAAGAGGATACAAAGATGTACAGAAATATAGCTTTCCAAATAGAGTAATAGATCAATGGAATGCATTACCAGAAACATACAAATATGATAATTGAGTTTTAAAAAACGCGACATTACGTGCTTGCCTGAATCCTGTAAAGATACAAATAGGTAAGAACACACACACACACACACACACGTCTCTTCTAATTTACTACAAGCAGCTACTGACACACACACTTATCTTCTAACTTACTACAAGCAGCTACTGACACACACACACACACACACTTAATTTCTAATTTACTACAAGCAGCTACTGACACACACACACACACACACACACACACATAACTTCTAACTTACTACAAGCAGCTACTGACTCACTTTTCACACACACACACACCTAACTTCTAACATACTACAAGCAGCTACTGACTCACTTTTCACACACACACACACACACACACACACACACACAGGCATCTTATAATTTACTACAAGCAGCACCTGCCTCACTATTCAAAACAATAATATCACGAGAGAAAGTGAAAACATTAGTCAGCAATATGTTTGATTTATCCGTATGTGTATTGAAATTTATGTTCACGACTGTACGTGTGTGTTGTGTGTGTATGTGGAGAAGTGTACGTGTGTGTATGTGCACAAGTGTACGTGTGTGTTGTGTGTGTATGTGCAGAAGTGTACGTGTGTGTTATGTGTGTATGTGGAGAAGTGTACGTGTGTGTTGTGTGTGTATGTGGAGTAGTGTACGTGTGTGTATGTGCAGAAGTGTACGTGTGTGTATGTGCAGAAATGTACGTGTGTGTTGTGTGTGTATGTGCAGATGTGTACGTGTGTGTTATGTGTGTATGTGGAGTAGTGTACGTGTGTGTGTATGTGGAGTAGTGTACGTATGTGTGTATGTGCAGAAGTGTACGTGTGTGTTGTGCAGTGTTCTGTCAGACTTGTGTTCTGTTAGGCTGGTGTTTTGTTAGGTTGGTGTTCTGTTAGTCCTGTGTTCTGTTTGGCTTGTGTTCTGTTAGGCTGCTGGTGTTCTGTTTGTCGTGTGTTCTGTTCGGCGTGCTGGTGTTCTATTGGTTTGTGTTCTGTTAGCTAGTGTTCTGTTAGGCTAGTGTTCTGCTAGACTAGTGTTCTGTTAGGTTAGTGTTCTGTTAGACTGGTGCTCTGTTAGGCTAGTGTTCTGTTAGGCGTGCTGGTGTTCTGTTAGGCTAGTGTTCTGTTAGGCGTGCTGGTGTTCTGTTAGGCTAGTGTTCTGTTAGGCTAGTGTTCTGTTAGGCTAGTGTTCTGTTAGGCTAGTGCTCTGTTAGGTGTTTTGTAAGTGTTCTGTTAGGTTAGTGTTCTGTTAGGTTAGTGTTCTGTTACTCGTGTGCTTTTCCTTCTTCCCTTTTTTTTAGGATATACTGAACCACTTCTTCCCATTTATTTATCTATTTATTAGTTCCCTTCGCTTTCTTTCAGGACCAATTCATCCTAACGAGGTGAACGAGAGCCTGGTATTCCCCCCAGCTGCACGAATGTATAGAAGGGTGTGTAAGGACGACGACGACGACCACCACCACCACCACAACAACAAAAACAATACACACACACACGGATCTAATATAGTAGAGTTGCGAACACTTGAAACAAACCTAACAGTGACAGCTGGACCCTTATCAAATATAGAATAGGATAGATACACATACACACACACACACACAGAACGTCTCATCCTACCCTATGCTACACACACACACACACGTCTCATTCTACCCTATGCTACACACACACACACACAGACACAACGTCTCATTATGCCCAATGCTATACACATACACACACAGATACACACGTCTCATTCTACCCTATGCTACACACACAAACACACACACAGATACACAACGTCTCATTCTACCCTATGCTACACACACATACACACAGAATCACACAACGTCTCATCCTACCCTATGCTACACACATACACACACACACGTCTCATTCTACCCTATGCTAATCACAGATACACACACAACGTCTCATTCTACCCTATCCTACACACACACACACACACACACACATGTCTCATTCTACCCTATGCTACACACACACACACACAGCGTCTCATTCTACCCTATGATACACACATACACACACACACTTCTCATTCTACCCTATGCTACACACACACACACACTGTGGCTGACCGTGACAAAGAGCAGACGTCCTGTGCTGAGCTCGTGAATTACAACTGGGAATTAGTTTTTTGCTAACCTGTCTCTAATATGGAAATAGAGGCTATCAAAGTTCTCCTTGAAGCACAGAACAATTCGTTTAAAAGTGCATTAGATGTTATCGTGGAACAGCTGAATTCTAGAATAAAAGCGACTGAAGAAACTGTGAGAGACCTGACAAGAAGCCTTGAGTTCAGTCAAGCAGAGGTGAAGGACCTGCAGTCTCAAGTGATTGAACTAGTGAAAAAGGACAATATTAATAAGGATATAATTGAAACTCTCAAGAGAAAAATATGTGAATTGGAACAACGATCTAATTACCAAGAGGACTACAACAGGCGATGTAACCTTCGATTTTCAGGAGTTCCTGAGCAACGAGGGGGTGAATCCTGGGAGGTAACTGCCAACACGGTAACGAAACTGCTTCAGGACAAGCTACAATTGCCGCCAATGCAGATTGAGAGGGCTTACCGTACCTGTCAGGCCTCTCATGTAACTGGACGTTCTCGTACTGTCGTTGCTAGATTCGAGAAGTATGGTGATCGGGAGGCAGTTGTTAGGAACGCCAAGAAATTAAGAGGCACAGGCATTTTCATTAATGATGACCTCTGCCCTGCATCACTTGAGCTGAGGAAGAACCAGATGCCTCGACTAAAACAAGCTAAGGAAGAAGGTAAGATTGCTTTCTTTCGACACACGAAGCTGATAATTCGTGAAAAGAATGAGGCCGGTGGTGTTGCTGAACCAGTGAGTCAGGATGGAGGTGATATTGGGATAGCTACAGGTCAGTCTCTTCCTGCTTCTGCTGGGGAACGTCTGAGTGCTGCTGCTGCTCGTGATGGGAATGGTGGTGCTGCTGCTGCTGTAGTTGACAGTGACGATGGTGCTGCTGGTGCTGGGGTTGATGGTGGTGCTGTTGCTCCCTTGAGTGTTACTGGTGTAGCCATGTCCCCTGCCGGTGGTGTTCCGTCTCCTGGTAGACGATATGCTGCGGCGGCCTCTGCTGGTGATCGTGGTGTGAGTGGGGTTGGTGAAGGAGCTACGCAGCGTCAGGCAAAGTACCTCCGTAGTAGGAGGAAATAGATGAGTGTGACACTTGACAGCACCTAATAACAAAGTTCCCATTTACCTTTCATTTGACTAATGGATAACTTCATCACCTGTAATGTACTTCCTTTTGCTTCATTGAGTAACGAAGCATTGTATTACACTATTAATCCTCCACTATTGTCCAATTTAAACTTTAAAGAACTAGAATTTCAACCATTTGTTATAGATGATCATAAATACAATAATGATCTTGATGTAGACTCATTTTATACTAAGTATAGATTGGATTCTATTCCCAAAACAAATTATATTTACCTAGACAATTTTCCTGTGGTTAACAGAAAATTTCTAACCCTATGTAACTTTAATATTAGGTCTATTCCGAAGAATCTCCAGTATTTCAAAGATGTTTTTATAGATAATTGTTCCATAAATATTAATGTAATTGGTCTTTCAGAAACTCGACTTGAACCCCATCTTTCCATGCTGTTTGACATTCCAGGCTATTCGATGTTTAACAACTCACGTAATGCTCATGGTGGTGGTGTTGCTCTCTATGTGTCTGATAAGTATGAATCATTTTTATTAAATCAATTTACTATTTTAGATAAATTTATTGAAACTGTGGGTGTTGAAACAATAATTGCAAGTAGGAAGCATTAATTTGTTTGTGTATATAGACCTCCGAGTGGGGATTTTAAGAAATTTTTAGATACTATGTCGAATATCCTAACAATAGCTCTTGATAAAAATATTAAACGCATTTATATTTTTGGCGATTTTAATGTAAATTTATTGAAACATAGGGAAAATAATGTTGAGGAATTTTTTAATTTGATGTTCTCGTTTTCTCTTTTTCCATTAATAACTAAACCCACCAGAATCACTGAAACAACTGCATCTCTCATTGACCATACGTGGACAT
This sequence comes from Petrolisthes cinctipes, assembly GCA_033782935.1. Classification (NCBI taxonomy): domain Eukaryota; kingdom Metazoa; phylum Arthropoda; class Malacostraca; order Decapoda; family Porcellanidae; genus Petrolisthes; species Petrolisthes cinctipes. The sequence continues at coordinate 6,787,209 of JAWQEG010000030.1, forward strand.
CTCAAATTGAAGACAACATTCATAATTATATAATAGAAACAGATATTACCGATCACTTTCCTACCATTTCTCAATTTCAACTTGTATCTAGTTTACATGAGCCTCGTTTTATTTACAAAAGATCAATAACAAATTGCTCAATTGAAAATTTTAATGCTGAACTTAGGAATTTCAATTGGAATGATGTTTTAAACTTCTCTACCTCTAATGATGCTTTTAATACCTTTTTAAATCTATTTAATGAATTATATCAGTTACATTTTCCTGTTAAAAGGTATTCTATAAATAAGAAAAGTGAAATAAGTCCATACATTACACCTGGTCTAAAGAATGGCATAAAAGAAAGAAATAGATTGGAGAGACTTGCTAAGAAATGGCCAATTACATATGGTGAGACATATAAAAAATACAGGAACCAACTAACTTCTGTCTTAAGAACTGCAAAGAATACATACTATAAAAATGAACTCAATAACAATCAGGGTAATCCCCATAAACAATGGAAAGTACTTAATCCCCTACTCGGAAGGTCAAACTCTTGTAAATCTAATATGCAACTTAGTCCCCAATGTGATGATATCTCGACTAAATTTAATGAACATTTTTTATCACATAATAATGTAACGGAGGATGACACCTACAAGCAGTATTTACACAATCCACCTGAGTTTTCTATGTATCTGTCCCCAACCAACAAACATGAGGTTCAAAAATTACTAAATATGACCAAGACAGAAACACCTGGTTATGATGATATATCACCTAAAGTTTTAAAGCATTGTTCCTCCATTATTTCAATTCCGTTGGCACACATAATTAACGTATGTTTAAAATCGGGAAGTTTTCCAGACAATTTAAAACTTGCTGAGGTCCTCCCAATATTTAAATCTGGCAATAGAAAGGATATAAATAATTATCGTCCAGTTTCAATATTACCTGCGTTTAGTAAAGTATTTGAAAAAATTATTGCTAATAGACTAATTAATTACCTTGCGAGCCACAAACTTTTGATAGACCACCAACATGGATTTCGGGCCAACTATTCCACAGAATCAGCCATTCTTCAATTAGTCTGTAATGTCTATGGGGGTTTGGAAGACAAATTAAACATATTGGGAATTTTCTTGGATTTATCTAAAGCTTTTGATACTCTTGATCATAATATTTTACTCTAAAAACTAAATAATTTAGGCATAAGAGGTATACCATTCAATCTATTTAAAAGTTACCTTTCTAACAGAAAACAATGTGTTTTCACTAATCAATCTTATTCTAAATTGATGTCAATATCTAAGGGTGTTCCACAAGGGTCTGTCTTAGGCCCGTTGCTATTTCTTACTTATATAAATGACATTGTAAATTCCAGTAATATGCTTACATTTATAATATATGCTGATGATACAACCCTTTTGTTGAAAGACCACAATATTGCTTCACTTCATGCTACTGCAATGGTAGAGTTAAAAAAGGTTCACACGTGGATTTACTCAAATAAACTTAGACTTAACATCTCAAAAACACCTTACATTCTCTTTCAAAATAGATCAATCAAAAACTCAATACCTCCTATAACGTTAAACAGTGAAAGTCTAAAACAAGTTGTAAAAGCGCTATTTTTGTCCCCTTACGTTACTTTGATTTTTCTATTTTTACTCTACTTGTGGAGGGAAACAAAAATCTACTGCCTTTAACAAAAAAAAAAAAAAACAACCAGTGTATGCTACAACTCTATCCTGTAGCTGTATCAACCTGGTCTGGAAAAAAAAACAAGATACCGATGAGGAACAGGACTTGCCTTGCGAATACCAAAAATAAATCATACAAAGGACAAGTCCAGCTCCTCTCCAGTACTGGGTAAACGCTGCCACCACCAGACCAAAGTCGATCAGAGGAACCAAGTGAGCACACACCGGAAGGGTAGCGTAACGTTACGTTAAGAAGGCTCGCGAGTAAGCAACCCAGACAACAATTTTAACGGGGGTACGATCAGTGTTGTGAATGGAGAACTAACCTCTATATAGGTACACAGTCTATTTGTTATATCGGTGACGGAAATACTCAGACAATTATAAACCCGTTTATTATATCCACCTATTTGTTACAAGTACAACAAGTTCCCTATAATAATAATTTCTGTCCCCCCCCCTTGCTAATATTACCTACTCCCAGTTCTGTCAACTAGGATAGGAATAATTCCGGGTCTCGCCAGTTGACAGAGCTAACACATAAATCCAAAACAAAAACAATTATTACTATGAAATATCCCCCCTCCCTTAATACAGTTCCTACTCCCTTTTCTGTCTACTAGGACAGGATTAATTCCGTGCCTCGCTAGTGACAGATCTAAGTACATATAAAAAAAAATATTACATGAAGTGTCCCCCCTCCCACAATATTTCAAATAATTCCTAATAATAAATTTTGCACAATAAGGCCGAAATATAGTTAATACAAAAAAAATCACATCCTAATCTCAATATTATAAATGAAAATATAAAATTGCCAGCAAATGTAGTTAATTTTCTTAGTACCACGTGGTTCACTTTACACCAAGGGAGATCGCTAATAATGGCTGTCACCAGCAGAGACGAGATCAGAATGAGCATGAGAAAAAAAACATACTTTACTTACTATGCCTGAATGTGAACACACAATATTCTTTAGTTAGTTATATCCCATCACGGGACTAGTAGATTCACCACACTATATTCACAATACTATATTTATGATGAGAGCGAGTTGGAACTCTTACCTGTCACCAGCAGAGACGAGATCAGAATGAGGTAGTAGCAACTCAGGGTACCGCCTCGCCATCTCCCCCACTCTCACTCTCTTAAGCAAAGTAGTGACCAACTCATCTTAATTTCTGGCAAATCCATCAGTTCTACCCTTACTGGTGTATATAATTACATAACCTAATTTAAACATATAAGTGAGCTCAAATACATTGCTTTCTCCCTTGTGTAAAGTTTTATATTACTGTAATTTACATATTCAAGGCATGTATTGTTCCGCCAACAAGAAAATGTACTGTCCCGACTGTAGGCCCTAACTAATCTAATTAATTTTCTAAGCAAGTTACAATTAAATGCCGGTAACAGTATAGGAATGTTAGCTTCGTTATTATATATTATATTTATAAATGCAGGTTATTCCCTGTCTCCATTAAATTATTTTACATTCCTTTCTTAAATCACCCCGTATTTCTCTATCCCTATCAATCTACCTACGTTTCACTTATTCTTTCTCTTTAACCTATTCACCCAACTATAATAATTAATTCCATTTTCCTCATCTTAACATTTCGTGTTGAAGAAGCCCACCACCGAGATTATTCGTTAGTGATAATCTCCGCCTGGCTACTCCCTACAATTCTACACTAAAAACCTATTCTAATACATATAAATATACAACACCCGTAAATATCCCGAATAATAATACATATAAAATAGGGGTGTTACAAAGTGAATCACACCAAATTTCTTGGAATCATTGTTGATGAAAACTTAAATTGGAAATTTCATATAGACCACGTTTGTTCAAAATATCTAAAGTAATAGGTGTCTTATATAGAGTTAGGCATAACCTGACCACTGAAGCTATGATCAGCATTTATTATACCCTTTGTTACCCTTATTTCACTTATTGTGTCTCTGTGTGGGCATGCACATGGCAATCATTTCTGGGTAAGCTAACTATAGCTCAAAATAAAAATTTTCGATGTGTATTTTTCCTTAAAAAATTTGACTCAACAACAGGTGTTTTATGAGAAGCTAAAATCCTGAAATTTCCTACATTACACAAATATTTTACTTTATTGTTGATATATAAAAATGTGGGCAAAAATGATATATTTTCTCTAGTTACCAATACTGCTCATACTAGGAGTAATAATGTGAATCTTGTTTGTCCAGTATTTAGAACTACAATGTTTAAAAATAGTTTAATTAATTTTGGCCCTAAATTGTGTAACACCCCTATTTTATATGTATTGTTATTTAGGATATTTAGAGGTATTATATATTTATATGTATTAGAATAGGGTTTAAGTGTAGGATAGTAGGGAGTAGCCAGGCCGAGATTATCACTGACGAATAATCTCGGTGGTGGGCTTCTTCAACACGAAATAAGTGTAAAATTATCGGGAGTAGCCAGGCGGAGATTATCACAAACGAATAATCTCGGTGGTGGGCTTCTTCAACACGAAATTTTAATATGTGGATAATAGAATTAATTATTATAGTTAGGTAAATAGGCTAAAGAGAGAATAATTGAAACTTAGGTAGATTGATAGGAATAGAGAAATACCTGGTGATTTAAGAAATGAATGTAAAATAATTATTTGGAGACAGGGAATAACCTGCATTTATAATTATAATGTATAATTACGAAGCTAACCTTCCTATACTGTTACCGGCATTTAATTGTAACTTACTTAGAAAATTAATTAGATTAGTTAGGGACTGAAGTCGGGACAGTACATTTTCTTGTTGGCGGAACAATACATGCCTTGAATATGTAAATTACAGTAATATAAAACTTTAAACAAGGGAGAAAGCAATGCATTTGAGGTCACTAATATGTATAAATAATGTTGTGTAACTATATACCCCAGTAAGGGTGGAACTGATGAATTTGTCAGAAATTGAGATGAGAGTGGTCACTACTTTGCTTAAGAGAGTGAGAGTGGGGGAGATGACGAGGCAGTACCCTGCGTTGCTTCTACCTCATTCTGATCTCGTCTCTGCTGGGTGACACGTAGGAGCTAAACTCGCTCTCATCATAAATATTGTATTGTGGTGAAACTATTAGTCCCGTGATGGGATATAACTAACTAAAGAATATTGTGTGTTCACATTCAGACATAATAAGTAAAGTATATTATTTTTTCTTAAGCTCATTCTGGTCTCGTCTCTGCTGGGTGACAGCCATTAAATAGTATTCTCCCTTGGTGTAAAGTGAACCACGTGGTACCAAAGAAAATTAAGAACAGTTGCTGGCAATTTTATATTATTTCATTATTATAGTGTTGAGATTGGGATGTTTTTTTTTTTATTGTATTAACTATATTTCGGCCTTGTTGTAATATTTTGTTTATATGTACTTAGCTCTGTCAACTGACGAGACACGGAATTATTCCTGTCCTAGGTGACAGAACGGGGAGTAGGAAATATTAGCAAGGAAGGGGGAACAGAAATTATTATTATTGTGATTATGTTGTACTCGTACCAAATAGGTTGATGAAATAAACGAATTTTTAATTGTCTGAGTATTTCCGTCACCGATATAACAAATAGACTGTGTTCCTTTATAGAAAATAATAGATTCCTAATTCATATAACTGATCGTACCCCCGTTAAAATTGTAGTATGGGTTGCTTACTCACGCGCCTAAATAAGCTAACGCTACGCTACCCTTCCGGTGTGTGCTCACTTGGTTCCTCGGATCAACTTTGGTCTGGTGGTGGCAGCGTATACCTCGTACTGAGAAGGGACTGGACTTATCCTGTTCCTCATCAGTCTCTTGTTCTTTTTTTTTTTCCAGACCGGGTTGATCCAGCTATAGGATAGAGTAGTCGCATACACTGGTGGCTTTTTGTTTTGTTGAAGGCAGTGGGTTTTTGTTTCCCTCCAAAAGTAGAGTAAAATAGTAATATCTAAGAGTAAAGGGAAGGAGTAAAAAATCACGCTGTTACAATTGTTTAACTCTTTACCTGTAGATATGAAAATGCTTCTCAAAACCACAAATATAACAAAATACAAAAAGGAAATAAAACAATATTTATATGACCAACAGAATATTACATAACACAGTTGCTTTGTTTTAGTTTTCTTACAGTTTGATTAATATTTATTTTACTTTTTGATTCTAACTTTGCTGTTTCAGTTTGATTTCTGTTTGCTTTTAATTTCAGTTTGATTTTGATTTATTTGCTTTTATTTTTTTACTGTTTTCTAACTTTACTTTAGTTTTACTTCTTCATTTTAATTTCAGTTTGATTTTGATTTATTGTTTGCTTTTATGTTTTACTGTTTTTAACTTTACTTTAGTTTTATTGTTTCATTTTAATTTCAGTTTTGCTTTTATGTTTTACTGTTTTTTAACTTTACTTTAGTTTTACTGTTTCATTTTAATTTCAGATTGATTTGATTTATTGTTGCTTTTATGTTTTACTGTTTTTGCTTCTTCTATGTATTACTGTTTTCTAACTTTACTTTAGTTTTACTGTTTCATTATTTTAGTTTGATTTGATTTATTGTTGCTTTTATGTATTACTGTTTTCTAACCTTAATTTAGTTTTACTGTTTCATATTAATTTCAGTTTGATTTGATTTATTGTTTGCTTTTATGTTTTACTGTTTTCTAATTTTACTTTTAGTTTTACTATTTCATTTTAATTTTAGTTTGATTTTGATGTATTGTTTGCTTTTATGTTTAACTGTTTTCTAACTTTACTTTAGTTTTACTGTTTCAATTTAATTTCAGTTTGATTTTGATTTATTGTTTGCTTTTATTTTTTACTGTTTACTAACTTTACTGAGAGTTTTATTGTTTCATTTTAATTTTACTGTTTGTTTTTATTTTTTACTGTTTTCTAACTTTGCAGAAGGTCATTCCATTTTCAGTTTGATTTTTATTTACTGTTTTCTTTTATTTTTTACTGTTTTTTTTTTCTTTTACTTTGCTGGGAGTTTTACTGTTCATTTAATTTCAATTTGATTTTGGTTTACTGTTTCCTTTGGTTTGGTCTACTGATTAATTTTGGTTTTTACTTTTTTATTCTGTTTTACTGTATGCTTTTGTGTGTACTATTTGTTTATGTTTTTTTTGTTTTGTTTTTTGTTTTTTGGCAGCTTGAATTCAGTTCTTACTGTTTGCTTTTGTTTGCTGTTTGATTCCATTTGATACAACTGTATGATTATAATGAATCTTTGCTCTAGGTCATGATGAATTTACACATTTATTTTTATCTGTCTGTCATGGAGCTCCTGCTCGACAGACTGTATTGCTAAAATATAATTCTTATGTACAGTTCATTGTATTTACTATAATAAGCAATAAACATTACTTACTTACTTACTTACTTACTTACACACACACAAACACACACACAGTCTCATCAGTTGTTCGTCAGTTTGGACAGTGGGTGACTCACTATCCTTGGTTAGAAGTACTTACTGTGGAGGATGTTAACGACAAGTGGAAAAACTATGTTGATACTACAACCCAGTCTTATAACCAGTTCTTCCCTACCAAAGTGATGACAGTACACCCATCAGATGCTCCATGGATTACTCCCCGTGTGAAAAGACTAATGCAACAAAGAGACAGAGCATTCTACTCAGACCTCAGCCAGTACAGAACACTACGAAATAAGGTTATCAGGGAAATACGTTCAATCAAGAAATCTTTCTACCCTACTAAAATTCACCACTTGAAACAAGCCAACATCAGCCAGTGGTACAGCAGAGTGAAAGACCTGTGTGGGATTAAGCAGCAGTCATCTCCCTTGCCCTGCATTAACAACCTGACCCCTGGGGAGGCGGCAGCCAAGATCAACGACCACTTCTCTGATATCTGTCAGACCCTGCCTCGCCTTGACCACTCACACCTACCTGCCTACCTACCAGCTCCCTCACCCCTACCAACCATACAGGAATACCAGGTTTATAATAAGCTTATTAGCTTTAAAGCCACCAGATCAACCACACCTACAGACCTGCCTGTCAAACTATATCAGCAATTTGCAGCTGAACTTGCCACCCCCCTTTGCTCTATCATCAATGCCTCAATCCATCAAAGTAAATGTCCCACTGATTGGAAAACCTCTTATGTTACACCCATCCCCAAAATCCCTTGCCCGCAATCCCTTAATGATCTTAGGCCCATTGCCATTACCCCTATCCCTAGTTTGCTATGTGAGGACTTCATATTCAGTTGGGCCTACTCTGATATAGCCAATATTATTGATCCTCAGCAATTCGGCAATGTGAAGACATCTTCCACCACTCATTCATTGCCTTGTCAGTTTCTTGGACTTCATCCACACAAATTTAGATAAGCGTAAAACATCAGTTGCAACTGTATTTATTGATTTTAGGAAGGCATTCGACCTGGTAGATCACACAATAGTCATCAACAAGGCAATAGAAATGGGGCTTCACCCCAACCTGGTATCCTGGCTGGTTAACTTCCTTTGTGAGAGGCGACAGGTTGTACGATATCAAGGCAGTATCTCGCCCCCCCAGCAATTGACGTGTGGGGTGCCTCAAGGCACTAAGATGGGTCCCCTGTGCTTCCTGATGCTCATCAATGATGCTCTAACTCTCACACAAAAACGACAACTAGAAAGAGTTCAAAAAAGAGCCTGCAAGATCATACTTGGCGCCACGTACACCAGCTACGAGCATGCCCTGACCACCTTGGACCTGACCACCCTCTCCCACCACCACATGCATATCCTGAGACAGTTTGGGGCCAAGCTCCTCACACACCCCAGACATCGACATCTGTTACCACCACTAAACCCACCTCCCAGACGCACCACCAGACATCACAACAAGATCAAACCTATCAGAGCAACCACAGATAGATATAAGAAAAGTGCCATACCAACCATAGTTAACACAATAAATAACTCATAAGAATAACACACACACACACACACACACACACACACAGACCTACACTGCACTACAATGTTAATCGACTCCTAATCCTAATCCTGACCTGACGCCACTACATCCAGTACCCTCCCAGAGCTCCATTTATATACGTACACATGTACTACTTTATATATATATTTTCTGTGATATATGTTCAGGAATCAACCTATTATTATCTTTAATATTTATAGATGTATCTATTCATTCATTCTCATTTTATTATCATTTTAAATGTAATATGTATATTTTCAGCCTATCAGCTGCCATTAATTAATAAACCGTATATTATTATTATTATTATTATTATTATCATTATCATTATACCCTATGCTACACACACACACACACACGTCTCATTATGCCCTATGTTACACACACACAGACACAGATACACACACACATACACACACACAGGGCTCCGTCTCAGATGTATCCGTTATATACATACACTCTCAAATAATAATAATAATGATAATGATAATAATAATAATAATAATAATAATAATAATAGTAGTAGTAATAATAATAAGTGTGTGTGTGTGTGTGTGTGTGTGTGTGTGCGTGTGTGAGTAAAGTGAGAGTATGTATATGTGAGAGTGAGAAAAAAAAAAAAATAATAATAATAATAATGATAATAATAATAATAATAATAATAATAATAAAAAAATAAATAAAAAAATAATAATAAGTAGTTTCTAGAGGACAGCCTACATAGCTATATTCGAGGTGTGTGTGTGTGTGTTCTAAGTTCTGGTAATTTCATGTTTAAATATGTATGTAATGTATCATTTCAACGAGCCTTTTGTATTTATTTTCTATGTACTTGAATGAGAAATTTCTTAAGATAAACATATAATTTGTCTAATAATTACTATTGAGTTAATTAACGGTTCTCTACTAATTATGATTTATTAATTCAATTTGGACGGAGTAGATAAGGTAATATGTATATTATCTCAATAGTTTGTATTGCTACTTTGTCAATAAACAACTACTACTACTGTGTGTATTCTCGTAATGGTTTGTGTGTTTAGTTTGAAAGGTTTATATAAGGGCGAAATTTTCTGTTGGTAAATCTGGAGTAACTGAATCCTCCAAACTATTCCAAGCAACAGAACACCATTATTTTTGCTCTTCTGGTCATGTTTGAAAGGTTTATTTAAGGGGGTGCGGGAATAGGGGGACAGGCTTGGGGGGAGGTGCGAGGTTGGGAGGTGCGGGAGTAGGGGGACAGGCTTGTGGGGGGTGCGGGGGGGACGGGGGGTTTTGGGAGGTGCAGGAGTAGGGGGACAGGCTTGGGGGGAGGTGCGAGGTTGGGAGGTGCGGGAGTAGGGGGACAGGCTTGTGGGGGGTGCAGGGGGGACGGGGGGTTTTGGGAGGTGCGGGAATAGGGGGACAGGCTTGGGGGGAGGTGCGAGGTTGGGAGGTGCGGGAGTAGGGGGACAGGCTTGTGGGGGGTGCGGGGGGGACGGAGGGTTTTGGGAGGTGCAGGAGTAGGGGGACAGGCTTGGGGGGCGCGGGGGTTTTTGGGTTGGTCGGGGGGGTTTTTGGGGGTGCGGGAGCAGGGGGACAGGCTTGAGGGAGGGGGGTTAGGGGGGTGCGGGAATAGGTTACTTGCAAGCTTTCTACCCCCCCCAAGCCTGTCCCCCTATTCCCGCACCCCCCCCCCCCAAGCCTGTCCCCTACTCCCGCACCCCCTTAAGATACAGTGTAATTTATTTTATGAATTTTGTTAAATTTAATAACATATTTTTTAGATTTTTACTATCAAATTGTTCTCTAATCTTTATGACATTAACATTAGTAAAGTAACACCTCTTTATATGTTTCTTTCTACTATCCCTGAAAAATGGACATTTTGAACAAGTAATGTATTTTGTCTCCTATGTCACACCTATATCACATAAAGTACAGAATCTATTATCCACACTTATATTCCTATAAATACCTAGTTTTTAAAGTCGTTGAGGAAAATTAAGAACAACAATGAAGATAAATTCTCGCCATGCTTAACACCAACGTTTCATGGAAAATATGAGGAGTCTGTATTTCTTACCCTAACACATAATTTTGTATTTTCGTATAAACTACCATAGTAATATTTAAATTCAAAAGTTTCGTCCACAAATGCGATCTGTCCACAAAATCAAAGCCTTTTTTATAATCAGTAAAAACACAAAAGATTTTCTAGTTGTGAGTAATGTAGTAACGAGTTAAAATATGCAATGCAAAAATGTGATCCATCGTATTATAATGTTTCCTAAAGCCTGTTTGTTCCTCACCTAGTAATTTGTTGTTAGCTAAATAGTCATAATTTTTTCTAATTTAATAACGATGTCAAAAGTTTGCCTAAACAACTAAGCAAAGTGATTCCTTTATAACTATTGGCATTGTGTATGTTACCTTTATTCTTATAATTATAGAGGTTTAATTATACCAATAGTCCATGCAGTCTGTGGTAATAATTACACAATTTAGTATAACGTTAAAGAAGTGATACTATAATCGGAAACAATAGGACAATGCTTAATGAATTCGTTTAAAATATAATCAATACCTGGCGATTTCTTATTCTTCATCTTATTTACATGCGTCTTTAGTTCTTCAACTGTAAATTCATTATTGATTATGTCATTGTTTGAATTATTATTAACATTAAATATATCCACTATTACATCGTCCTCTGAATACTGAACACCAAGCTCTTCAAAGTGTTGCTGGAATTCTTCCAGAGTTATATTTCCCATTTTCAAGTCTACATATTTGTTAGTGTTAATCATAGTCTAGTAGTCTTGCGGGTTTTTAGTTCTCAAAGATCTTAATTTTTCATGAAAGTCTCTGTCATGGGATCGTTTAGCTTTTGGCTTGCTGTCATAAAATTTCTTCTCTTTCCTTGAACACCAAATGTTTTACGGATCGTTTATATTTCGTGTATTCCTTTTTAGATTCTCTACATTCATCATTAAACCAATATTTATTTTTTCGTTTACCTGAAGTTACCTTAGATTTAACAGTGACTTCCTTAAACATGTCAGTTATTATGGCAGGCTGTATATAGGCTACACATCCCTCAACTCTCCAGCATTGTCATCAATAATTGCTAATTGATTGGGTTGATTCAAATTTTTAAGCCTAGTTTGCAGATTAGCAAGTTTTCACAAATGAAATGCTTGTTTGTAGTCTTCTTTCCGATCTTGGTTCCATCTACATTTTACCATTTTAGTTGGACTATTAAAAAAGTCGGGATAAGGAGTAGCATTCTGTCGTGCAATGACGCCTCGTTTTACAGCAATTGAGATAACAAGTGGGTTATGTTTATCTGAAAGTAAAGGCTCAAACTCATCTACATAGAAATAGTTTACATACGTGTACCGTACCACGAGGCAAGGCAGGTAGAAGGTAAGATTAGCTAGGGTCAGATAACAGACTACCTGTCCAGAACCGGCATAAAATAAACAAACAAGAAGATAAACATTAAGATAACCAAATACAGCAGATTAGCTAGGGTCAGATAACAGACTACCTGTCCAGAACCGTCATAAAATAAATAGACACTCAGGTCTCATGACCATAGTCCCACGTGATTCATCCTACCACATGGCCACAGGTAAACCACAGAAAATCATAACCATCAAGTTGGTAATATTGTATCCAGACATAGCTGTCAACTCAAGTTAGAGAATAGATATAAACGACTGAGAAGAGACTCAGTTAGGACACTACCATCTCAATCTAGAAAGACCAGACATCTTCCTCTGGGCTCCTTAAGACAAGGCACAAAATTCCATAGAATTAATTTAAGGAATAAAGTAAGTAATTTTACTACTGAAGTTTATTTTTACCTCAACTGAACACCAATCACGTCTCCAACTTCACAACCAACCAACAACTACACACTCAAGAACAAGGTACCAGATTCTTCAAAGAGACAAGCCCAGGGCTGGTACATATGGTGGCAGCGGTGTTTTGCAACAGTGCACATTGCAAGGTAAAAACTTCACAGGAGTCCAGAGGCTGACATTGTTTAAGAACAAGTTCAAGGATTGACTTGTAAATTCTCTCAAGCAATTCCTTCAGTGGTGATAATCTTACGACCTCTAACGAGGGAGATTAATCCCACAAGTAAAGTACCTACAAGGGTCTCCTGCTCCAAGATAACTACAACGCGACCTACAAAGGGACCTCATCTACTTCACAACAAACAATCATCACTTCATCCATACCATATCGGCGTCCCTGTTACGTAAATGCTTTCGTAAGGACAACACCATCACTTCATCACCTCCAAGCTGACACTTCTTAAGTAAAGGCAAGTCAACGTTCATCGTCTTCACTCCAATAACGACTGTTAGTGTGTTAGTGTGCGAGCTAACTAATCATTTTCGCTTCATCATTTCAACATCTTCACGACATCGACTCGTCAGGCAACACCCCAGCTCGACCTCGTCATCACGTCGTCATCATCGTAGCAGCATCAGTCTACACAAAAGTAGGTACATTTACAAAGTACATTACATTATTTCCCACTTGTTCACGAACATGTTAGAAAGCTATAGGTTCCTCATTTGATGTCTAAAAAGAAAACTTTTGCTAAGTTGAAGCAGAGCTTCGAAATATTTTCCCCCATTAAACATCCAAACGACCCAGTCCTACCATTGAATACCACTACCAATAATTCATTGAGCTCCGGGCTAGAATATTCATCCCCTGTGTCCCACAATCTTATTCCTGGTGCCGACACATACGAATCACCTTCTGCTTCTTCCATCCCATCTCCTTCTAAAACTCGATCTGGTATTCCATTTCATCTTGTATCTTCTCCAATCATGGCCACTTCTCCACAATCTCCTCATGCCTCTAACCCTACTCCTTCTAGCCAAACTTCCTCTGCTATGCCTAACCAATTTCAAACAGTGAGAGTATTACCAACCCCCAATTATTTAAAGCAATATACGGGAGATGATCCACGATATGGAATTCATCTCTTTTTGCGACATTTGGAGGATGCATTTTGTCAGGCAGAAATTAGACAAGATATAGATAAAGATTAGATTTGTACGAGGTCATATTGCACCAGATAGCCCCGCTAGTTATATGCTAACAGCAAGTGCTTTTTCTGACCCTGATAACTTAACATCATATGATACATTTAGGGAGTCACTCATAGATATTTTTGCAGATGGTCAGCTCCATGGGTCATTATCATGGGTACAAAGAATGGCTAAAACAACTGCAGATAACATAACTGCACATGATCCAGCAAAAGCACTTGCATTAGCAGGGTCCCAAGCCTTAGATGCCAAGGAATCATTAAAGTCCTCACCTTGGGTACATAATGGGAATATTACTATTAAGTTAATAGAATATGTCCACTTTACAATGCTGTTAAAAGAAACTTATCGTTTGGATATTCCTAAACATTCCTTTGGTCCTACTGACAAATTGATTAAGTTAGCTTCCAAACTTAGTATGAAAGAACCTCAGATCGTACCTCGTGCATTACATGTTGCTCCATCAATGGAAACGAAGAATTTCAATAATAGTGCCACATTAAATCAAGGGAAGTCACAAAGGAAATATTGTAAACATTGCAACAAAACTAATCATTATACCAGTGACTGTTATTTCTTACATAACTCTAAGGGGAATTATCAATGGAAACGTAATAAGTTTTCCTATTCCAATAAATATTGTCATTTACATGAGTCCACTTCACATTCCTCAGATGAATGTGTGGTGCTTAAAAGAATGAAAGAAGACATGCAAAGAAACACGAGGTACGAAACGAGACCACCGCAATATTCGAAATGGCAACATCCCAGAAAGTAATACGTCCCATAAACCCTGTCGTCGCCTCCACCGGTAATGTACTATCAATCCCTGTACAGGTATTACATTGTAACACCTCTTTAATGATAGACACAGGTGCGACAGTTTCATTGTTATCTGAAATTTCCTTTACAAGATTGTGCAACTTAAATCCCCAGCGACATTTACATACCAAATTAGAGCCCATTGACATAGAATTGTCAGCTATAACAGGAAATAAATTACAGGTCATAGGGACACTAACCCTTCCTGTAAGGTTAGAAAAGGGAACTAACCATATAAACATAAAATTCTATATAATACGAAATTATGATCTACCAACAGACGGTGTATTGGGACTATCAGACATTATTAGGCAGGACATTGTCATTGACCCAGGATATAAAATAATACGTTTCAAAAATAAATGTATTCCAATACAGGATTGTCCTGGCCATTATTTACGTTCAAGTAACGTTCACTCTATTCATAATACAAATGATGGAAACGACTCCAGTATCATAAAGGCTATTGCTGCATGTAATACTATATTAACTCCAAATTTCGTCCATACATTGAAGGTAAAGCTTCCATCTCATGTACAGCCACATACTAGTGTTCTATCCTTAATAGAGTCAGTGAAAATAAATAACCTGGGATTAGAATCTACTTTAACCAAGGTAAATGATAGTAATATTGCTACTATCTATCTCTTTAATAAAACATCTGCCAATATTCAAGTGAAAAAGGGAACATATCTATGTGATCTGTACAGATGGAAGTTAGACCAAATACCACAAGGAAATATTGCATCGGTTCTTACCGAAGGGAATCATATTGACAGTAATGTAAGGGAACAACTTAGAAATTTTGTCCATGGCGGTGATTTTCCACTTTATCGTGATGATCTTATCGACATCCTAGCTATATATCGAGATGCGATTGCCCTCCCTGGTGAATCCTTAGGAAAAACCGATATTATAAAGCATACCATTACACTAACATCCCCTCAACCTATTTATACTCGAGCATATAGATTACCTCATAGTAGGCAGAAAATGGTAAATGAAATGGTAAGTGAAATGTTGGATGAAGGCATTATTAAGAATTCTCACTCCCCTTATAACAGCCCTATGTTTTTGGTTTCAAAAAATAATGGTGAATTTAGACCAGTCATTGATTACAGGAAAATAAACAATGCTACAATTAAAGATAAATATCCCCTCCCTCTTTTGAGAGATGTTTTGTCTAACATTGGTGAAACAAAACCTATGATATTCTCCACCTTAGACTTAGTCAGTGGATACTGGCAAGTAGCATTAGATGTCAAAAGTCAACCCATTACAGCATTTAGTACTCCCCATGGTCATTATGAATACACCCGTATGCCATTTGGGTTATGTAATGCTCCATCCACATTTCAGCGTATGGTAAATTTTCTTTTTGGCGATATCAATAATGAAGTCATTGCTTATTTAGACGATTTGATTATTTTTTCAAGGGACGTGCCTTCACACTTAGAAACAATAAACAAGGTTATGCATAGGTTGCATCAGGTTGGCCTTAAACTTAAAATGTCTAAATGTCATTTTCTTAAACAGGATATAAAATTTTTAGGACATACCATCAATAGCAAAGGGCTCCATACACAATCTGATAAGATACGAGCAATGAGAGAATTCCCTACTCCAAAAAATGCAACTAATGTAAAGTCATTCTTGGGTTTATGTTCTTATTATAGAAGCTTTGTAAGAAACATTTCCCAAATAGCAAAACCCCTAAATAATCTCCTCAAGAAAAATGCAGATTTTGTATGGATGCCTGAACAACAGCTGAGCTTTGAATTACTAAAGGATAAATTGGTATCAGCTCCAATTCTTGCGTTCCCAAATTTTCGTTGCCGTTTATAATTTGTACCGATGCTTCTTCCTTAGGTTTAGGCGCTGTCCTTATGCAAGAAATTGCTAAAGGTCAGTGTCAGGTAATTGCGTATGCCTCTAGAATATTAAATGCACAGGAAACTCGTTACTCTGTAACAGAACAGGAAACTTTAGCTATAGTATGGGCACTTCGTACCTTCAGGGAAATCGTGTTGGGATATCCTTTAAAAGTTTTTACAGATCACCAACCGATTCTTGGATTCCTGAAAACTCAAAATCTCACAGGGAAATTAGCCAGATGGTATCTAACAATTCAGGAATTTCAACCACACATTGATATTAAATACCTTCCAGGTCGATTTAATCATGTAGCAGATGCCTTAAGCAGACATCCTGTCTGTTCAGTTTCTAAGACACCCCTAGACTTTGATTTCCAGGCGGTTCGTATACAGCAACAACAGGATTCTATGATCAGAGCGATAAATTACTCGTTAAACTCGGGTGATGATTATGATGGTCCAGAATTACCCATTAGCATAAATAACTTTTCCCTTTATGATAATGTTGTTTACAGGAAACTTAGGAAACGTAACATTCAAATTGATCAAATAGTAATACCACGATCATTGGTTCCCTCAGTATTAACCTTATATCATAATGCAGCAGGACATCCTGGGAGAGATCGATGTCTGTCCGCTCTCCGTACGAGGTACTATTGGCATACAATGAAAATAGATGTGGAAACACATATCGCCAAGTGCGAAACATGCCATGCAAATAAAGGACATCCGCTTGGACCAGCTCCATTAGGGGAATATCCAATGCCGGGTGAACCATGGGAAATAGTAGGAATGGATTTACTCTCCCTACCACAGTCACATCAGGGCTCGAATTATTTATTAACTGTGGTTGATCATTTTTCTAGGTATTTGGTGGTGGCACCACTGAAAACGAAAACAGCAGATGAGGTTGCACATAAATTTATATCCAAATTCATATGTCCATTTACATGTCCCAAGATCATAATTTCAGACAATGGTAAGGAATTTCGTAACAGTATCTTACAGAAGATATCTGAATTCTATAATATTAAGCAAACGTTTGTATTAGCATATCACCCTGCATCTAATGGGTTAGCAGAACGGCAAAACCGTAAAATATTAGAAGTACTTCGTGGGGCAATAAATAAAATCCCCTCCACATGGGAGGACTGGATTGATATGACAGTCTGTTCTATAAACGCTACAAAAACGGAAACAGTAGGTAAAACTCCTCATGAAATAATATTTGGCGTACAAAAACGTCTTCCATATGATTTAACAATTCCCACACAGAGGCCCTGCTACAACATGGACGACTACGCTGAACGACAGCGTGTTGCATTTCAACAAATTCATCATGATGTACAAAAAAATTTACAGGCTAGCAGAAATAAAATGCGTATAAGGCAGCATAATAAAGCAAAAACACAAACCTTCACTCCAGGTGATCAGGTAATGTTACAGGTGCCCGATCGAACTTCGAAACTTCTGCCTCGGTTCACGGGACCGTACACTGTTCTCTCACTAATAGGTAATAGACTTGAGATAAAGCATAATTTTACTCAGGCGGATGATATTGTTCATGTAGACAGAATAAAGAAATTGGTAAAAAGCGCGCAAACCCAACATCCAAATAACCAATCAGAATCTCTGGAACATCAACAATTTCCTCTTCCTAGTAATATTATCCCTACTACTGATAATCATAAAATAAACATTTATAAACAGAAACTCCGATCGGCGAAGAAGTAAAAGATTATAATTCTTCTTACAGATGTGGCCCAACTCAACATGTATTATGGTTTTTATGGCCATATTCGCGGCAACAAAAGGTTACGCTGACGTAACCACCGTCCCTAATGATGATGTGCTTATCCCGGGGGCACTCATCCAACAATTTGATAACATATTGGTGACGGTAGATGTTATTACTATTTCTTACTCATTACAAGATATATCTGATTTATTTCACAAATTTTTTGCAGTTGAGCGAGGATTGCTGGTACTTAATCATACTATTTTGTCTGGCAGGAATCACGCGACGGAATTTAGTGATATAACGGCATTATATTCAGTCTTGTCCTTTAAGGTTCAACGCACTATGAAGGAATTAAGCGACCTTAGTTCCATTGCTCACTTATTACATAAGAATCCAATTGCTCAGAGCCATCACCACCGCCAGGAGCGTGGTTTAGTTAATTTTTTAGGTGAAATATCCAAGGCACTGTTTGGTACTGCAATGGATAGTGATGTGCAGGCATTATCCCAGAAATTAAATGTTGTTGGACAAGCAGTTGCAAATCAAGGTACGGTAATCAGGCAAGTATTTAAAAGTGTTCAAATCATAGACCAGAACTTGAATACAATTTCTAATGCTTTACAGGAACAACAACAACAATTAAGTACACATATGGAACAATCACATCACATTTTAAGACTTCTATTTATTTCTGTTAGTTGGCAGGAAACTGAAATTCAGGTACGAGGACTTAGGGAGTCATGTCAAACATTAATTAAGGATGTAATTACTGCAGGGTTAGGTAAGGTTAACTCACGATTATTACCAATCCAACAATTGCAGGAAGCACTTAGTATAGCTGTGATGAACTACCATCTTACTCCCATATTTCATACACCTACACTGGAATTTTATTATGCAGTCATGAATAGTATTTTAACACCAGACAAAATACTAATTACTATTCCAATGAAAAGTAAGAGGTCCTTCACAGGATACGCAGTACAACCATTCCCAATGATTGTAGAAAATAATCTTTTAATGTTAGATTCCCAGCCAATAACTATTGTTCTTAGTGATGATTATTCTCTTGTTGATGTGATTAGCGACGCACAGTTTCTCAATTGCCATTCGGCATATCTTCATTTATATGTCTGTCCTGCATATTTGTTTGTTTTTCAAGCTCCAAATGACGCACCATGTCCAATTGCTTTAAGTCAAAGGGATACTCATCTAACACTATCTGCATGTACAGTTGCGGAAGGGAGTTTCTTTATCACCCTGGGCTCCTCTATACCCTACCCCACAAGGAGGTGACGGAGGTGTAGAGAGTTGAACATATAACGACGGAGATGATTGGTCGATAAGTTGCTAGGAAAGTTTAGTGATAATATAGCCTTATTATATCTAAACAAGAGAGCATTGTGGTGAACTAAATATATTATGTTTATTTGCCATATATACAGTATATGAAGAACAGTAGCATACACTGTTAATGAGGAACTGAATTATAACGCATACTGGAATATCTCGTATTTTATTCTCAGTTGTGGTTGTCATACATCAGCCAACTGATGGTGATGGGAGGGGATCTGCCTGGCATTGCTTCACGGGCTCACGGCTCGTTCTGTGATTCGTTTTAAGGCTTCAAATATTCAATTCTACCATAGTAATAGGGATAGGTTATATGCATTTTATATAATTATAGACAAATTTATAACGATTTACATTTACAGATAGTGAAGTAGTGTTATCGTTTGTTGTTAATTTTGTCATCTGTTTTCTTATTTATTTTCAGTACGAACTGTTAAAATTTATTTTGATAGAGCCTAGTGAGATGAAGAACGTTGAGTTAAAATAAGCATTTGCTTGACAAAATGGTAAGAACAACACTCTATGACGAGGAGCCTTTATTGACGACGTTTCGCTATTGCTTCTTCAGGTCAAAGGCACATCCATATAACATAAAGTACTGTGTAACTTATAGTTCTATTTTTATTTGTAAGTGATTGTATTCTGTTTTGTTCCACTTCCTCCGTTACCATTCCATGTATTTTTTTTTTTATTTGCCCCGATGTTCTTTTCTTTCCCATTATCAGCTCGTCCTCTCCACCTCCCCCCCCCCCCACCATTCTATCTCCGTTTCCTTCCTCCTGCGTGAATTCACCCACCCCTACTCTCTTTCCCCCTCCCCCCTCCTCCCGCCTCCCGCCTATCACGTGACCCTTCCGCCTTCCCTCTCCCCCTCTATAAGCGGTATACATATTTATTCGTTTACACTACCTGTCCTCACTCATACCTGAAGAGGGCTACTTGATGTAACCGAAAAGTCGTATATCTATTTCAATAAATTACAAATAAATGTGGGTTTTTCACTAGACTTCTGCATTCACGGCATTGTGAATTTTTTTTGTTCATTATACAGTACTGAACCTTAAATATGCGCGCTCCATGGGGAAGGGTAGAGGCGGAGGTGGTAGGGGGCACGGTCGAGTTAGTAACTCGACCGTGGTAGGGGGGGGGGGAGTATACAAGCGGGGGTGAGCGAGGGAACTGGGTGTGTGTTGGGGGTGCTTGAGGACAGGTAGGGAGGAAACGAGAGCAAAAAGGGTGGAGATAGCCAGGTTGCCGTTAAGGCTGACAAATTATATATAGTAACAGAAATTATGACAGAATGAAGCTAATGACAATTGCAATGTTTACATTGGAAACATGGCAACAATGAAGATAAAACAAATATACTGGTATTCAGTATCCCTAAGAATTTTCATTCAGGTCACATGGTAAACCCTCAAACATAAACCGCATTATATAACTATAAACCCATTCACAAATATATTTTTATACATATGGCCCTACATAGTAAGCAGGTCTCCATTCTCAGAGAGAGAGAGAGAGAGAGAGAGTTGAAGTGGGGGAGGGGGAGAGTGAGAGGAAGAGGACGAAACATACAAACAGATGGACAGAGAGAGAGAGAGAGAGAGAGAGAGAGAGCGAGAGAGAGAGAGAGAGATGATTATTATGATGGTAGAAAATTTCGTTTGTGATGAATGGAGAGGACTTGTTATGAGGTTTTCTACAATATTAAAACAGAGAGTTACACACACACACACACACACACACACACACACATATATATATATAAGCTGAGAAAAGTTAAACCAAGTTTCTGGTGGGGTCAGGCCGTGTAGTTCCTTGTGTAGTGTGTTGAAATGTTCCCTAAACTAGGGATTCATAACTTCTGTGATATGATGTAAAAGGCACACAGATAATAACACATAACAACACCATTTTGACGTAAATATTTTGGTATCCCAAATAAAAAGAAATATATAAAGCATAATATATTAAGTGACGTATATAAACAAACATGTGAAGCAACCAACACCTCGAAGCGTTACTCGATAATCTCGGGGCCTCAGTCTCAGGCCACGACCTTCAATCCCGAGGTTGAGGTATAAAAAAATGATAACATAAGGTCTTTGTGTGGCAATAAAGAAATGTTGCTTATATAATACCATGTTGTCTCTTTTATCGAATTATACCGTAGTTCTTGGTTAGGTAAGTAAAGTAACGTTTATGTCTATAATATAATTTGAAAGAAAATAATTAAAAATATATCTTTTCTTAATAAAAATATATACGTTAAAAGCATCACGAGCGGCAACACTCTCCACACCCTATATTGCAGTTCTTGGGTGGTGAGGAAATAAAGTAAAAATTTTAATACATGCAGTGTTATGTGTTGTAAATATTGTAACCACGATGTAATTAAATATAAATTATATGAACGAGAGAGATATATATGAAGTAAAAAAATAACGTATGAAAATGAAGAGAAAGTGAAGATAAAGAATACAGGTGCTGAGAGGGCGGAAGGAAGGTTGAGGTGGAAGGGCGAGGCATGGTTGTCAGGTGTTTGGGTGGTTAACCCACCATATATATATATATATATATATATATAATTGTTATGCATTTTGCTATAGAATAAATATATAAATGTATAATGAACAAGAAAAATTCACAATGCTGTGTATGCAGATGTCTAGTGAAAAACCCACATTTATTTGTAATTTATTGAAATAGATATACGACTTTTCGGTTACATCAAGTAGCCCTCTTCAGGTATGAGTGAGGACAGGTAGTGTAAACGAATAAATATGTATACCGCTTATAGAGGGGGAGAGGGAAGGCGGAAGGGTCACGTGATAGGCGGGAGGCGGGAGGAGGGGGGAGGGGGAAAGAGAGTAGGGGTGGGTGAATTCACGCAGGAGGAAGGAAACGGAGATAGAATGGTGGGGGGGGGGGAGGTGGAGAGGACGAGCTGATAATGGGAAAGAAAAGAACATCGGGGCAAATAAAAAAAAAAATACATGGAATGGTAACGGAGGAAGTGGAACAAAACAGAATACAATCACTTACAAATAAAAATAGAACTATAAGTTACACAGTACTTTATGTTATATGGATGTGCCTTTGACCTGAAGAAGCAATAGCGAAACGTCGTCAATAAAGGCTCCTCGTCATAGAGTGTTGTTCTTACCATTTTGTCAAGCAAATGCTTATTTTAACTCAAAATTCTTCATCTCACTAGGCTCTATCAAAATAAATTTTAACAGTTCGTACTGAAAATAAATAAGAAAACAGATGACAAAATTAACAACAAACGATAACACTACTTCACTATCTGTAAATGTAAATCGTTATAAATTTGTCTATAATTATATAAAATGCATATAACCTATCCCTATTACTATGGTAGAAATGAATATTTGAAGCCTTAAAACGAATCACAGAACGAGCCGTGAGCCCGTGAAGCAATGCCAGGCAGATCCCCTCCCATCACCATCAGTTGGCTGATGTATGACAACCACAACTGAGAATAAAATACGAGATATTCCAGTATGCGTTATAATTCAGTTCCTCATTAACAGTGTATGCTACTGTTCTTCATATACTGTATATATGGCAAATAAACATAATATTTAGTTCACCACAATGCTCTCTTGTTTAGATATAATAAGGCTATATTATCACTAAACTTTCCTAGCAACTTATCGACCAATCATCTCCGTCGTTATATGTTCAACTCTCTACACCTCCGTCACCTCCTTGTGGGGTAGGGTATAGAGGAGCCCAGGGTGATAAAGAAACTCCCTTCCGCAACTGTACATTCACATCTGTTACTAATCAAACTCTTTTTCATCGTCATTTTTTTAATTCCCATTATCTATACTTCCCTGCTGATACACAAGTAACACTGATCTGCCCTAATGATACTACACATGGTATGGTTAAAGGCTACTATAAAGCAGCAGATTCATGTGCAATACAATCCAAACAAATCATTACCTTACCTAATAAACATCATTTGCTTGAAAACATAACATTCTCTTCCACCTTCCAACATATTTCGTATAATGTCGACTTGTTTAACATCTCCCAATTATCAGTTGTGTCCGAGAAAGTGAAACTATTAAGCCTTCTCAATGATACTATGATTCAAGCATCCTTATCTGATAATTTGATTCCTCCATTTCTGGATCACAAAATATTGCTACCTACATTTATAATTCCATGTCTTATCCTTTTGGCCTGTACAGTGATTTTCTTATATTGCATTAGAAAGGTCTATCGACGTTATACTGTGTTATCTCGTCTTGAAAAGAATATTTTGACTGCTCCTCCACAGCCTCAACATAGCAACAATGCAATTAATGTGTGAAACGTCAGCATAGGTTAGCTTACATACACATAACTACAAGCACCTATCTTAACACATTAATTTTAAGATTATTTCTTTATGTACCAATGTATTTATATTCATGTATTGATGTTAATTTTAAGTATACTGTGTGCCAATGTCTTTAAGGTCCATTTTTTAATTTTAAGTATTCATTGTTAATTTCCTAGCTACTCAGTCCCTTTACTCTAGATGAGTAATCTTTGAAGAGGCCAATTATTGTAAATTTGTTCCCACAATAAAGATAATCTGGGACAGATAATTTGGGTAGCGGACTGAGCGATTGTACCGTACCACGAGGCAAGGCAGGTAGAAGGTAAGATTAGCTAGGGTCAGATAACAGACTACCTGTCCAGAACCGGCATAAAATAAACAAACAAGAAGATAAACATTAAGATAACCAAATACAGCAGATTAGCTAGGGTCAGATAACAGACTACCTGTCCAGAACCGTCATAAAATAAATAGACACTCAGGTCTCATGACCATAGTCCCACGTGATTCATCCTACCACATGGCCACAGGTAAACCAAAGAAAATCATAACCATCAAGTTGGTAATATTGTATCCAGACATAGCTGTCAACTCAAGTTAGAGAATAGATATAAACGACTGAGAAGAGACTCAGTTAGGACACTACCATCTCAATCTAGAAAGACCAGACATCTTCCTCTGGGCTTCTTAAGACAAGGCACAAAATTCCATAGAATTAATTTAAGGAATAAAGTAAGTAATTTTACTACTGAAGTTTATTTTTACCTCAACTGAACACCAATCACGTCTCCAACTTCACAACCAACCAACAACTACACACTCAAGAACAAGGTACCAGATTCTTCAAAGAGACAAGCCCAGGGCTGGTATATACGGGAAAATTGATGGAGAACAAATAGCGTAATCCATCATGCTGGCATCATGACATGTTGCATTGCCCACGTACAGTACTTGTCATCACACATTCTACCGTTCACTATTTTGAGATCATGACAATAGCAAAGTTCGATCAATTTTCTACCGTTACTATTCACAATTTTATCCGCAGACTACCTCTTGCTGGATATACCTTACGATTCGAAGTGTTCCTTTGAAGATAATGGCTCATTCATTAATGAAAACTTTAACCTGTCAATCTCACATAAACTGATAAAATCATCCTGCAACCCTGTCCTCTCATTAAAATCTCCTGTCATAAAAAGGGGTAAATCCTATTTACTCTGTATTGTACTGTACTGTACAGTACAGTCGGCGGCAGAAGTCCTGTCGCCTCACCTGCTTCAACGTGACGCACAGTGTTCATGGACTCGAGAAATACGCACGTTTTCTACACCTAATAATCTCGAGTCTATGAACATCGTGTGCCTCGGTGAAGCAAGTGAGGCGACAGGACTTTTGCCGCCGACTGTACACTCGCAATCCACAATCCCTAGCCCACCTGAGTCGAAGCCCGAGATCTGAAGCAGGCGATTTTTGGACGACAGCCCACCCAAACCATCATGAACCTACAAAAATTTCGAACCAATGAAGGCTTTGGGTGGGCTGTCGGCTAGAAACCACCTGCTCCAGATCTCGGGCTTCGACTCAGGTGGGCTAGGGCAAAGTCTAAATATACCAAGTCAAACCGTTTCGGGTTGAAAATTGGTCCACTCCGCGCATGACGTCACGTCTTCTGAGAGTCAAAGGGTCCAACTGGCAACTCCAAGTCAAAGAAGTACGTTGCCTCAGTTGGCTCTGAGCATGCTTGGAGGGTGGGCCTCGAGGGATGCCTGATAAATGTGCTGTGCCCGGCTGTTTGTCCTGTTATAGCAACAAGAGGCGAATAACGTTCCACGCTTTTCCCAAGGATGAAGTCCAAAGAAAAAAGTGGATGAAAATATGTGGCCCAAACAATTATATTAATCCAGATATAGGAAGAGTATGTGGGCTACATTTTGAAAAAAATGACTATAAAAGACATTTAAAACATGAACTACTTAACATCCCAGTACCCTATAACTTGAAAGTATTGAAGGATAATGCGCTACCAAGACTTCAGCTACCAGATTTTAAAGGTGAGAATGTATTCTGGATCAGTAATTTAAATTATTCGTGTGTAAGTTTACCTTGAGCAGAATCAGTAGGCTATAGCCTACCAAGAATGTAATATCAATACAGTATCCCAAAAGGAAGATCGCTTTTGTTACAGTGTTATCTAGTTCAGTGGTTGTCAAACTTGTCCAATATTAGTGGAAAACAACCCCCATATAGATGGAACCCCCCTCCACCCACACACACACACCTATATGTAACTACATAAAAGTACAGTTTAGCTCTTTATTCTTGTGTGAGAAGTAAACATTAATAGCTACACTTGTCGGTTCAACACTCTCATTACACTCAATAGAATCAGTAGATGTATTGTGTGTGTATTACCTTGTATCTTGGGGTGTAAAGTGTGATATTTCAAGCACTTTTCCACCTTAGATATGTAATACTTTCCATGGGTAGTGTAGTGGGTGGGACTGGGACACTTACAATACACAATGAACCTGTACACTTCATGTACAGCTCCGGACAGATCAAGGGTCCACACCCCATCCACCAGCGACTTGGTTTGTTCCTCGTCGGATCTGGTAACTGTTGCAGGTGGAGGGAGGGGGGATGTTAGTGGGAGAGGAGGAGAGAAATGTGGGCGGGGCTATATAGGAGGTAATGTAGAGAAGACGTGTGTCAGGAGGAATGAATGAAGCATACACTGTGAACGGTATCGAATCATCAATAGTTATATAAAGCACGGTTCTTCAAACTTTTTCAGTCGTGACCCAGTTTTTACTATGACAACATTCTCGCGACCCATTCAGAAAGATCTTTTACAAATGACCAGAATTATCAACCTAAGAAAATAAAGGCCAGAAACTGAAACTCAATAATTATGATAAAAAGGCATTCTAATCAGAATTATAAACACTGCCTCACCTACCCCTCTCTCTCATTCTCTCTCAAGAATGCTATTATTTGTGCAATGATTTTGTTTTATTGATAATTAAATATATGAATATTCGATTATAAAAATATGTTAGGTGGATTCATGTATGAACTTCATATTTATTTTATTGTCACTAACATTATTATTCTATTTTATTCAAGTATTTATTTTTGTGAGCCTGCAACCCAGTTTGGGGGATTTCGGGACCCGTAGTTTGAAGAACCCGGGTTTAAAGAAGTGCATACTGCATTAACGTAGGTGGATATAGGAGAGAAGAAATGTGATGATTTGAGGCGAGGGTGAGGGGGAAGAGGGTAAGACAAATGAAGGTGATTAGTTGAAAAGTAATAACAAACAAATATAATTAGAATATCTGTTACATTATATCCTTTAAATAAAGGCACTGTCTTTTGTTCACCATCGTAGTGGAATAGACTACTGAATATATATTATCCTTTGGATATTAGACAGCTATCCCTGTATTCCTTTTATCCCTCGTGCTTGCCCCGTAGGGGGGTATTGCCTGTAATGATGTGGGCAATACTTTAAGGGTTTTGGCGCTCCTTCGGCCCCAGCCACTAGCATTTAGTTCTTCAACTATCCCTCTTTTCTTTCTATTTCCTTCCTGCTTGCTGTCACACCTCTCTATCACCGTTTTCTGGAGCTATATGACCTCGCTGTTGCGGCGCCTATTATCAATCAGTCAATCAACCTCTACATATTGAGAACCAAAATGCGATCAGCAACATAATCTCAGCCGCAGTTTTTCGCCTCATATAATTGGACTATAGGTGATAAGGGAGAAAGGCCTATATATGTCATTAAAACCTTTTAAGAACGAATGAGAAGATTAAAAATATGAGAAAGAAAAGATACACGGTAAGAAAGGAGGGAAGGACAAGCGAGAGAGGGATAAGACAGTAGGGAGGATGTGTAAGGTTGCCAGTTACTTGAGAAATACTGTAATATATATAGCCTATGCATAAAATTAGACCAAGTTTATTGAAAACGCCATATAGCGGCGCCTATTTAAGTTTAACATCGATTATTTTTAAGGAAATGCATATTTAGAAGAAAAAATCCAGGTAAATAGCTTAATGAATTTGTTGAAAAATATGATTATTAAAAAAGTTAGAAAATTAAACCATCTTTTGCCGAAAAAAAACCAGCTGGGCTTGGGAGAAGGTGATAAATAGGGTGGACTACAAGCACGAGGGATTTGATTGATATTAGGTGCCGCAACAGCGAGGTCATATAGCACCAGGAAAAGGTGATAGAGAGGTGTGACAGCAAGCAAGAAGGAAATAGTAAGAAAGGAGGGACAGTTTAAGAAATGTAAGCTAGTGGCTGGGGCCGAAGGGGCGCCAAAACTATTAAAGTATTGCCCACATCATTACAGGCAATACTCCCCTACGGGGCAAACACGAGGGATAAAAGGAATACAGGGATAGCTGTCTAATATCCAAAGGATAATATATATTCAGTAGTCTATCCCACTACGATGGTGAACAAAAGACAGTGCCTTTATTTAAAGGACATAATGTAACAGATATTCTAATTATATTTGTTTGTTATTACTTTTCAACTAATCACCTTCATTTGTCTTACCCTCTTCCCCCTCACCCTCGCCTCAAATCATCACATTTCTTCTCTCCTATATCCACCTACGTTAATGCAGTATGCACTTCTTTAAACCCGGATTCTTTAAACTACGGGTCCCGAAATCCTCCAAACTGGGTTGCAGGCTCACAAAAATAAATACATGAATAAAATAGAATAATAATGTTCGTGACAATAAAATTAATATGATGTTCATACATGAATCCACCTAACATATTTTTATAATCGAATATTCATATATTTAATTATCAATAAAACAAAATCATTGCACAAATAATAGCATTCTTGAGAGAGAGAGAGAGAGAGAGAGAGAGAGAGAGAGAGAGAGAGAGAGAGAGAGAGGTGAGGCAGTGTTTATAATTCTGATTAGAATGCCTTTTAATCATAAATATTACGTTTCAGTTTCTGGCCTTGTATTTTCTTAGGTTGATAATTCTGATCATTTGTAAAATATCTTTCTGTATGGGTCGCGAGAATGTTGTCATAGTAAAAACTGGGTCACGAGTCGGGAGTCGGAGTAGTGACCAGCGTTGCCACCGTGACCACACCGAGTGTTGTTGAACGCTTAGTGAACGAACTATGATGAGTCTTCTTGTTTAATGTGCTTCCTGTTTATAGAGAATGGTATTACAAGAGGTACGACTAATGTACATAAATGGTAGCTTTTTCTCAATTGAATAGCTAATATTTCCGACTCGGAATATAACTGATGTTCCAGTATTTACATTTTATTATGGTTTGGAACATTTTGTTTTTCCTTCCCTAGTTGTCCCTCATTTTCTCCCGGGAAATACAGTAACGATTGATTTTATCCATACCTTGAATGTGCGTATTTTTTTTATACAAATGCAGTATTTAATTAAAATCACAACGAAAAGATCATGTAAAAAAAGAAAAATCTGTAACAACTCTTTAATTACAAATAATATCATAAACCTTGAGTTTCACAAATATACCATTAATATGTATGACAAATGTAAGAAAAATCAAGTACAATTTAGATATGTATTTGAATAATTGCATTTAACAACATTATCAACAGGAGAAGTGAGAAATCAAATATATACTGAAATAATTGAATAAACAAAGAAACGAACATTAATGTAGTGTACATCGACCCAAATACATTGGCAGAGACCCGACGGGTGTGGGGTATGGGTATAGGTCTGGTAATAGTGGAGAAACCTGCCAAATATTCAATAAACTGTACTTGTTTAATACCATCTTAGCTGTTTGTCATTATCATTATAATTGATAATGATCAAAATTGTAAGAATAATAATATATAATAAAGGAATCAACAGCTACAGCACTGAAGGCTACGTTTGGCAGAAGGTTTTTCCACTGTTACCAGAACAGCACCCAAAACCAACACCAGTCGGCTCTCAGCAAATTTATGGAAAATAATAACCAAAATAATTATGACTTAAGAATAGCATTTATCACATCATCTGTTGTCTTGAAATTATAGCATGCCCCGTGGACTTTTACTGCCTCAGAAACGAGAGTCAGTGATTGCAGTGCAGGCACTTGGAGACGATTCCGGGTATCTGTTTTAATTAAATTCATTTTAGAAAATATTCGTTCTGCAGCAGTATTAGAAGTTGGCAGTGCCAATACTTGCAATGCAAAGAGGGCAAAATTCTTAAACTGGTTTGCACCTTCATTGTCTTCTAACTCTCCCAATTTTATATAGAAATCATGGATATCAGAGGTGTCGTTCTTGAGATAGGCTAAGTTAGGTGTACTGTCCAAATTCCTCCATTCATTATCTAGGTCTTGTAAACTTCCTACATACAGCCTGGGTACAAGCTTTACAAAATCTGTCTAGTACCTTATTTTTACCTAAGAATGATGCCATATACCACAAAGGTGAGTTAAGGTCAAACCTCTTTTGCATTTGTTGGCACATAGTGATCATAAATTCTCGACAGCGGGATCGGACATGGTCAACCATACCTTGATTACGAATGTACACGTCTGTTTGGAGAAGGCAGTGGATAGCTGATCCTAAGTAGATCTGATTTAATGGCAAATGATTAGAACTTAACATTGGATCAAATGTCATCAGATCAGCTTTTTCCACAACATCTCTTCGACAGAAGTATCTTAGGAGGTTTCTAAAGAGCTGAATTATGGGGTCATATAGCAAATGTACAGTTGGTGTATCTCTCTTAAATAGTAAGTTAATTTTTGAAAATGTTGGCATAATGAAATTAAGATAATTGTAGTACAGAAATACTGAAGGATCGAGATCTTTTACAATAAATTCCACAGATCGGAGCCTTTCACCAAGTTCGTTTTCTATAAAAAACAATTTGAGTGCAGCCCACTGCTCAAGGATTCTCTCTACTGCTTTATGTAAAGAAAGCCATCTGGTTTGACAAGCATGCAAAATTTTGTGGGGTTTTAATTCTAGGAATAATTGTGCCTGTTTAAACTGGTGTTGTCTTTTTGAGCTATGGGAAAAGTATGAATATATATTCCTGAGAAGATCTTCACAATGTCTAGGTAGAGTTTTTGCAGTCTCAGACGCACATAAATGTATACTATGGCAAATGCTCCTGAAGGTCGTTATACCTGGCAAGTCTGCTCTCAGTCGGCTGGCTAGAGAATTATTGTCCCCCATTAGGTTGGAAGCACCGTCAGCTGCAAATCCCACAACATTGCTCAGAGGAATGTCATATGCAGATAAAGTTTTCAGCAGTAAAGTATATAAATGTTCCCCAGTTGAGCCCACGCATTCCTTGTTGTCGTCATCATATACATCAATGAGTTCCAAGGTGCCAGTCTTCATCGTTGTCGTATCTGTATCATAATATTTAACAATCAACGTCAAACATTTAGTGGTGCTGACATCCGTGGACTCATCAATGATTACAGAAAACTTATGACCTTTGAGCTTACTTACCATTTCCAAAGTTACACATTTACCAATCGCTTTTGCTACCTGAGTGCATTTGGTTTTCTTCATGCACATTCCTTGTGCGATTGGCGAATCTGGAAACATGGTTTTGCATAGTTCTACCAAATTATCTGCAATGGTGAATGGTAAGTTATGCTCAGCTATAAAGCATATTAACAAGATCTTCGCTAATGCTATGGTGTCATTAAGACGACGGCATCCATCAACTGGCTCAACCTCCTGTACATCCCTCGCCCTATCCTCCTGCCTCTGCAGCATGTGTGCCTCATTGGTGATGTGTTGGCTACGTGACTGTAATGAGATACATACTAATAGCCTACGTAAGGCGGTGGAATGGTTGATATAACTCGATGCTTGTCAAGAGAACAATATTAAAACAACAAAATAAAGCTTTGATAGTGTACTGTATACCTTATGTCTCTTAATAGTGGAAAGTTCGGCATTGAATTCTTTGTTGCATACTGTGCAGTAAGCTCTCTCTGCATTGCCGTCCACCCGTGACAACCAATGCCTGATCTCCTCATTCACCAACCATTCGTCTCTCAGTTTTCGATTGGGAGGCATGCTAACCTTTAAATTTATATCAATATTAGTTCAAGGGCCTGAGATACGAATATTATGAATGCCGGTATACAAAGGAGGCCTACAGATAAAACACGAATGATAGACATGTACGTTTTCTTTATAAATTTCTCTGAGAGAAAACTGATTTAATAGCTTTGAGGGGAACTCAATATCATTCAGTGCATTGAATAAAGAGGTGATAAATAACAAAACTATATGCCCCTCACACACCCGTGACTTACCTTGATGAAGGCCTTGAAACAACTAACTTCCCTCAAAGTTTATAAGTAAAAAGGAAACTCTCATAATGTTCCGAAGATGGAAATAAATCAATATGATACTCCGGTCGTGAAGGTGTTTGTCATGAGAATATATCATTGACATAAGGAAAGATTGATAATTGCAAGACACACTGAGGCATAAAATGAAAAGATATAAAACAATGTAGAATGATCATTTTAAATACAGCAACTTTCTTGTTTACTATTTAAAAACGTTAAATTAAAATGTGGTGGTTCCCAATGTAGTCGAATGTGGACGAACTCCAACTTGACCACTGTGGGTTGCCAGACGTCGTCAGAAACCACGTTTACACAGAAAAAAACACAAAACGGCATCCCTGTGTAAAAGCTGGTATTTTTGTCCCCTTTTTCTTTACTCTTGGAAGGAAACAAAAACCCACTGCCTTCAACAAAACAAAAAGCCACCAGTGTATGCTACTACTTTATCCTATAGCTAGATCAACCCGGTCTGGAAAAAAAAAGAACAAGAGACTGATGAGGAACAGGACAAGTCCAGTCCCTTCTCAGTACGAGGTATACGCTGCCACCACCAGACCAAAGTTGATCAGAGGAACCAAGTGAGCACACACCGGAAGGGTAGCGTAGCATTAGCTTATTTAGGCGCGTGAGTAAGCAACCCAGACTACAATTTTAACGGGGGTACGATCAGTTATATGAATTAGGAATCTATTATTTTCTATAAAGGAACACAGTCTATTTGTTATATCGGTGACGAAAATACTCAGACAACTAAAACTCGTTTATTTTATCAACCTATTTGGTACAAGTACAACATAATCACAATAATAAGAATTTCTGTTCCCCCCTCCCTTGCTAATATTTCCTACTCCCCGTTCTGTCAACTAGGACCGGAACCATTCCTCGTCTTGCCAGTTGACAGAGCTAACCCACATAAATCCAGAAATAAACAATTATTACTATTAAATATCCCCTCCCTTAACCCCTCCGGGACGGGCCAAGAATGGAAATACGTTCTGTGGTTCTGGGCGCAATACTAACTTTTACCCTGCCTGTCCGGGTATTTCCCGGAAAATCACTCTACTTCTCTTACTCCCTACGTCTAAACTACAATACTGAACAACTTAAATTTGATTGTGTACTCACCATCAACTCTTCCTCTTTCCATTAAAACCAACCCCAGCTCTCTAGGACACTCCATTGCCGAGAAATCAAGTGAGGAATGGAGGTCACTTTTCCCGTGAGAGCGAGGCTGCGTTCGCTTTGTGAGCGTGGCTGTGACTCAATCTAGCTGGTTGCACCCGCGGAGTGGAGGTTACAAGAGAGGGTGCGCCCGGCAGCGCGGTAGGATACACCGAATTGAACGAGCCCGTATTTTCTTCACTACGCCCAGCCATTGTCACGGTCAAGCACACACTGATTGAATGTGGGGATGAAAAGGTCTGGTGGTGAAGTATAGCCAGATCAAAAAAAATCCCGACAAATTTGGCGTTTTTCCCCATAAATTACCAAAAGCGGGATTTCCCGCTGCCCGGACTCTGTCGACAGAGCGGGATTTCCCGCTGCCCGGCCTCTGTCGACCGAGCGGGAAATCCCGCTGCCCGGACTCTGGGGGTTAATACAGTTCCTACTCCCTTTTCCGTCAACTAGGACCGGAACCATTCCTCGTCTCGCCAGTTGACAGAGCTAAGTACATATAAAAAAAATATTACAACAAGGCCGAAATATAGTTAATACAATAAAAAAAAATCACATCCTAATCTCAATACTATAATAATGAAATAATATAAAATTGCCAGCAAATGTTCTCAATTTTCTTTGGTACCACGTGGTTCACTTTACACCAAGGGAGAATGCTATTATGGCTGTCACCCAGCAAAGACGAGACCAGAATGAGCTTGAGAAAAAACAACATACTTTACTTACTATGTCTGAATGTGAACACACAATATTCTTTAGTTAGTTATATCCCATCACAGGACTAATAGATTCACCACACTATATTCACAATACAATATTTATGATGAGAGCGAGTTTGACTCCTGCCTGTCACCCAGCAGAGACGAGACCAGAATGAGGTCGAGAAAAAGCGAATCACCGCCTCTTCTCCTCCTTCACTCCCTCCCCCCAAGCAAAGTAGTGACCACTCTCATCTCAATTTCTGACAAATTCATCAGTTCCACCCTTACTGGTGTATATAGTTACACCACATGATTTAAACATATAAGTGAGCTCAAATACATTGCTTTCTCCCTTGTTTAAAGTTTTATATTACTGTAATTTACATATTCAAGGCATGTATTGTTCCGCCAACAAGAAAATGTACTGTCCCGACTTTAGTCCCTAACTAATCTAATTAATTTTCTAAGTAAGTTACAATTAAATTGCAGGTAACAGTATAGGAATGTTAGCTTCGTAATTATACATTATAATTATAAATGCAGGTTATTCCCTGTCTCCAATAAATTATTTTACATTCACCTCTTAAATCACCACGTATTTCTCTATCCCTATCAATCTACCTAAGTTTCAATTATTCCTCTTTTTAACCTATTTGTCTAACTATAATCATTACTTCTATTTTCCTCATATTAACATTTTGTGTTGAAGAAGCCCACCACCAAGATTATTCGTTAGTGATAATCTCAGCCTGGCTACTTCCTACAATCTTACACATTTTGTGTTGAAGAAGCCCACCACCGAGATTATTCGTCAGTGATAATCTCAGCCTGGCTACTCCCTACAATCTTACGCTAAAAAACCTATTCTAATACATATAAATATATAATACCCGTAAATATCCTAAATAACTATACATATAAAATAGGGGTGTTATACACGTCCCACCTTCCTTAGCTGGAACTTACCGTGAAAATTAATTTATCTATTTCCCCTTAAAATTTTTTCAATTCCCCCCATTTACTCTTTACATACATTCCTCTTATCACTATCACTACACCTTACTGAACAATATCAGACACTATTCATCCTAACTTGTTAGTCAGTGTTAATACACTGCCAACTTTTTCTCCTCCAGTCTTTAGACTGTATTTCCTTCCCGCAGGAAAGAACTCTCGACCTTATCTCCCATATTAAATACAATAGATATTATTGACACCTCGTCCCAGTCAAACTCCTCTGTCAAGTTCCATAACCCCGGGAGAACTTCAATAAGGTTCTACCGTCACTAAACCCACCCGCGATTATCCCAAGCATGATCTGAGTCTTCATACATTCTTTTATCATTCACTCCTCCATTCAAACCTCAGACTCTGCAAGGTATGACAACCCAGAATGCAGTATATAAGTGATACAGGGGCCCTGACAAATGTCCTGACTGTATACTGGAAGAGCCCTCTGGAAATGGAGGGGTGGATATCTACTCCCCACCATCACCACCTCTTCCCATTAAAACTAAGTGTCACTTAACACCCACAACTACACACAAAACAAAATTTATGAGCTGGTTTTCTAGCTCTTTTGATGAATGGTGCCCTCTTTTGACTTCAGGACATAGGGAACCATGAAATTTTTCCAATTTTTTCTTTTCAACTTTTGCCCTATTTTTTCCTACTTTTAATTTCCACAGTTATATTTTCTAATTTTCAATATATTCATTTTTCACATTTATTTCCTATTTAATTTATTTTCTATTTTTCAATATATTAATTTATCACATTTATTTCCCATTATTTGGATTCTTTTCCTAATTTTGAATATATTCGTTTTTCACATCTATTTAATTCCTATTTGGTTTATTTTCTATTTTTCAATATATTAATTTATAACAATTTTTCCTATCATTTGTTTTTTTTCTAACTTCCCTTTTGGTTAAAGTTTTCTTTTTCTTTTCTATATTTCCTCCCAAAGTCTTCTGGGTGGTCGTCTATATATGAAGTGGAGGAAGTTGCATTTACTCCTCATATTGTTCATCATATTCCTCCCCCACGACCCTAGTATAGTTGATGATACTAGTAATATAGATTGCTTCCGTAGTGTTGATTGTGGTTCTGGTGCTGTTGTTGGGTGGGTAGTGCTGTTGTTACTGCTGCTGCTGCTGCTGTTGTTACTTTTGTTGTTGTCCCCCGTACTCACCATCCTCAGTACTAGGTATATACTGTCATCACCAGCATCATCTTCGCCACCCGTGCAGTTCCAAGTTGGGCAACACTGATTAGGTTTCGTGACTGGGAAGCCATGCTGGTTAGGAAGTGGTGGTAGAGTTGGACTGGGGATGACAAGGCGTGGAGAATAGTAGCTCCATCCCTCACACCGCAACGATCTAGGGCTGCCAATGTCTGTAACAAACTGGGTGAGCCTAGCAATAATTCCCTTGGCGTGTTTACTTATACTTATTTTGCTGGTAATTAAGACATTGTTTAATATAGTTTGCCCTATCATTGTTTTTAAACGATCTAACTCGTGTCCTTTCTTCTCTATATCGGTCACTTGTTCCGTTAGTAACTTTAATTCCCTCATTTCGAATCTTACTGAATTTACAACTGCTCCTACATCACCAACAACCACTTCACTTTGTACTTTGTACTTTGCTTCTGCCATAGTTTCTGCTCTAACGGCACTACGTTTTAAAATTTTAACTTTTAATTGTTTTAATTTTCATTTTCCCCAATTAATTTATACTTTAATATTTTTTTTTTTTTTTTTTTTTTTTTTTTTTAATCTCTCATCACTATAAAATGAATGGGCACGGGCACCGGGTGATCGATAAACAATTACCTGAGCACCGTCAACCGTCAGTTCTCGAGGAACTTGACTGTGTCCTACTATGGCTACTTTAAACATCCGACCCAATTCCACGGATCTCCGCTAAAACAATTTTTCCGGGTCTGATTTATCTCACCTTAGCTGGCACCAGTGTAAAAATTGTTCAGTGTAAAAATCCCACCGCTATGCCACCAGTGTAAAAGCTGGTATTTTTGTCCCCTTTTTCTTTACTCTTGGAGGGAAACAAAAACCCACTGCCTTCAACAAAACAAAAAGCCACCAGTGTATGCTACTACTCTATCCTATAGCTAGATCAACCCGGTCTGGAAAAAAAAAAGAAGAGACTGATGAGGAACAGGACAAGTCCAGTCCCTTCTCAGTACGAGGTATACGCTGCCACCACCAGACCAAAGTTGATCAGAGGAACCAAGTGAGCACACACCGGAAGGGTAGCGTAGCATTAGCTTATTTAGGCGCGTGAGTAAGCAACCCAGACTACAATTTTAACGGGGGTACGATCAGTTATATGAATTAGGCATCTATTATTCTATTCTATTCTAACACAGTCTATTTGTTATATCGGTGACGAAAATACTAAGACAATTAAAACTCGTTTATTTTATCAACCTATTTGGTACGAGTACAACATAATCACAATAATAAGAATTTCTGTTCCCCCCTCCCTTGCTAATATTTCCTATTCCCCGTTCTGTCAACTAGGACCGGAACCATTCCTCGTCTCGCCAGTTGACAGAGCTAACACACATAAATCCAAAAATAAACAATTATTACTATTAAATATCCCCTCCCTTAATACAGTTCCTACTCCCTTTTCCGTCAACTAGGATCGGAACCATGC